>JAYESD010000007.1:196246186-196810161 GCA_036927565.1 Tuctoria greenei
TGACCCCAGACCTAACCCCCAGTAGAGGGAAGCTCCGGTGCTACCACGTCTATAGTGGCTCCAGACCTACCTCCCCACGACGGGAAGCTCTGGAGCTACCACATGTCGAACCTCCAGATCTAGGACTTCAACAGAAGACAGAGAGATCTCCAACGGCTCGGACCTTCAAGGGACATTTAAAGCGACAGTTACAAGACTTGATTGCATGCCATTAATGCTATGACACACTACACACCAGGCTTTATATATACACAGCTAGGATATAACTAACACCGGCTTTCCAGCCATGCACACACGCACTGCTGCTTATTTGTGGTTTGTCCATGATTTCCCGGCATGCGACATATTTTCTGGATGGAGCACTCACGGTTGTTTGACGTGTCCGATATATGCTTCACACACAGATTGTTTTCGACTTACTCATAGAGGCAAGATAAGCTACTTCAACTGTCACAGACGTTGGCTGCCTCCGAATCAAGTGTTTAGGCAATAGAGGAATGTCTTGAGAATTTTGCACCCCCCTTCTTCCAAAGAAAAGCTGGTCGGAACCACATTGGCACTTGAAATGGCTTATGCCATGGCCCGTTATAGTGGATGACGGTAACCTTGTCAAGAAAATTATCTTCACTTAGATCGATGGCAACAAGATCATTGTCAGTCATATCAGTAATGTATACATGATTTGCCTTCAAGTCTCTCGATGGCACCGACACTGAAACATAGAGTGGATAATTTGGCCCTAAAATAAAGCCTTATCGTTGATACCATGAACATCTTCCATGCTTTCTATATCAATGTCCACCTCAAGAAGCACAATCCCATGCACGCAAAAGTTCCCGTGGTTACAGAATGTATCCCTGTTGTGAGCTTCTCTAGGAGAGAGACATTTTCCATATGGGCTGACAATTAGAAGATTACCATTATTTAACGATGAGGCCAGTATGAAATCACATTCTTCCCATTTTTCTGAATAAATGGTGGATCTAAACAGTAGTTTAGCATTTTCTCCTTGTGGATCCAAATCCCATGACAATAAGTCACCATTCGAACAAATGGCAACAATTTTACCCCCGTGAAAAATGGCATCAGTATACATCCTCATGTAGTATCTCACATTGGGATTATCCAACAGAAACGACTTGTTGCTCCCATCTATAGTATATGCTAACTGGTGGCTTGCTATAGCAATGGCAAAATATCCATTAGCTTCATTAGGAGTTTGACACAACTGTATTCGTTTAATATAATAACAAACCTCATATATTCTGGCACCAAGCTAGTGCAAGCTCCTGTAATTAGATTCAAAAGGTTGAAAGATTGTTCGCGATCATCAACAGTCACTAACCATTCATCTTGTAAGGAAATATTAAACCTGGCGCGCATCGTCGCATGCCGTCGCATTCGAGCGCGGTCTTGTGACGTGCATCGTGTGTGTTGATGACTCGTGTCTTGTGTGTGGGCGCACACACAGAACTAGATGAGCAAGTTTTGCGTGCGCTATTGTGGGCGTCCAGGTCACAACGTGATGGACATTGCTGGGTCATGCATGTAACAACCTGCAGATCGCCGGAGCCGCATCGTGTGGATCGTGATAGTAAAGTTCGGGCAGGAGTTAATGCTCCGTTGCATGCTTTACCTGGCCTATAAAAGCAGGTCTTGTAACTGTCTGTGTGTGACACACCAGGAGAAATAAAGATTAGTCGTTCGTCCGCCGGGCATCCGGCGCGGTTAGCAAGTGTGCTATATTTTCTACTTGTTGTGTGTGAGTGAGTAGTTCAAACACATCTTTCCCTCCTATCCAACGACTATATCATCTGAAACCATCCACCTAAACAAAAAAATGTCTCCCTGGACAAGATAATATTTTGGATAAAGAATATTCCTCGATACCATTCGTCTGAATCCTCAAAATGCCAGTTGCCCCCAACAGAGGGGGAGATGAGTAAAGTTGGAGCTCCAGGTTGAAGGCGGCGCTTCTCATCATATACTTTTGCCCAAGTTTTAGAGACCAATGGAAAACTGAGAATGGCAAAGGCATCAAGACAATCACGAATCGAGTCGAGCATCCACTTGTGCACACGCTCAGAGAGGCTGCAAATGCATATATACCAAAAAAAAATTAAACAAAATTATGCATAAGAAATAGGCACAAGTTGAATTGTATGTAATTGCTTACTCCACGAGGAAGGTCTGGGTGATTGGCGCCTGGACCTCAGTGCCTTCGTATCTTACAGTGAATTTAGACCGCTTGAAGACTCCACCGTCACCTCCATGGACGCTGAAGATCACATGAAAACCTCCTGCACACGGGGATCAACAATCCAACATGAAAAGTAGCGACCATCTGTCAGAACGTGATCGAGAGTTTGTGGTGACAAATTATTATTATGTTAATGGAAAAGGACTAGATACAAAGATTTAATTTAATTGTGAGAACAGGGTCAACAGATACATGCACCTACGTGCTACCTCAGTGTCAGGCAATGCAAATCTTGGAGAAAGACAAAACTCTCGTCCTGGGTAATCTCCCAGGACATTTCTGGCCTATGACCGTCCATTCATACAAGGGAATGTTTGTTCACGTTCATGGGCGCCGCCGCCACTGGTGCAGACGACTAAATGAGTGCAGCTGGTGATACGCTCTCCGCCACCACGGCCGCAGGCAAGTCCTCCTGGATGGTGACTACTCCGTCGTGTTGCTGCACGTACGTGGAATCCATGGAGAATCTAACTAGGACAGAAATGCGTCTGCCTGACCGCAGTGGGGGGAGGAGATGTTGGCCCAGCTCTCTCTCTCTCTTTCTCTATCTCTCTGTTACTCAAAACAGAGGCACACACAAGTACATTTGAAGCACAGAACACTGCTTTCACTTTGGCACACCCTCATGTGCACTACACACTACACCGCAGTGCACTACACTGAGCACTTCATTTTCTCTCGATGATACTCCACACAGCACAGCACCACACACACCTTGCCAATGACTTCGCTCACCACCGGCTCTACCCGGCTCACAGCACCAGCACCCACACACTACACACCAGGCTTTATATATACACAGCTAGGATATAACTAACACCGGCTTTCCAGCCATGCACACACGCACTGCTGCTTATTTGTGGTTTGTCCATGATTTCCCGGCATGCGACATATTTTCTAGATGGAGCACTCACGGCTGTTTGACGTGTCAGATATATGCTGCTTCACACACAGATTGCTTTCGACTTACTCATGGAGGCAAGATAAGCTACTTCAACTGTCACAGATGTTGGCTGCCTCTGAATCAAGTGTTTAGGCAATAGAGGAATGTCTTGAGAATTTTGCACCCCCCTTCTTCCAAAGAAAAGCTGGTCGGAACCACATTGGCACTTGAAATGGCTTATGCCATGGCCCGTTATAGTGGATGACGGTAACCTTGTCAAGAAAATTATCTTCACTTAGATCGATGGCAACAAGATCATTGTCAGTCATATCAGAAATGTATACATGATTTGCCTTCAAGTCTCCCGATGGCACCAACAGTGAAACATAGAGTGGATAATTTGGCCCTAAAATAAAGCCTTATCGTTGATACCATGAACATATTCCATTCTTTCTGCATCAATGTCCACCTCAAGAAGCACAATCCCATGCACACAAAAGTTCCCGTGGTTACGGAATGTATTCCTGTTGTAAGCTTCTTTAGGACAGATACATTTTCCATATGGGCTGACAATTAGAAGATTACCATTATTTAACGATGAGGCCAGAATGAAATCACATTCTTCCCATCCTTCTGAATAAATGGTGGACCTAAACAGTAGTTTAGGATTTTCTCCTTGTGGATCCAAATCCCATGACCATAACACCATTGGCAACAATTTTACCCCTGTGAAAAATGGCATCAGTATACATCCTCATGTAGTATCTCACATTGGGATTATCGAACAGAAATCACTTGTTGCTCCCATCTATAGTATATGCTAACTGGTCGCTTGCTATAGCAATGGCAAAATATCCATTAGCTTCATTAGGAGTTTGACACAACTGTATTCGTTTAATATAATAACAAACCTCAGATCTTCTGGCACCAAGGGAGTGCAAGCTCCTGTAATTGGATTCAAAATGTTGAAAGATTGTTCGCGATCGTCAACAGTCACTAACCATTCATCTTGTTAGGGAATGATTAGTCGTTTGTCCGCCTATAAAAGCAGGTCTTGTAACTGTCTGTGCGTGACACACCAGGAGAAATAAAGATTAGTCGTTCGTCCGCCGGGCATCCGGCGCGGTTAGCAAGTGTGCTATATTTTCTACTTGTGTGTGAGTGAGTAGTTCAAACACATCTTTCCCTCCTATCCAACGACTATATCATTTGAAACCATCCACCTCAACAAAAAATGTCTCCCTGGACAAGATAATATTTGGATAAAAATATTCCTCGATACCATTCGTCCGAGTCCTCAAAATGCCAGTTGCCCCCAACAGAGGGGGAGATGAGTAAAGTTGGAGCTCCAGGTTGAAGGCGGCGCTTCTCAGCATATACTTTTGCCCAAGTTTTGCAGACCAATGGAAAACTGAGAATGGGAAAAGCATCAAGACAATCACGAATCAGGCGATAACAACCCAATGGGAGATTGATACATGAAGGACACTCATCAACAGAATTCTCTTTCATGGTGAAACCAATAATAGAAGTAGCTGCATGCATGTAACCAACCTTGTTACAAACCATCACCAAAAGGTTCATGATTGCATGTATGACAATGTGATCTGTCAGGATTTAAGTTTTACTTGTACTTACATTCTCCAGTAGGATCATATTTGATGAGGGATGGTGGTCGTATAGAGTTGGTGGAAACGACATAGAAGAAAGTTGAGAATGCATCATACATATACCCTCTTGTGTCCCCAGGCATCTGCTGCATGATCTGTCCAGTAAAGTCGCACATCCACTTATGCACACGCTCAGAGAGGCTGTAAATGCATATATACCAAAAAATTTAAACAAACCTATGCACGAAAATAGGCATAAGTTGAATTACACGTAATTGCTTACTCCACGAGGAAGGTCAGGGTGATTAGCGCCTGGACCTCAGTGCCTTTGTATCTTACAGTGAATTTAGACCGCTTGAAGACTCCACCATCACCTCCATGAATTCTGAAGATCACATGAAAACCTCCTGCACACTGGGATCTATAATCCAACATGAAAGTAGCGACCATCTTTCAGAACGTGATCGAGAGTTTCTAGTGATAAATTATTATTATGTTAATGGAAAAGGACCAGATACAAAGAATTTAATTTAATTGTGAGAACAGGGTCAACAGATACACGCACCTACGTGATACCTCAGTGTCAGGCAATCCAAATCTTGGAGAACGACAAAACTCTCACCCTGGGTAATCTCCCAGGACATTTCTGGCCTATGACCGTTCACGTTCATACAAGGGAATGTTTGTTCACGTTCATGGGCGCCGCCACCACCGGCGCAGGCGCCTAAATGAGTGCAGCCGGTGATACGCTCCCTGCCACCACGGCCGCAGGCAAGTCCTCCTGGATGGTGACTACTCTGTCGTGGTGCTGCACGTACGTGGAATCCATGGAGAATCTAGCTAGCTAGGACAGAAATGTGTCTGCCTGACTGAAGTAGGGGGATGTTGGCCCAGCTCTCTCTCTCTCTCTCTCTCTCTTTCTAAAAACAGAGGCACACACAAGTATATTTGAAGCAAAGAACACTGCTTTCACTTTGGCACACCCTCATGTGCACTACACACTACACCACAGTGCACTACACTGAGCACTTCACTTTCTCTCGATGATACTCCACACAGCATAGCACCACAAACACCTTGCCAATGACTTCGCTCACCACCGGTGTCGGTACCCTGGGTACCATATACTCCTTGGGATTGCAAAGATCTCAAGGGAAAGTCATCTACTTGATTTGAAGACCTTCGGAGGCCCACATGTCAGACATGTCCGGACCCGCTTCTCCAACATGGTTAGTCCCAGGGTCGCCACGTGTACTATGAAACCGGAGCTACCGCCCGTAAGGGGAAGCTCCGGGCTATGTACCGAAATGGCACCCCCGGACCTAACCCCAGACCGAGGGAAGCTCCGGTGCTGACACGTGTCGGGTAACACCGTAGCCATCTGTTTCCCACAGTGCGCTCCGGCGCTGCCACGTGTCCAACCGTCGGATCTTCAGCCTCTAACCTCCGGAAGACTCCACAACGGCTCCGGATCTTCAAAGGGGAATCAAGGACTTCAAGACCCGATCAAGTGCCGTTAATACTATATTAATGACACACGATCGGACGACCTTAATTACCAGTAATGGTGCTGTCAAAGCCCATAACTCAGTCATTAAGGGCAATTAAACGTGTTGAATGTGTATCAATATCAGTAACCGTCGAGGCCACATGTCGGGCCAGGCTAACTTGCAACGGCCTGCCCTTGTACTATAAAAAGGACAGGCCGACGATACATAGGACAGACTCTCTACACGCCCTACACACACTCGAACACATACGAGACAGACACTCTAGACATACAACATCAACACACCCTGTGGAGTAGGGTATTACACACAGGCGGCCTAAACCACATAAATCTTGGTGTCTCTTGTGTCACTCGACATCTCACCTTCTTGAATCTCCGCGCGCCCATACCGAACCTCAAACTCCTCTAACACTTTAGTAGTATCGGGAGATCTGCCGGATCAAAACCACCGATAGTTGGCGCGCCAGGTAGGGGCGCCTGAGATTTCAAGAATGGTGAACTCAGCCGCTGGATCATCCAATGGTCAACCCGCTGTTCAAGCTGTTGGGGGTAATCCCTCCAATATGCAGCCACCAGCAGGAACCACGACCCCAGCAGGAGTCACACTTCCACCACCACCGCCTCCACCAGCAAATCAAGCTGGACAACACGATGGTGCACTGGCGTCAATCACTGCGTCGGCGAATCTTGACAACCCGGAACACGCGCTCCATGCAGCACATGCTCTTCTCCAACGCCCACCACCTCTGGATGCATCCCGGGATGCACTGGAGCAGTGGAGGGCCGATGTGGAACATTTGGTTGCAGCAGCAGCCGACCGCATCAGCAACCAGGGTCCTCCTCCTTCAGGACGGACCCCGTCGCAGCGACGGACCTTGTCTGGCAGACTTGGTCCACACGTTTCCAACAACAGGAGACGTGCTGCATCACAGCAGGTGACGTCGTTGCCCTCCGGGGCACGACGCACTCACACGGTATCGAGGCTTTCAACTCATGACCTCCGGGCGGAGCTTGATCGCCGATATCGCCAACAAGACGGTCAGGTCCATATTGAGCGTGCTCGTGAAAGACGAGAAGCTCAAGACGTTCCTGCTCCTGAAGGAGTAGGAGGAGGCTGTTCAGCCCTGGCCATGCATCTGCGTATGGTCAGGTGGCCACAGAAGTTCCGACCTCACCCGCCGGAGAAGTTCGACGGGACCGTTAATCCTGTTGAATTTCTTCAGATTTACTCCACTGCTATCTTGGCGGCTGGAGGAAATAAGGCCATAATGGCCAATTATTTCCCAATGGCTTTGACTGGGACTGCCAGGTCCTGGTTTATGAGCCTTCCACCCAACTCCATCAGCAGTTGGGAGGAGCTGTGCCGGCAGTTCACCGCCAACTTCGGGAGTTCATACACCCGACCAGGCACTGAACTGGACCTTTTTGCAGTCGTGCAAAAAGGGGGAGAATCCCTGCGATCATTCATCCAGAGATTCTCTCAGGTACGAAACACTATCCCTTCTATCTCCAACGCTTCTGTCATTGTGGCATTCAGACAGGGTGTACGGGATAAGAAGATGTTGGAGAAACTGGCGATCAAGGAGATCACCAGTGTCACGGAACTCTTCAGTTTGGCCGACAAATGTGCCAGAGCTGCGGAGGGCCGTGAAATGCACTCCAAACCAACTCCGGAGGACCACAAGAAATCCTCCAAAGAAGAAGCCGCTACCTCCGGGAGTGGCAAGAAGAAGAAGAAGACCAACGGCAAGAAGAAGCCGTTGGCCTGTGCATCCAATGTTGCAGCTGCTGCAGCTCCGGGTGGACGGGGGCCACGCCCCGAGAAGCGACATCGACCGTATTCTGAAGACGGTGGCAAACCCAAGGTGTGGTGTCCAATTCACAAAACGGGCAGCCACAGTTTGGAAGACTGCCGGGAGGTCCAAAACCTTGCCGAGCGCTACAACAAGCACCGGGAAGAAGCTCCTTTCCGACAGAGGGAAGGAAAACAAAAAGTCGACAAAGTTCCAGCTGAAGAGGAGTTAGGTTTTCAGGATCCCAAAAAGGTCCTGAAGGCCGTCCACACCTCCGTCGACGACGATTCCGACGTCTCTGACAACGAGCGTCGGAAAACCATGAACACCATTTTTGGTGGATCATGGGACATTACCTCCCGCCGTGTCATCAAGACTATGCGTCGGGACATGGCTGTTGTAGCTCCTACAGCCAGGGCGGAACCTCATCGGAAGTGGATGGACACAGCCATCACTTTTGATGCTTCGGACTGACCTCGAAGCATGGTTGGAGCAGGTCAGCTACCTTTGATGGTATCTCCTACCATCAATAACATCCAGCTTCACCATGTCATAGTAGACGGAGGTTCGGGGCTCAACCTCATAAGCTTCGAAGCTTTTACCAAGCTTCAGCTCCGACCTTCGGATCTCCACCCCTCCCGACCTTTCTCCAGAGTAGGTCCGGGAGCCATTACCCCACTCGGAGCTATTACCCTCCCCGTTACCTTCGGGACCTGGGAGAAGTATCGCACCGAGAAGTTGGTCTTTGACGTTGCTCAGATCAACTTACCCTTCAATGCCATCTTGGGTAGGCCTGCCTTGTACAAATTCATGGCAGCTGCTCAATATGGTTACCGAGTGTTAAAGATGCGAACACCAGTAGGCGTTCTCCGAATCTGCGGAGATCGTACCGCCAGAGTAACTGCTCTGGAAGAACTCCATGCGCTTACTACGGCGCAAGAAGAGGACTCCAGGCAGGATCAAGCTCCAAAACCCCCGAGCATTCGTCAGCGAGGCTCGACTTCTGCACCTCGTGTGCAGCCAAGCGGCGACACCGACATTCCCGTCAAAGTCGTCCAAATCGGTTCCGATGCCGCTTAGACCACCCGTATATCAGGGGGATTGAACGACAAATAGGAACTCGCGCTCATCGCTTTCCTCTGGGCTAATGTCGACGTGTTTGCCTGGCAACCGTCACAAATGCCTGGGATCCCCAAGGAAGTGATTGAGCACAATATGAAGATCTACCCCGATGCTCGGCCTGTGCATCAGAAGCCTCGAAAGCAATCCGTAGAGCGATAGAACTTCATCCGACAAGAAGTGAAGAAGTTGCTCGAAGCTGGATTCATCCAAGAAATCTTCCATCCAAAATGGCTGGCAAACCCAGTCGTTGTGCCCAAGGCCGGTGGGAAGCTTCGGATGTGTATCGACTACACAACACTAAATAAGGCATGTCCAAAAGATCCATTCCCACTGCCTAGAATAGATCAGATAGTTGATTCCACCTCCGGGTGTGAATTACTGTGTTTCCTAGACGCATATTCTGGGTATCATCAAATCAGAATGTCTAGGGAAGATGAAGAGCATACCTCTTTCATCACAGTAGATGGATTGTACTGTTATACGACCATGCCATTTGGTCTCAAAAATGCAGCTTCAACCTTTGTACGAGCTAGTACAAAACCTTTGAAGAACTCATTAGAGACATAGTGGAAGTGTACGTCGATGACATCGTGGTCAAGGTCAAGAACAAGGAGTCACTCCTTGACACCTTGCAGGCTGTCTTCGATAAGCTGCGGGTCACCCGCACAAAGCTAAACCCAGACAAGTGTGTCTTCGGGGTTAGCTCCGGAAAACTTCTTGGTTTCCTGGTAAGTCACTGGGGCATAGAAGCTAATCCGGCGAAGATCAAGGCCATTGAAGACATGCGGCCACCAGCCCGCATCAAAGATGTCCAAAAGCTAACTGGATGTCTAGCAGCCCTCAACCGGTTCATTTCAAGACTGGCGGAACGGGCACTCCCTCTCTTTAAGTTATTGAGGAAGTCCGGACCATTCCAATGGTCTGAAGATGCAGAAAAGGCATTCCAGGAGCTAAAATAGTTCCTCACCACCCTACCAATTCTGGTAGCTCCGAACCCTGGTGAGCCTTTGCTGCTTTACATTTCAGCCACTGACGAAGTCGTCAGTATGGTCCTGGTCGTGGAGAGACCAGAACTACCCCATACTCAGGAATCCAGACCCCTTCGGGGGGGGGGGGGGGTCGGAGGATCCCGAAAGCGAGTCTGGGTCCCAGCTCCCAGACTTGAACCCACAAGAAGTCACTTCGGAAGACCCAGACCCCTCCAGGAGGGTCCAGGTCGCTTCTGAAGAAGCTCCGGGTTCCTCCAGCCAGGACCCGGAGGTCCCCGAAGAAAATCCGGATCCCTTCGGGAGGATTCGGGTCAGTGAAGAGGAAGCTCCAGGCCCCTCCGAGAGGGTCCGGACCATTCAGCGCCCAGTGTACTTCATCAGTGAAGTACTACATGATGCCAAGACTCGATACCTAGAGGTGCATAAGCTGCTCTATGCAGTTCTTATTACCTCCAGGAAGCTTCGCCATTACTTCCAAGCTCACAAAATCTCAGTGGTGACCTCTTACCCACTTCGAGCAATCTTGCATAATCCCAACTCAACTGGGAATATTGCAAAGTGGGCAGCGGAATTGGCTGAATTCGATCTCGAATTCATTTCAAGGCAAGCAATCAAGAGTCAAGCATTGGCGGATTTCGTGGCGGAATGGACTCCCTCTCCATCAAACCCTGGGGGCCCCAGCGAGCAGAAGCCGGAACACAAGGCTCCGGTCTTCACCGAGCCTCACTGGACCCTCTACTTCGACGGCTCCATGCAAAAGCAGGGGGCCGGAGCTGGAATCCTTCTCCTCGCACCAACCGGAGAGAAGGTAAAATACATGGTACACCTTGACTTCAAGGCGACCAACAACATGGCGGAATATGAAGCACTCATTTACGGACTAAAGGTGGCACTGTCATACGGTGTCAAGCAACTGCTGGTCAAGGGAGATTCGCAACTCATCATTAAGCAAGTGAAGGGTGAATGCTCCTGCAACAATCCCCAGCTAGCTGCTTACCTCCTTGAAGTCCACAGACTTCAGAAGGACTTCGAAGTCCTAGATCTCCACCATGTCCAGCGTGCCCACAACGCTGAAGCCGATGAACTCTCGACGAAAGCGTCAACCGGAGCTCCGGCTCCTGACGGAACTTTTGTCCGGAGGTTGTCAAAACCCATAGCTCCGCCTGCCGAACTGAGCGAAGGGGGGCGATATCAGCATCCCAAAGCTGACAGTCCCGATGGCCCTGTTACCATGGCAGCCATCAAGGGTCGTAGGTGCTGCCGGAAGCTCCGAGCAACCCAGCACGCAAGGCTCGGATGCTCAAGTTAGTTCCGATGCATGGATCTCGGAGATCCGGAGCTACTTGAAAGACAACATCCTTCCTGACGATGATGTATCCACTGACCGGGTAGTCAGATTGGCTAAAAGATACACGTTGGTAGAAGGAGATCTCTACCGGCGCGGTGCCAATGGCATCCTAATGCGGTGCATCAAAAGGGAAGAAGGCTGCGAGCTCCTCACAGAAATCCATGGAGGCGAGTGTGGGAACCACGCATCTTCCTGCACGCTGGTTGGTAAAGCCTTTCGGCATGGCTTCTACTGGCCTACGGCACTCCAGGATGCAAATGAGCTGGTGAAGAAATGCGAAGCATGTCAATTTTATGCAAAGCAAATTCACACACCGGCTCAACCCCTACAAATGATACCTCCTACATGGCCCTTCGCTGTGTGGGGGATGGACATCTTGGGACCTTTCCCAAGAGCCGTCGGAGGTTACAAGTTCCTGTACGTTGCCATTGACAAGTTCACCAAGTGGCCGGAAGCAACTCCAGTTGTGACAATCAACAAGCAATCAGCTATCAACTTTTTGCAGTCCATTGTATGCAGATTTGGAGTCCCAAACAAAATCATCACTGATAATGGGACCCAATTCACAAGCTTTGCATTTCAAGGATATTGCAAAGACCTCGGCATTCAAGTTTGCTACGCCTCCGTAGCTCACCCAGCAAGCAATGTCCAAGCCGAGAGAGCAAATGCTGAAATCCTTAAAGGACTCAAAACGTGCACCTATGAGCGCTTGAAAAAACATGGAGCCAACTGGATTGAAGAACTTCCGCCTACTTTATGGGCCAACATGACATCTGCAAACCGGTCAACTGGAGAGACACCCTTCTTCCTAGTGTATGGAGCTGAAGCAATCCTTCCTCCGGAAATCACCTTGGGGTCACTCCGGGTCCGGACCTTTGACGAAGCCACGCAGGACCAGCTCCAGTGTGAAGACCTAGACCTCCTTGAGGAGGGAAGGTGCCAAGCAGCTGTTCGGAATGCTCGATACCGCCAAGCCCTTCGGCGCTATCATCAGCGGCATGTACACAACCGACAGCTTGAGGAAGGTGATCTGGTGCTACGGAGAATACAATCCAGAGAAGGGTTAAACAAACTCTCCCCCAGCTGGGAAGGACCCTTCCGAGTGATTAAAGTATCCCGTCCCGGAAGCGTTCGCTTGGCTACCGAGGATGGGACACCTCTCCCAAATCCTTGGAACATCGAGCACCTCCGTAAGTTCTACACTTAATATCATGGAGGTGAGTCTGTAGTAACTTGAGGTGTATGTTATAGAGTCATTGTACAGAGTCGGGTAGTTCCTCCGGGAGAACAGTCTGACCTTCCCCGGAAGATCCGCAAAGTTCATGCAACACTTGTCACAGTCTCAGAACTAAAAGTGTGGCTAGCTACCCTGGGTCAAACGAGAAATTAAACACACTTAGCCTGGTTCCGTACCCTAAGAGTGTACTTGTTTCCCCTGTACCTCGGACCTATAATGAAAGACATCTTCAGGTGAAACAGACTCCACGTGCACTTATTTTGTACAGGTTCAACATTTTTTATTTTTCTCTTTCTTGTCTATAACAAAGACGTGCAATTCTTAAGAAATTTTAGTTCAACCGGTTCATATACAATTCGAGTTGTATTGTCGATTATTCTGGATTCAAATATTGTTTGTGGCCCACTCGCCTGAATACCGCCAAGCCAACCTAGGGCCGGAGTGTGCTATCGACTTAGCCTGGCCAAGCACCCTAAGTACGCTACTCTACCTACAACCCGACAGGCCGAAGTAAGGCGGGTCCAAGTACAATTGGATCTGGAAAAAAAGACGACGCATTCGGTTGTATTTAGAATCGCGTTTGACCTAAAATTTTATTGAGAATCGTAAGCCGCGGCGAAGTTATAGATAAGAAACGAATTTTACTGTTTTTCTTGGCTTCAGTGTGCAGGAAAAATAAAAAATTCACGTTGATGGAGAAAAGTCAGAGCTAACAAAGCTCCGACTCCCCCTAGGTGGCTTATAATCGATGTTAAACATTGAAAACGAGCATCACCGGAGCAACCAAGCTCTGGTAAAGCCAGGGGGCCAGCCGTCGACGTAAAATAAAAGATGGTGAGAAGACCCCACAAGTGGAGTCTGCTGTCGACAAGCTACGCGTTGGCAAAGGTCACTGCCGGAGCTACTAAGCTCCGACACCCCGGAGGGCTAACTATCGATGCTCTATTTGTTGATAGGGACTATTGCTGGAGCTACTAAGCTCCGACGGTAGTCAATTTGACCTCAGGGGGCCTTCAATATCGAAGACTTTGGACCTACACTCTACAAGTTCGAAGCAAATGAGTGTTCAACAAAACACAATATCCTCTTGGTACATGTTCACAATCAAATTGTGTACATCTACCAGGGGGCCAAGTGAAGACAAAAGTGTTGAAGACAAAAAGTGAAATTCACAAAAATTTGGGGATTTCATTCATATGGAGACAAGGGATTACAAAATTGAGGAAGAAAAAGAGAGAATACAAGTGAGAGCTACGGAGATGGTCCTAGACCCTATGGAAGAACCGGGCGACTTCTGGGCAACCTCCGACACATTGGCTCGGGCAGCTTCACCTTCTCCTTCAATTGGACCTTCAAGCATCGGGTCCAGAGGAAATTGGGGATTCCGGATGGTGTAGCACGTCAGCACATACTCTGCGACGTTCTTCGCCAGGGATTGCCCCTCAACCTCCAATTGGTCCACGATGACGTCGCCCACCTTGGAGAGTTTGCTACCTGCCGAGCTCAACGCCTGCAACGCTAGGTCTGGCTCCGGCTCCGGATCATCCGGACGCATGGGACTGAATCCCATCGGTGTCAGCGCGTCGTTGGCCTTGCCCAGGAACTCCCAAATCTGTAGGGAGTCCGCAGTCCTCAAGCCCTTCAATTCTTCCAAGGATCTTCTGGCCGCCACTTCTTTGGTGCTCAACTTCTTTGGCGTTTTGCTGAATCTTTTCAGCAACTCGCTTCTCGAGTTTTCCGAGCTCCTCCTCCCGGAGGTGGATCTTGTTCCGGCGGTCAACCAGGTCCTTCTCCCTGCCCATCACTTTCTTCTCCCTGGCAGCAAGGGCACACTCTTGCTCGTAGAGTTCCTGCCCTCGCACCCAGGCCTTCTCCTCCTCCTCAGTGCAATGCTCTTCCAATTTCTTGGCATGCTCTTCGAGGCCCTTGTCGGCCAGAGGCACCTTTTCGGTGAGCTCCTCCTCCCTCCTCAGGACGTCATCCTGCAGCTCTAGGAGTTTCTGCTCTTCATCTTCGAGCCGTTTCTCCCTCTCCTCAAGTGCCTCCCGGCGCTTGATGAGAGTAGTGTTAATGGCCTCAAGCCTTTCTTGGCTTTCATCAGCCGCACTGTTAGCTGCTTTGGTCTGCTCATAAATCTATCGGGATTGAGCGTCGAGGGAACGAGTCATACTCTCCCTGTCATCCAATAATTTGCCCCAGTATTCCAGGCGGACCTTCTCCCGTTTGATCCACTCTTTGTCATCTGCTAGCCTCGACTGCGCCAGCTTGGTCTCGAAGTAGAGCCGGTTACGCCACCGCCTAAGGGTTTGGCGCTCCTCTTCAAGAGCCTTGCTGTCGTGGAAGAAGGCCAGTTGAACTTGACGCAGATTGGAGCAGGCGTTGTTAATAGAAAATGACAACGGGATAGGTTCCGGACCTGCTGGGGTCTCCTCTGCTGGTTCCAGCGGGTTTTCAGATACAAAAATTGGGTCCCACTCCACAAGAGTGGTCCCCTGGGTCTCCATGGCACTAGGGCCGTCCTCCGGGATGACCTCAGTCGCCATCGAGGAGGGTCCAGTTGATGAAGCTCCGACCTCTGGAAGTGGTTCCGAAGGCCCCGCCGCCAGGTCTTCATCTGCCCCCTCAGGCAGGGTGCCAGCAACCTCTTTTGGGCACTCCGGCTCAGCTGCAGGAACCTCCGGCATCGTCATCCCTGGAGCAGGGGTTGCCTCTGGCCTGGGAACCTCCTCTACTGGGGGCTCGAGCGCCGACGCTTCTGCAACAACCGGCTCGAGAGCTGGAAGGTCTTCAACATCAACTGGCCCTGTGGCCGGAGCTTCAACAACAATTGGCTCTGCGGCCGGTGCTTCAGAGGTAACCGGCCCAACCGCCGGGACTTCCTCAACATTCGGCGCGCACGCCGGGACTTCAACTACCTCCGGCTCAACCGCCAGGGCTTCAACAATTTCTAGATCTGGGGCCGGAATTACTGCTTCCTCCGGCTCAACGGCCGGAGCTTCCATCATCTCTGCACCAGGACCCAAAGCTTCAACCTCCGGAGCAGGTGCCGCTGGTGCATCTTCTCTCCCGCGGTCCGGCGCTACCACGGGAGTCTCTGGGGATGAGTCGAGGTCCATGACCACGACAGCTGGTGCCGGAGCTGTCGTAGCTTCAGCCACCACTTGGGGCGGCACCGGGACAGGAGCAGAAGCTTTCGCCCTCACAGCTTCAGCTGCTGTGGCTGAGGGTGGAGCCTCACTCCTCTTCTTGGGAACGCTACAGATGATGGATGAATAAACTTAAAAAACAATTACTACAACAAAACAACTATTAGAGGTAAAGATTAAAAGTTACCTCGGGAGGCTTCCGCACCAGCTTGCGCGGAACCTCTTTCCCGGGCGTTCTGGGCTGACCATAGCCGCCGCCGGCGTGGAAGCTCCGGAAGGCCCCCCGGAACTCGTTGCAGCCACGGGCATTTCCCTAGTCGAGGCCCCCTCGATCGGGAAGAACCTCCGGACCTAGAGGCCTCAACCGGCCCTGGTGCTGGAGTCGCATGCCCGGAGCTAGCGCCCCGGGAGGACCCCGCTGCGGGTACAGTCGCCGCGGTCGTAGAAGACCTCCCCCTCCGGGGAGAAGGAGCTGATGCAGAGGTGGCAGGCCTGGCGGACCTTCCGTCGGCATGCTGCAGCTTCCTCTTCCGGCTCAAGGGTTCGTCCGCCGGCTCCTTGCCCTTGCCGACGACCTCGGACCTTGGCTTTTTGGCAGGGTCGGAGCCACCCTCGAAAACCCCAGGGATCGCCACCCTGGAGATCGATCTCCTCTCGATGACACCAAGGTCGTCAAGCACAGGCATCTTCCGCTGGAGCTCCCTGTTGAACTCCACTTCCACGTTCAGAGGGAGAAAGGCTGATGGTGGAGTCAAGTCATCTCCCGCAACGTCGATGCCATGCTGGAACTTCTTGAGATGAAACTCCAAGTTTGTCCCCACCATGTTGTACTTCAGCCCGGTCTCGACCCGGTCGTCGTCCATCACACTGTTGAGAGCCCAAGCGAGTTTTTCTCTCTTCTTCAGCGGTGCCCACCTGTTGACCAGGAAGTTGCAAAACACCGCCTGAGGGGTTAATCCTCCCTCCACGCACTGGCGGATCCTGGTCAGAGCAGGGTTGAAGGCGTTCGCCAGCACCGGAGCTTCACTCTAGACTGTTGTTTCAATGTTGGGGAGGCCTTCAGGCAGCTCCAGCCTCTCGTGCTCCTCCACCCTGATGACTATCCAATCCTTCTTCCAATCATCCCACTTCCCAGAGGAAAATGACCGGAGGTACTTGAATGGGCACTTCTTGCGCTTCACGAAGTAGTAGAAGCCAAGGTACTCATTGCTCCTACCGGTGGTATGGACGGTGAAGAAGGTCCGGAAGAGAAGAGTTCAATGCAGGGGTGATGCCCACCCACATCTTACAGAAGTGGATGAAGATAGACACAAGGAGAATGGAGTGGGGGCCAAGGTGGTATAGCTGCAGACCATAAAAGTCTAGCAGCATCAAGAAAAAGGAGGAAAAAGGTGGGATCAACCCCACCATGGCATACGAAGAGAAGTATACCATTTCGCCGACGTGCTCCTTCTCAAACGGGAGATCTCCCCCGGCACGGACCAGGTGGTTGAAGAAGTCCGAGGACCATCCCATGAGCATTCGGACCTTCTTCAGGTCACCGTCGGTCTTCAAACGGCTCTCGCGGAGACCCAACTCCATCGCAGCACAGCAAGGCAAGAGAGAAAAGGCGAGCACAAGTTGGGAGTTTGAGTGCAAGATCAGATGAGAGGCGTAAAGAACTCCAGACGGTGCGCGCCTTCCTTCTTACGTAAGCCCTTGCGATGCTTGGATGGAAACCGCAAGGAAGTCGAAGATACTACTCAAAAATTCCACCCAGTCGATGACAAGAGGGCCCGGGACCACCCCGATGATCAAGTCGAGGTTCTTACCCAGGCGAACGGTTGTCATCATGAGGCGGGAAGCCCGAAGGCGGCGGCCTGACAAGGCGCGCGAAACCGATACGATTTTCGTATCGGGAACCAGCGACCTTCAATTGCGTGAGATTCGCACGCCAAAGATCTCACCTACCGCACACGGGATACGCCACGCGGCGAGGATTTAACTCAAAACCATCGCCAACGACACATCCGAAGACCTTTGAAGACTCAGTTCAAAAGTTGAAGGATGGACCCACCTCCGGCGGAATGACTTCACCCAAGAGGTCTTCCCCAGAGGTGGGCCCAGGGGGCCACTGTCGGTACCCTGGGTACCATATACTCCTTGGGATTGCAAAGATCTCAAGGGAAAGTCATCTACTTGATTTGAAGACCTTCGGAGGCCCACATGTCAGACATGTCCAGACACGCTTCTCCAACATGGTTAGTCCCAGGGTCGCCATGTGTACTATCAAACCAGAGCTACCGCCCGTAAGGGGGAAGCTCCGGGCTATGTACCGAAATGGCACCCCCGGACCTAACCTCAGACCGATGGAAGCTCCGGTGCTGACACGTGTCGGGTAACACCGGAGCCATCTGTTCCCCACAGTGCGCTCCAGCGCTGTCACGTGTCCAACCATTGGATCTTCAGCCTCTAACCTCCGGAAGACTCCACAACGGCTCCGGGTCTTCAAAGGGGAATCAAGGACTTCAAGACCCAATCAAGTGCCGTTAATACTATATTAATGACACACGATCGGACGACCTTAATTACCCATAACGGTGCTGTCAAAGCCCATAACTCAGTCATTAAGGGCAATTAAACGTGTTGAATGTGTATCAATATCAGTAACCGCAGGGGCCACATGTCGGGCCAGGCTAACTTGTAACGGCCTGCGCTTGTACTATAAAAGGACATGCCGACGATACATAGGACAGACTCTCTACACGCCCTACACACACTCGAACACATACGAGACAGACACTCTAGACATACAACATCAACACACCCCGTGGAGTAGGGTATTACACTCAGGCGGCCTGAACCACGTAAATCTTGGTGTCTCTTGTGTCACTCGACATCTCACCTTCTTGAATCTCCGTGCGCCCATACCGAACCTCAAACTCCTCTAACACTTTAGTAGTGTCGGGAGATCTACCGGATCAAAACCACCGACAACCGGCTCTACCCGTCTCACAGCACTAGCACCCACACACTACACACCAGGCTTTATATATACATAACTAGGATATAACTAACACCGGCTCTCTTGCCATGCACACACACACTGCTGCTTATTTGTGGTTCGTCTATGATTTCCTGGCATACGACATGTTTTTTGGATGGAGCACTCACGATTGTTTGACATGTCTGATATATGCTTCACATACAGATTGCTTTTAACTTACTCATGGAGGCAAGATAAGATACTTCGACTATCACAGACGTTGGCTGCCTCCGAATCATGTGTTTAGGCAACAGATGAATGTCTTGAGAATTTTGCACCCCCTTCTTCCAAGGAAAAGCTGGTCGGAACCACATTGGCACTTGAAATGGCTTATGCCATGGCCCGTTATAGTGGATGACGGTAACCTTGTCAAGAAAATTATCTTCACTTAGATCGATGGCAACAAGATCATTGTCAGTCATATCAGTAATGTATACATGATTTGCCTTCAAGTCTCCCGATGGCACCGACACTGAAACATAGAGTGGATAATTTGGCCCTAAAACGATGCCTTATTGTTGATACCATGAACATATTCCATGTTTTTTGCACCAATGTCCACCTCAAGAAGCACAATCCCATGCACGCAAAAGTTCCCGTGGTTACGGAATGTATTCCGGTTGTAAGCTTCTCTAGGAGAGAGACATTTTCCATATGGGCTGACAATTAGAATATTACCATTATTTAACGATGAGGACAGAATGAAATCACATTCTTCCCATTATTTGGAATAAATGGTGGACCTAAACAGTAGTTTAGGATTTTCTCCTTTGTGGATCCAAATCCCATGACCATAAGTCACCATTCGAACAAATGGCAACAATTTTACCCCCGCGAAAAATGGCATCAGTATACATCCTCGTGTAGTATCTCACATTGGGATTATCCAACAGAAACCACTTGTTCCCATCCATAGTATATGCTAACTGGTGGCTTGCTATAGCAATGGCAAAATATCCATTAGCTTCATTAGGAGTTTGACACAACTGTATTCGTTTAATATAATAACAAACCTCATATCTTCTGGCACCAAGCTAGTGCAAGCTCCTGTAATTAGATTCAAAAGGTTGAAAGATTGTTCGCGATCATCAACAGTCACTAACCATTCATCTTGTTAGGAAATAATTAAACCTGGCGTGCATCATCACATGCCGTCGCGTTCGAGCGCGGTCTTGTGACGTGCGTCGCGCGTTTGTTGATGACTCGTGTCTTGTGTGTGCGCGCACACACAGAACTAGATGAGCAAGTTTTGCGTGCGCTATTGTGGGCGTCCAGGTCACAACGTGATGGACATTGCTGGGTCATGCATGTACGTGCATGCATGTAACAACCTGCAGATCGCCGGAGCCGCATCGTGTGGATCGTGATAGTAAAGTTTGGGCAGGAGTTAATGCTCCGTTGCATGCTTTACCTGGCATATAAAAGCAGGTATTGTAACTGTCTGTGCGTGACACACCAGGAGAATTAAAGATTAGTCGTTCGTACGCCGGGCATCCGGCGCGGTTAGAAAGTGTGCTATATTTTCTGCTTGTTGTGTGTGAGTGAGTAGTTCAAACACATTTTTCCCTCCTATCCAACAACTATATCATCTGAAACCATCCACCTAAACAAAAAATGTCTCCCTGGACAAGATAATATTTTGGATAAAGAATATTCCTCGATACCATTCGTCCGAATCCTCAAAATGCCAGTTGCCCCCAACAGAGGGGGAGATGAGTAAAGTTGGAGCTCCAGGTTGAAGGCGTCGCTTCTCAGCATATACTTTTGCCCAAGTTTTACAGACCAATGGAAAACTGAGAATGGCAAAGGCATCAAGACAATCACGAATCAAGTCGAGCATCCACTTGTGCACACGCTCAGAGAGGCTGCAAATGCATATATACCAAAAAAAAGTAAACAAAATTATGCATAAAAAATAGACATAAGTTGAATTGTATGTAATTGCTTACTCCACGAGCAAGGTCTGGGTGATTGGTGCCTGGACCTCAGTGCCTTCGTATCTTACAGTGAATTTAGACCGCTTGAAGACTCCACCGTCACCTCCATGGACGCTGAAGATCACATGAAAACCTCCTGCACACGGGGATCAACAATCCAACATGAAAAGTAGCGACCATCTGTCAGAACGTGATCGAGAGTTTGTGGTGATAAATTATTATTATGTTAATGGAAAAGGACTAGATACAAAGATTTAATTTAATTGTGAGAACAGGGTCAACAGATACACGCACCTACGTGCTACCTCAGTGTCAGGCAATGCAAATCTCGGAGAAAGACAAAACTCTCATCCTGGGTAATCTCCCAGGACATTTCTGGCCTATGACCGTCCATTCATACAAGGGAATGTTTGTTCATGTTCATGGGCGCCGCTGCCACCAGTGCAGTCCTCCTGGATGGTGACTACTCCGTCGTGGTGCTGCACATACGTGGAATCCATGGAGAATCTAGCTAGGACAGAAATGCGTCTGCCTGACCGCAGTGGGGGGGGGATGTTGGCCCAGCTCTCTCTCTCTGTTACTCAAAACAGAGGCACGCACAAGTACATTTGAAGCACAGAACACTGCTTTCACTTTGGCACACCCTCATGTGCACTACACACTACACTGCAGTGCACTACACTGAGCACTTCATTTTCTCTCGATGATACTCCACACAGTACAGCACCACACACACCTTGCCAATGACTTCGCTCACCACCGGCTCTACCCGGCTCACAGCACCAGCACCCACACACTACACACCAGGCTTTATATATACACAGCTAGGATATAACTAACACCGGCTTTCCAGCCATGCACACACGCACTGCTGCTTATTTGTGGTTTGTCCATGATTTCCTGGCATGTGACATATTTTCTGGATGGAGCACTCACGGTTGTTTGACGTGTCCGATATATGCTTCACACACAGATTGCTTTCAACTTACTCATGGAGGCAAGATAAGCTACTTCAACTGTCACAGACGTTGGCTGCCTCCGAATCAAGTGTTTAGGCAATAGAGGAATGTCTTGAGAATTTTGCACCCCCCCTTCTTCCAAAGAAAAGCTGGTCGGAACCACATTGGCACTTGAAATGGCTTATGCCATGGCCCGTTATAGTGGATGACGGTAACCTTGTCAAGAAAATTATCTTCACTTAGATTGATGGCAACAAGATCATTGTCAGTCATATTAGAAATGTGTACATGATTTGCCTTCAAGTCTCCCAATGGCACCAACACTGAAACATAGAGTGGATAATTTGGCCCTAAAATAAAGACTTATCGTTGATACCATGAACATCTTCCATGCTTTCTGCATCAATGTCCACCTCAAGAAGCACAATCCCATGCACGCAAAAGTTCCCGTGGTTACGTAATTTATTCCTGTTGTAAGCTTCTCTAGGACAGAGACATTTTCCATATGGGCTGACAATTAGAAGATTGCCATTATTTAACGATGAGGCCAGAATGAAATCAAATTCTTCCCATCCTTCTGAATAATGGTGGACCTAAACAGTAGTTTAGGATTTTCTCCTTGTGGATCCAAATCCCATGACCATAAGTCACCATTGGCAACAATTTTACCCCTGTGAAAAATGGCATCATTATACATCCTCATGTAGTATCTCACATTGTGATTATCCAACAGAAACCACTTGTTGCTCCCATCTATAGTATGTGTTAACTGGTCGCTTGCTATAGCAATGGCAAAATATCCATTAGCTTCATTAGGAGTTTGACACAACTGTATTCGTTTAATATAATAACAAACCTCAGATCTTCTGGCACCAAGTGAGTGCAAGCTCCTGTAATTGGATTCAAAAGGTTGAAAGATTGTTCGCGATCGTCGACAGTCACTAACCATTCATCTTGTTAGGGAATGATTAGTCGTTCGTCCGCCTATAAAAGCAGGTCTTGTAACTTTCTGTGCGTGACACACCAGGAGAAATAAAGATTAGTCGTTCGTCCGCCGGGCATCCGGCGCGGTTAGCAAGTGTGCTATATTTTCTACTTGTTGTGTGTGAGTGAGTAGTTCAAACACATCTTTCCCTCCTATCCAACGACTATATCATCTGAAACCATCCACCTCAACAAAAAATGTCTCCCTGTACAAGATAATATTTGGATAAAAATATTCCTCGATACCATTCGTCCGAGTCCTCAAAATGCCAGTTGCCCCCAACAGAGGGGGAGATGAGTAAAGTTGGAGCTCCAGGTTGAAGGCGGCGCTTCTCAGTATATACTTTTGCCCAAGTTTTACAGACCAATGGAAAACTGAGAATGGCAAAAGCATCAAGACAATCACGAATTAGGCGATAACAACCCAATGGGAGATTGATACATGAAGGACACTCATCAAAAGAATTCTCTTTCATGGTGAAACCAATAATAGAAGTAGCTGCATGCATGTAACCAACCTTGTTACAAACCATCACCAAAAGGTTCATGATTGCATGTATGACAATGTGATCTGTCAGGATTTAAGTTTTACTTGTACTTACATTCTCCAGTAGGATCATATTTGATGAGGGATGGTGGTCGTATAGAGTTGGTGGAAACGACATAGAAGAAAGTTGAGAATGCATCATACATATACCCTCTTGTGTCCCCGGGCATCTGCTGCATGATCTGTCCAGTTAAGTCGCGCATCCACTTATGCACATGCTCAGAGAGGCTGTAAATGCATATATACCAAAAAATTTAAACAAACCTATGCATGAAAATAAGCATAAGTTGAATTACACATAATTACTTACTCCACGAGGAAGGTCTGGGTGATTAGCTCCTGGACCTCAGTGCCTTTGTATCTTACAGTGAATTTAGACCGCTTGAAGACTCCACCGTCACCTCCATGGATTCTTAAGATCACATGAAAACCTCCTGCACACTGAAATCTATAATCCAACATGAAAGTAGCGACCATCTTTCCGAATGTGATCAAGAGTTTCTAGTTATAAATTATTATTATGTTAATGGAAAAGGACCAGATACAAAGAATTTAATTTAATTGTGAGAACAGGTCAACAGATACACGCACCTACGTGATACCTCAGTGTCAGACAATCCAAATCTTGGAGAACGACAAAACTCTCGCCCTGGGTAATCTCCCAGGACATTTCTGGCCTATGACCGTCCATTCATACAAGGGAATGTTTGTTCACGTTCATGGGCGCCGCCACCACCATTGCAGGCGCCTAAATGAGTGGAGCCGGTGATACGCTCCCTGCCACCACGGCCGCAGGCAAGTCCTCCTGGATGGTGACTACTCTGTCGTGGTGCTGCACGTACGTAGAATCCATGGAGAATCTAGCTAGCTAGGACAGAAATGTGTCTGCCTGATCGAAGTGGGGGGATGTTGGCCCAGCTCTCTCTCTCTCTCTCTCTCTCTTTCTTACTAAAAACAGAGGCACACACAAGTACATTTGAAGCACAGAACACTGCTTTCACTTTGGCACACCCTCATGTGCACTACACACTACACCGCAGTGCACTACACTGAGCACTTCACTTTCTCTCGATGATACTCCACACAGCATAGCACCACACACCTTGCCAATGACTTCGCTCACCACCAGCTCTACCCGGCTCACAGCACTAGCACCCACACACTACACACCAGGCTTTATATACCCAACTAGGATATAACTAACACCGGCTTTCTTGCCATGCACACACACACTGCTGCTTATTTGTGGTTCGTCTATTATTTCCTGGCATACGACATGTTTTTTGGATGGAGCACTCACGTTTGTTTGACATGTCTGATATATGCTTCACACACAGATTGCTTTCGACTTACTCATGGAGGCAAGATAAGCTACTTCGACTATCACAGACGTTGGCTGCCTCCTAATCATGTGTTTAGGCAACAGAGGAATGTCTTGAGAATTTTGCACCCCCTTCTCTTCCAAGGAAAAGCAGGTCGGAACCACATTGGCACTTGAAATGGCTTATGCCATGGCCCGTTATAGTGGATGACGGTAACCTTGTCAAGAAAATTATCTCCACTTAGATCGATGGCAACAAGATCATTGTCAGTCATATCAGAAATGTATACATGATTTGCCTTCAAGTCTCCCGATGGCACCAACACTGAAACATAGAGTGGATAATTTGGCCCTAAAATAAAGCCTTATCATTGATACCATGAACATCTTCCATGCTTTCTGCATCAATGTCCACCTCAAGAAGCACAATCCCATGCACACAAAAGTTCCCATGGTTACGGAATGTATTCCTGTTGTAAGCTTCTCTCTAGGACAGAGACATTTTCCATATGGGCTGACAATTAGAATATTACCATTATTTAACGATGAGGACAGAATGAAATCACATTCTTCCCATTCTTCGGAATAAATGGTGGACCTAAACAGTAGTTTAGGATTTTCTCCTTGTGGATCAAAATCCCGTGACCATAAGTCACCATTCGAACAAATGGCAACAATTTTACCCCCGTGAAAAATGGCATCAGTATACATCCTCGTGTAGTATCTCACATTGGGATTATCCAACAGAAACCACTTGTTGCTCCCATCCATAGTATATGCTAACTGGTGGCTTGCTATAGCAATGGCAAAATATCCATTAGCTTCATTAGGAGTTTGACACAACTGTATTCGTTTAATATAATAGCAAACCTCATATCTTCTGGCACCAAGCTAGTGCAAGCTCCTGTAATTAGATTCAAAAGTTTGAAAGATTGTTCGCGATCATCAACAGTCACTAACCATTCATCTTGTTAGGAAATAATTAAACCTGGCGTGCATCGTCGCATGCCGTCGCGTTCGAGCGCGGTCTTGTGATGTGTGTCGCGTGTGTGTTGATGACTCATGTCTTGTGTGTGCGCACACACACAGAACTAGATGAGCAAGTTTTGCGTGCGCTATTGTGGCCGTCCAGGTCACAGCGTGATGGACATTGCTGGGTCATGCATGTACGTGTGATAGTAAAGTTCGGGCAGGAGTTAATGCTCCATTGCATGCTTTACCTGGCATATAAAAGCAGGTATTGAAACTTTCTGTGCGTGACACACCAGGAGAATTAAAGATTAGTCGTTCGTCCGCCGGGCATCCGGCGCGGTTAGCAAGTGTGCTATATTTTCTGCTTGTTGTGTGTGAGTGAGTAGTTCAAACACATCTTTCCCTCCTATCCAACGACTATATCATCTGAAACCATCCACCTAAACAAAAAATGTCTCCCTGGACAAGATAATATTTTGGATAAAGAATATTCCTCGATACCATTCGTCCGAATCCTCAAAATGCCAGTTGCCCCCAACAGAGGGGAAGATGAGTAAAGTTGGAGCTCCAGGTTGAAGGCGGCGCTTCTCAGCATATACTTTTGCCCAAGTTTTACAGATCAATGGAAAACTGAGAAAGGCAAAGGCATCAAGACAATCACGAATCAAGTCGAGCATGCACTTGTGCACATGCTCAGAGAGGCTGCAAATGCATATATACCAAAAAAAAATAAACAAAATTATGCATAAAAAATAGGCATAAGTTGAATTGTATGTAATTGCTTACTCCACGAGGAAGGTCTGGGTGATTGGCGCCTGGACCTCAGTGCCTTCATATCTTACAGTGAATTTAGACCGCTTGAAGACTCCACCGTCACCTCCATGGACGCTGAAGATCACATGAAAACCTCATGCACACGGGGATCATCAATCCAACATGAAAAGTAGCGACCATCTGTCAGAACGTGATCGAGAGTTTGTGGTGATAAATTATTATTATGTTAAATGGAAAAGGACTAGATACAAAGATTTAATTTAATTGTGAGAACAGGGTCAACAGATACACGCACCTACGTGTTACCTCGGTGTCAGGCAATGCAAATCTCGGAGAAAGACAAAACTCTCATCCTGGGTAATCTCCCAGGATATTTCTGGCCTATGACCGTCCATTCATACAAGGGAATGTTTGTTCACGTTCATGGGCGCCGCCGCCACTGGTGCAGACGACTAAATGAGTGCAGCCGGTGATACGCTCTCTGCCACCACGGCCGCAGGCAAGTCCTCCTGGATGGTGACTACTCCGTCGTGGTGCTGCACGTACGTGGAATCCATGGAGAATCTAGCTAGTACAGAAATGTGTCTGCCTGACCGCAGTGGGGGGAGAGGATGTTGGCCCAGCTCTCTCTCTCTCTCTGTTACTCAAAACAGAGGCACGCACAAGTACATTTGAAGCACAAAACACTGCTTTCACTTTGGCACACCCTCATGTGCACTACACACTACACCGCAGTGCACTACACTGAGCACTTCATTTTCTCTCGATGATACTCCACACAGCACACCACCACACACACCTTGCCAATGACTTCGCTCACCACCGGCTCTACCA
This sequence comes from Tuctoria greenei, assembly GCA_036927565.1. Classification (NCBI taxonomy): domain Eukaryota; kingdom Viridiplantae; phylum Streptophyta; class Magnoliopsida; order Poales; family Poaceae; genus Tuctoria; species Tuctoria greenei. Next base: position 196,273,438 of record JAYESD010000007.1, read on the forward strand.
GGCTCACAGCACCAGCACCCACACACTACACACCAGGCTTTATATATACACAGCTAGGATATAACTAACACCGGCTTTCCAGCCATGCACACACGCACTGCTGCTTATTTGTGGTTTGTCCATGATTTCTCGGCATGCGACATATTTTCTGGATGGAGCACTCACGGTTGTTTGACATTTCCGATATATGCTTAACACACAGATTGCTTTCGACTTACTCATGGAGGCAAGATAAGTTACTTCAACTGTCACAGACGTTGGCTGCCTCCGAATCAAGTGTTTAGGCAATAGAGGAATGTCTTGAGAATTTTGCACCCCCCTTCTTCCAAAGAAAAGCTTGTCGGAACCACATTGGCACTTGAAATGGCTTATGCCATGGCCCGTTATAGTGGATGACGGTAACCTTGTCAAGAAAATTATCTCCACTTAGATCGATGGCAACAAGATCATTGTCAGTCATATCAGAAATGTATACATGATTTGCCTTCAAGTCTCCCGATGGCACCAACACTGAAACATAGAGTGGATAATTTGGCCCTAAAATAAAGCCTTATCGTTGATACCATGAACATCTTCCATGCTTTCTGCATCAATGTCCACCTCAAGAAGCACAATCCCATGCACGCAAAAGTTCCCGTGGTTACGGAATTTATTCCTGTTGTAAGCTTCTCTCTAGGACAGAGACATTTTCCATATGGGCTGACAATTAGAAGATTACCATTATTTAACGATGAGGCCAGAATGAAATCACATTCTTCCCATCCTTCTGAATAAATGGTGGACCTAAACAGTAGTTTAGGATTTTCTCCTTGTGGATCCAAATCCCATGACCACAAGTCACCATTGGCAACAATTTTACCCCTGTGAAAAATGGCATCAGTATACATCCTCATGTAGTATCTCACATTGGCATTATCCAACAGAAACCACTTGTTGCTCCCATCTATAGTATATGCTAACTGGTCGCTTGCTATAGCAATGGCAAAATATCCATTAGCTTCATTAGGAGTTTGACACAACTGTATTCGTTTAATATAATAACAAACCTCAGATCTTCTGGCACCAAGTGAGTGCAAGCTCCTGTAATTGGATTCAAAAGGTTGAAAGATTGTTCGCGATCGTCAACAGTCACTAACCATTCATCTTGTTAGGGAATGATTAGTCATTCGTCCGCCTATAAAAGCAGGTCTTGTAACCGTCTGTGCGTGACACACCAGGAGAAATAAAGATTAGTCGTTCGTCCGCCGGGCATCCGGCGCGGTTAGCAAGTGTGCTATATTTTCTACTTGTTGTGTGTGAGTGAGTAGTTCAAACACATCTTTCCCTCCTATCCAACGACTATATCATCTGAAACCATCCACCTCAACAAATAATGTCTCCCTGGACAAGATAATATTTGGACAAAAATATTCCTCGATACCATTCGTCCGAGTCCTCAAAATGCCAGTTGCCCCCAACAGAGGGTGGGATGAGTAAAGTTGGAGCTCCAGGTTGAAGGCGGCGCTTCTCAGCATATACTTTTGCCCAAGTTTTACAGACCAATGGAAAACTGAGAATGGAAAAAGCATCAAGACAATCACGAATCAGGCGATAACAACCCAATGGGAGATTGATACATGAAGGACACTCATCAACAGAACTCTCTTTCATGGTGAAACCAATAATAGAAATAGTTGCATGCATGTAACCAACCTTGTTACAAACCATCACCAAAAGGTTCATGATTGCATGTATGACAATGTGAACTGTCAGGATTTAAGTTTTACTTGTACTTACATTATCCAGTAGGATCATATTTGATGAGGGATGGTGGTCGTAGAGTTGGTGGAAACGACATAGAAGAAAGTTGAGAATGCATCATACATATACCCTCTTGTGTCCCCGGGCATCTGCTGCATGATCTGTCCAGTAAAGTTGCGCATCCACTTATGCACACGCTCAGAGAGACTGTAAATGTTTAAACAAACATATGCATGAAAATAGGCATAAGTTGAATTATACGTAATTGCTTACTCCACGAGGAAGGTCTGGGTGATTAGCGCCTGGACCTCAGTACCTCAGTGCCTTTGTATCTTACAGTGAATTTAGACCGCTTGAAGACTCCACCGTCACCTCCATGGATTCTGAAGATCACATGAAAACCTCCTGCACACTGGGATCTATAATCCAACATGAAAGTAGCGACCATCTTTCAGAACGTGATCGAGAGTTTCTAGTGATAAATTATTATTATGTTAATGGAAAAGGACCAGATACAAAGAATTTAATTTAATTGTGAGAACAGGGTCAACAGATACACGCACCTACGTGATACCTCAGTGTCAGGCAATCCGAATCTTGGAGAACGACAAAACTCTCGCCCTGGGTAATCTACCAGGACATTTCTGGCCTATGACCGTCCATTCATACAAGGGAATGTTTGTTCACGTTCATGGGCGCCGCCACCACCAGCGCAGGCGCCTAAATGAGTGCAGCCGGTGATACGCTCCCTGCCACCACGGCCGCAGGCAAGTCCTCCTGGATGGTGACTACTCTGTCGTGGTGCTGCACGTATGTGGAATCCATGGAGAATCTAGCTAGCTAGGACAGAAATGTGTCTGCCTGACCAAAGTGGGGGGGGGGGGGGGGTGTTGGCCCAGCTCTCTCTCTCTCTCTCTCTCTCTCTCTCTCTCTCTCTCTCTCTCTCTCTCTCTCTTACTAAAAACAGAGGCACACACAAGTACATTTGAAGCACAGAACACTGCTTTCACTTTGGCACACCCTCATGTGCACTACACACTACACCGCAGTGCACTACACTGAGCACTTCACTTTCTCTCGATGATACTCCACACAGCATAGCACCACACACACCTTGCCAATGAATTCGCTCACCACCGGCTCTACCCGGCTCACAGCACTAGCACCCACACACTACACACCAGGCTTTATATATACACAACTAGGATATAACTAACACCTGCTTTCTTGCCATGCACACACGCACTGCTACTTATTTGTGGTTCGTCTATGATTTCCTGGCATATGACATGTTTTTGAGATGGAGCACTCACGGTTGTTTGACATGTCTGATATATGCTTCACACACAGATTGCTTTCGACTTACTCATGGAGGCAAGATAAGCTACTTCGACTATCACAGACGTTGGCTGCCTCCGAATCATGTGTTTAGGCAACAGAGGAATGTCTTGAGAATTTTGCACCCCCTTCTTCCAAGGAAAAGCTGGTTGGAACCACATTGGCACTTGAAATGGCTTATGCCATGGCCCGTTATAGTGGATGACGGTAACCTTGTCAAGAAAATTATCTTCACTTAGATCGATGGCAACAAGATCATTGTCAGTCATATCAGTAATGTATACATGATTTGCCTTCAAGTCTCCCGATGGCACCGACACTGAAACATAGAGTGGATAATTTGGCCCTAAAATAATGCCTTATCGTTGATACCATGAACATCTTCCATGCTTTCTGCATCAATGTCCACCTCAAGAAGCACAATCCCATGCACGCAAAAGTTCCCGTGGTTACGGAATGTATTCCTGTTGTAAGCTTCTCTAGGGGAGAGACATTTTCCATATGGGCTGACAATTAGAATATTACCATTATTTAACGATGAGGCCAGAATGAAATCACATTCTTCCCATTCTTCGGAATAAATGGTGGACCTAAACAGTAGTTTAGGATTTTCTCCTTGTGGATCCAAATCCCATGACCATAAGTCGCCATTCGAACAAATGGCAACAATTTTACCCCCGTGAAAAATGGCATCAGTATACATCCTCGTGTAGTATCTCACATTGGGATTATCCAACAGAAACCACTTGTTGTTTCCATCCATAGTATATGCTAACTGGTGGCTTGCTATAGCAATGGCAAAATATCCATTAGCTTCATTAGGAGTTTGACACAACTGTATTCGTTTAATATAATAACAAACCTCATATCTTCTGGCACCAAGCTAGTGCAAGCTCCTGTAATTAGATTCAAAAGTTTGAAAGATTGTTCGCAATCATCAACAGTCACTAACCATTCATCTTGTTAGGAAATAATTAAACCTGGCGTGCATCGTCGCATGCCGTCGCGTTCGAGCGCGGTCTTGTGATGTGTGTCGCGTGTGTGTTGATGACTCATGTCTTGTGTGTGCGCGCACACACAGAACTAGATTAGCAAGTTTTGTGTGCGCTATTGTGGGCGTCCAGGTCACAGCGTGATGGACATTACTGGGTCATGCATGTACGTGTGATAGTAAAGTTCGGGCAGGAGTTAATGCTCCATTGCATGCTTTACCTGGCATATAAAAGCAGGTATTGAAACTTTCTGTGCGTGACACACCAGGAGAATTAAAGATTAGTCGTTCGTCGGCCGGGCATCCGGCGCGGTTAGCAAGTGTGCTATATTTTCTGCTTGTTTTGTGTGAGTGAGTAGTTCAAACACATCTTTCCCTCCTATCCAACGACTATATCATCTGAAACCATCCACCTAAACAAAAAATGTCTCCCTGGACAAGATAATATTTTGGATAAAGAATATTCCTCGTTACCATTCGTCCGAATCCTCAAAATGCCAGTTGCCCCCAACAGAGGGGAAGATGAGTAAAGTTGGAGCTCCAGGTTGAAGGCGGCGCTTCTCAGCATATACTTTTGCCCAAGTTTTACAGATCAATGGAAAACTGAGAAAGGCAAAGGCATCAAGACAATCATGAATCAAGTCGAGCATGCACGTGTGCACATGCTCAGAGAGGCTGCAAATGCATATATACCAAAAAGAATTAAACAAAATTATGCATAAAAAATAGGCATAAGTTGAATTGTATGTAATTGCTTACTCCACGAGGAAGGTCTGGGTGATTGGCGCCTGGACCTCAGTGCCTTCATATCTTACAGTGAATTTAGACCGCTTGAAGACTCCACCGTCACCTCCATGGACGCTGAAGATCACATGAAAACCTCATGCACACGGGGATCATCAATCCAACATGAAAAGTAGCGACCATCTGTCAGAACGTGATCGAGAGTTTGTGGTGATAAATTATTATTATGTTAAATGGAAAAGGACTAGATACAAAGATTTAATTTAATTGTGAGAACAGGGTCAACAGATACACGCACCTACGTGTTACCTCGGTGTCAGGCAATGCAAATCTCGGAGAAAGACAAAACTCTCATCCTGGGTAATCTCCCAGGATATTTCTGGCCTATGACCGTCCATTCATACAAGGGAATGTTTGTTCACGTTCATGGGCGCCGCCGCCACCGGTGCAGACGACTAAATGAGTGCAGCCGGTGATACGCTCTCCGCCACCACGGCCGCAGGCAAGTCCTCCTGGATGGTGACTACTCCGTCGTGGTGCTGCACGTACGTGGAATCCATGGAGAATCTAGCTAGTACAGAAATGTGTCTGCCTGACCGCAGTGGGGGGAGAGGATGTTGGCCCAGCTCTCTCTCTCTCTCTCTGTTACTCAAAACAGAGGCACGCACAAGTACATTTGAAGCACAAAACACTGCTTTCACTTTGGCACACCCTCATGTGCACTACACACTACACCGCAGTGCACTACACTGAGCACTTCATTTTCTCTCGATGATACTCCACACAGCACACCACCACACACACCTTGCCAATGACTTCGCTCACCACCGGCTCTACCCGGCTCACAGCACCAGCACCCACACACTACACACCAGGCTTTATATATACACAGCTAGGATATAACTAACACCGGCTTTCCAGCCATGCACACACGCACTGCTGCTTATTTGTGGTTTGTCCATGATTTCTCGGCATGTGACATATTTTCTGGATGGAGCACTCACGGTTGTTTGACATGTCTGATATATGCTTCACACACAGATTGCTTTCGACTTACTCATGGAGGCAAGATAAGTTACTTCAACTGTCACAGACGTTGGCTGCCTCCGAATCAAGTGTTTAGGCAATAGAGGAATGTCTTGAGAATTTTGCACCCCCCTTCTTCCAAAGAAAAGCTTGTCGGAACCACATTGGCACTTGAAATGGCTTATGCCATGGCCTGTTATAGTGGATGACGGTAACCTTGTCAAGAAAATTATCTCCACTTAGATCGATGGCAACAAGATCATTGTCAGTCATATCAGAAATGTATACATGATTTGCCTTCAAGTCCCCCGATGGCACCAACACTGAAACATAGAGTGGATAATTTGGCCCTAAAATAAAGCATTATCGTTGATACCATGAACATCTTCCATGCTTTCTGCATCAATGTCCACCTCAAGAAGCACAATCACATGCATGCAAAAGTTCCCGTGGTTACGGAATTTATTCCTGTTGTAAGCTTCTCTCTAGGACAGAGACATTTTCCATATGGGCTGACAATTAGAAGATTACCATTATTTAACGATGAGGCCAGAATGAAATCACATTCTTCCCATCCTTCTGAATAAATGGTGGACCTAACAGTAGTTTAGGATTTTCTCCTTGTGGATCCAAATCCCATGACCACAAGTCACCATTGGCAACAATTCTACCCCTGTGAAAAATGGCATCAGTATACATCCTCATGTAGTATCTCACATTGGCATTATCCAACAGAAACCACTTGTTGCTCCCATCTATAGTATATGCTAACTGGTCGCTTGCTATAGCAATGGCAAAATATCCATTAGCTTCATTAGGAGTTTGACACAACTGTATTCGTTTAATATAATAACAAACCTCAGATCTTCTGGCACCAAGTGAGTGCAAGCTCCTGTAATTGGATTCAAAAGGTTGAAAGATTGTTCACGATCGTCAACAGTCACTAACCATTCATCTTGTTAGGGAATGATTAGTCATTCGTCCGCCTATAAAAGCAGGTCTTGTAACTGTCTGTGCGTGACACACCAGGAGAAATAAAGATTAGTCGTTCGTCCGCCGGGCATCCGGCGCGGTTAGCAAGTGTGCTATATTTTCTACTTGTTGTGTGTGAGTGAGTAGTTCAAACACATCTTTCCCTCCTATCCAACGACTATATCATCTGAAACCATCCACCTCAACAAATAATGTCTCCCTGGACAAGATAATATTTGGACAAAAATAATCCTCGATACCATTCGTCCGAGTCCTCAAAATGCCAGTTGCCCCCAACAGAGGGTGAGATGAGTAAAGTTGGAGCTCCAGGTTGAAGGCGGCACTTCTCAGCATATACTTTTGCCCAAGTTTTACAGACCAATGGAAAACTGAGAATGGAAAAAGCATCAAGACAATCACGAATCAGGCGATAACAACCCAATGGGAGATTGATACATGAAGGACACTCATCAACAGAACTCTCTTTCATGGTGAAACCAATAATAGAAATAGTTGCATGCATGTAACCAAACTTGTTACAAACCATCACCAAAAGGTTCATGATTGCATGTATGACAATGTGAACTGTCGGGATTTAAGTTTTACTTGTACTTACATTCTCCAGTAGGATCATATTTGATGAGGGATGGTGGTCGTAGAGTTGGTGGAAACGACATAGAAGAAAGTTGAGAATGCATCATACATATACCCTCTTGTGTCCCCGGGCATCTGCTGCATGATCTGTCCAGTAAAGTTGCGCATCCACTTATGCACACGCTCAGAGAGACTGTAAATGTTTAAACAAACCTATGCATGAAAATAGGCATAAGTTGAATTATACGTAATTGCTTACTCCACGAGGAAGGTCTGGGTGATTAGCGCCTGGACCTCAGTACCTCAGTGCCTTTGTATCTTACAGTGAATTTAGACCGCTTGAAGACTCCACCATCACCTCCATGGATTCTGAAGATCACATGAAAACCTCCTGCACACTGGGATCTATAATCCAACATGAAAGTAGCGACCATCTTTCAGAATGTGATCGAGAGTTTCTAGTGATAAATTATTATTATGTTAATGGAAAAGGACCAGATACAAAGAATTTAATTTAATTGTGAGAACAGGGTCAACAGATACACGCACCTACGTGATACCTCAGTGTCAGGCAATCCGAATCTTGGAGAACGACAAAACTCTCGCCCTGGGTAATCTACCAGGACATTTCTGGCCTATGACCGTCCATTCATACAAGGGAATGTTTGTTCACGTTCATGGGCGCCGCCACCACCAGCGCAGGCGCCTACGCCCCCTGCCACCACGGCCGCAGGCAAGTCCTCCTGGATGGTGACTACTCTGTCGTGGTGCTGCACGTATGTGGAATCCATGGAGAATCTAGCTAGCTAGGACAGAAATGTGTCTGCCTGACCAAAGTGGGGGGGTGTTGGCCCAGCTCTCTCTCTCTCTCCCTCTCTCTCTCTTACTGAAAACAGAGGCACACACAAGTACATTTGAAGCACAGAACACTGCTTTCACTTTGGCACACCCTCATGTGCACTACACACTACACCGCAGTGCACTACACTGAGCACTTCACTTTCTCTCGATGATACTCCACACAGCATAGCACCACACACACCTTGCCAATGAATTCGCTCACCACCGGCTCTACCCGGCTCACAGCACTATAGCACCCACACACTACACACCAGGCTTTATATATACACAACTAGGATATAACTAACACCGGCTTTCTTGCCATGCACACACGCACTGCTGCTTATTTGTGGTTCGTCTATGATTTCTTGGCATATGACATGTTTTTGGGATGGAGCACTCACGGTTGTTTGACATGTCTGATATATGCTTCACACACAGATTGCTTTCGACTTACTCATGGAGGCAAGATAAGCTACTTCGACTATCACAGATGTTGGCTGCCTCCGAATCATGTGTTTAGGCAACAGAGGAATGTCTTGAGAATTTTGCACCCCCTTCTTCCAAGGAAAAGCTGGTCGGAACCACATTGGCACTTGAAATGGCTTATGCCATGGCCCGTTATAGTGGATGACGGTAACCTTGTCAAGATAATTATCTTCACTTAGATCGATGGCAACAAGATCATTGTCAGTCATATCAGTAATGTATACATGATTTGCCTTCAAGTCTCCCGATGGCACCGACACTGAAACATAGAGTGGATAATTTGGCCCTAAAATAATGCCTTATCGTTGATACGATGAACATCTTCCATGCTTTCTGCATCAATGTCCACCTAAAGAAGCACAATCCCATGCACGCAAAAGTTCCTGTGGTTACGGAATGTATTCCTGTTGTAAGCTTCTCTAGGAGAGAGACATTTTCCATATGGGCTGACAATTAGAATATTACCATTATTTAACGATGAGGCCAGAATGAAATCACATTCTTCCCATTCTTCAGAATAAATGGTGGACCTAAACAGTAGTTTAGGATTTTCTCCTTGTGGATCCAAATCCCATGACCATAAGTCGCCATTCGAACAAATGGCAACAATTTTACCCCCGTGAAAAATGGCATCAGTATACATCCTCTTGTAGTATCTCACATTGGGATTATCCAACAGAAACCACTTGTTGCTTCCATCCATAGTATATGCTAACTGGTGGCTTGCTATAGCAATGGCAAAATATCCATTAGCTTCATTAGGAGTTTGACACAACTGTATTCGTTTAATATAATAACAAACCTCATATCTTCTGGCACCAAGCTAGTGCAAGCTCCTGTAATTAGATTCAAAAGATTGAAAGATTGTTAGCGATCATCAACAGTCACTAACCATTCATCTAGTTAGGAAATAATTAAACCTGGCGTGCATCGTCGCATGCCGTCGTGTTCGAGCGCGGTCTTGTGACATGCGTCGCGTGTGTGTTGATGACTCGTCTCTTGTGTGTGCGCGCACACACAGAACTAGATGAGCAAGTTTTGCGTGCGCTATTGTGGGCGTCCAGGTCACAACGTGATGGACATTGCTGGGTCATGCATGTACGTGCATGCATGTAACAACCTGCAGATCGCCGGAGCCGCATCGTGTGGATCGTGATAGTAAAGTTCGGGCAGGAGTTAATGCTCCGTTGCATGCTTTACCTGGCATATAAAAGCAGGTATTGTAACTGTCTGTGCGTGACACACCAGGAGAAATAAAGATTAGTCGTTCGTCGGCCGGGCATCCGGCGCGGTTAGCAAGTGTGCTATATTTTCTACTTTTGTTGTGTGTGAGTGAGTAGTTCAAACACATCTTTCCCTCCTATCCAACGACTATATTATCTGAAACCATCCACCTCAACAAATAATGTCTCCCTGGACAAGATAATATTTGGATAAAAATATTCCACGGTACCATTCGTCCGAGTCCTCAAAATGCCAGTTGCCCCCAACAGAGGGGGAGATGAGTAAAGTTGGAGCTCCAGGTTGAAGGCGGCGCTTCTCAGCATATACTTTTGCCCAAGTTTTACAGACCAATGGAAAACTGAGAATGGCAAAAGCATCAAGACAATCACGAATCAGGCGATAACAACCCAATGGGAGATTGATACATGAAGGACACTCATCAACAGAACTCTCTTTCATGGTGAAACCAATAATATAAATAGCTGCATGCATGTAACCAACCTTGTTACAAACCATCACCAAAAGGTTCATGATTGCATGTATGACAATGTGAACTGTCAGGATTTAAGTTTTACTTGTACATACATTCTCCAGTAGGATCATATTTGATGAGGGATGGTGGTCGTAGAGTTGGTGGAAACGACATAGAAGAAAGTTGAGAATGCATCATACATATACCCTCTTGTGTCCCCGGGCATCTGCTGCATGATCTGTCCAGTAAAGTTGAGCATCCACTTATGCACACGCTCAGAGAGACTGTAAATGCATACAAAAATTTAAACAAACCTATGCATGAAAATAGGCATAAGTTGAATTATACGTAATTGCTTACTCCACGAGGAAGGTCTGGGTGATTAGCGCCTGGACCTCAGTACCTCAGTGCCTTTGTATCTTACAGTGAATTTAGACCGCTTGAAGACTCCACCGTCACCTCCATGGATTCTGAAGATCACATGAAAACCTCCTGCACACTGAGATCTATAATCCAACATGAAAGTAGCGACCATCTTTTAGAACGTGATCGAGAGTTTCTAGTGATAAATTATTATTATGTTAATGGAAAAGGACCAGATACAAAGAATTTAATTTAATTGTGAGAACAGGGTCAACAGATACACGCACCTACGTGATACCTCAGTGTCAGGCAATCCGAATCTTGGAGAACGACAAAATTCTCGCCCTGGGTAATCTCCCAGGACATTTCTGGCCTATGACCGTCCATTCATGCAAGGGAATGCTTGCTGACGTTCATGGGCGCCGCCACCACCGGCGCAGGCACCTAAATGAGTGCAGCCGGTGATACGCTCCCTGCCACCACGGCCGCAGGCAAGTCCTCCTGGATGGTGACTACTCTGTCGTGTGGTGCTGCACGTACGTGGAACCCATGGAGAATCTAGCTAGCTAGGACAGATATGTGTCTGCCTGACCGAAGTGGGGGGGGGGGTGTTGGCCCATCTCTCTCTCTCTCTCTCTCTATTACTCAAAACAGAGGCACACACAAGTACATTTGAAGCACAGAACACTGCTTTCACTTTGGCACACGGTCATGTGCACTACACACTACACCGCAGTGCACTACACTGAGCACTTCACTTTCTCTCGATGATACTCCACACAGCATAGCACCACACACACCTTGCCAATGACTTCGCTCACCACCGGCTCTACCCGGCTCATAGCACTAGCACCCACACACTACACACCAGGCTTTATATATACACAACTAGGATATAACTAACACCGGCTTTCTTTCCATGCACACACGCACTGCTGCTTTTTTGTGGTTCGTCTATGATTTCCTGGCATATGACATGTTTTTGGGATGGAGCACTCACGGTTGTTTGACATGTCTGATATATGCTTCACACACAGATTGCTTTCGACTTACTCATGGAGGCAAGATAAGCTACTTCGACTATCACAGACGTTGGCTGCCTCCGAATCATGTGTTTAGGCAACAGAGGAATGTCTTGAGAATTTTGCACCCCCTTCTTCCAAGGAAAAGCTGGTCGGAACCACATTGGCACTTGAAATGGCTTATGCCATGGCCCGTTATAGTGGATGACGGTAACCTTGTCAAGAAAATTATCTTCACTTAGATCGATGGCAACAAGATCATTGTCAGTCATATCAGTAATGTATACATGATTTGCCTTCAAGTCTCCCGATGGCACCAACACTGAAACATAGAGTGGATAATTTGGCCCTAAAATAATGCCTTATCGTTGATACCATGAACATCTTCCATGCTTTCTGCATCAATGTCCACCTCAAGAAGCACAATCCCATGCACGCAAAAGTTCCCGTGGTTACGGAATGTATTCCTGTTGTAAGCTTCTCTAGGAGAGAGACATTTTCCATATGGGCTGACAATTAGAATATTACCATTATTTAACGATGAGGCCAGAATGAAATCACATTCTTCCCATTATTCGGAATAAATGGTGGACCTAAACAGTAGTTTAGGATTTTCTCCTTGTGGATCCAAATCCCATGACCATAAGTCGCCATTCGAACAAATGGCAACAATTTTACCCCCGTGAAAAATGGCATCAGTATACATCCTCGTGTAGTATCTCACATTGGGATTATCCAACAGAAACCACTTGTTGCTTCCATCCGTAGTATATGCTAACTGGTGGCTTGCTATAGCAATGGCAAAATATCCATTAGCTTCATTAGGAGTTTGACACAACTGTATTCGTTTAATATAATAACAAACCTCATATCTTCTGGCACCAAGCTAGTGCAAGCTCCTGTAATTAGATTCAAAAGTTTGAAAGATTGTTCGCGATCATCAACAGTCACTAACCATTCATCTTGTTAGGAAATAATTAAACCTGGCGTGCATCGTCGCATGCCGTCGCGTTCGAGCGCGGTCTTGTGATGTGTGTCGCGTGTGTGTTGATGACTCATGTCTTGTGTGTGCGCGCACACACAGAACTAGATTAGCAAGTTTTGCGTGTGCTATTGTGGGCGTCCAGGTCACAGCGTGATGGACATTGCTGGGTCATGCATGTACGTGTGATAGTAAAGTTCGGGCAGGAGTTAATGCTCCATTGCATGCTTTACCTGGCATATAAAAGCAGGTATTGAAACTTTCTGTGCGTGACACACCAGGAGAATTAAAGATTAGTCGTTCGTCGGCCGGGCATCCGGCGCGGTTAGCAAGTGTGCTATATTTTCTGCTTGTTGTGTGTGAGTGAGTAGTTCAAACACATCTTTCCCTCCTATCCAACGACTATATCATCTGAAACCATCCACCTAAACAAAAAATGTCTCCCTGGACAAGATAATATTTTGGATAAAGAATATTCCTCGATACCATTCGTCCGAATCCTCAAAATGCCAGTTGCCCCCAACAGAGGGGAAGATGAGTAAAGTTGGAGCTCCAGGTTGAAGGCGGCGCTTCTCAGCATATACTTTTGCCCAAGTTTTACAGACCAATGGAAAACTGAGAAAGGCAAAGGCATCAAGACAATCACGAATCAAGTCGAGCATGCACTTGTGCACATGCTCAGAGAGGCTGCAAATGCATATATACCAAAAAGAATTAAACAAAATTATGCATAAAAAATAGGCATAAGTTGAATTGTATGTAATTGCTTACTCCACGAGGAAGGTCTGGGTGATTGGCGCCTGGACCTCAGTGCCTTCATATCTTACAGTGAATTTAGATCGCTTGAAGACTCCACCGTCACCTCCATGGACGCTGAAGATCACATGAAAACCTCATGCACACGGGGATCATCAATCCAACATGAAAAGTAGCGACCATCTGTCAGAACGTGATCGAGAGTTTGTGGTGATAAATTATTATTATGTTAAATGGAAAAGGACTAGATACAAAGATTTAATTTAATTGTGAGAACAGGGTCAACAGATACACGCACCTACGTGTTACCTCGGTGTCAGGCAATGCAAATCTCGGAGAAAGACAAAACTCTCATCCTGGGTAATCTCCCAGGATATTTCTGGCCTATGACCGTCCATTCATACAAGGGAATGTTTGTTCACGTTCATGGGCGCCGCCGCCACCGGTGCAGACGACTAAATGAGTGCAGCCGGTGATACGCTCTCCGCCACCACGGCCGCAGGCAAGTCCTCCTGGATGGCGACTACTCCGTCGTGGTGCTGCACGTACGTGGAATCCATGGAGAATCTAGCTAGTACAGAAATGTGTCTGCCTGACCGCGGTGGGGGGAGAGGATGTTGGCCCAGCTCTCTCTCTCTCTCTCTCTCTGTTACTCAAAACAGAGGCACGCACAAGTACATTTGAAGCACAAAACACTGCTTTCACTTTGGCACACCCTCATGTGCACTACACACTACACCGCAGTGCACTACACTGAGCACTTCATTTTCTCTCGATGATACTCCACACAGCACACCACCACACACACCTTGCCAATGACTTCGCTCACCACCGGCTCTACCCGGCTCACAGCACCAGCACCCACACACTACACACCAGGCTTTATATATACACAGCTAGGATATAACTAACACCGGCTTTCCAGTCATGCACACACGCACTGCTGCTTATTTGTGGTTTGTCCATGATTTCTCGGCATGCGACATATTTTCTGGATGGAGCACTTACGGTTGTTTGACATGTCCGATATATGCTTCACACACAGATTGCTTTCGACTTACTCATGGAGGAAAGATAAGTTACTTCAACTGTCACAGACGTTGGCTGCCTCCGAATCAAGTGTTTAGGCAATAGAGGAATGTCTTGAGAATTTTGCACCCCCCTTCTTCCAAAGAAAAGCTTGTCGGAACCACATTGGCACTTGAAATGGCTTATGCCATGGCCCGTTATAGTGGATGACGGTAACCTTGTCAAGAAAATTATCTCCACTTAGATCGATGGCAACAAGATCATTGTCAGTCATATCAGAAATGTATACATGATTTTCCTTCAAGTCTCCCGATGGCACCAACACTGAAACATAGAGTGGATAATTTGGCCCTAAAATAAAGCCTTATCGTTGATACCATGAACATCTTCCATGCTTTCTGCATCAATGTCCACCTCAAGAAGCACAATCCCATGCACGCAAAAGTTCCCGTGGTTACGGAATTTATTCCTGTTGTAAGCTTCTCTCTAGGACAGAGACATTTTCCATATGGGCTGACAATTAGAAGATTACCATTATTTAACGATGAGGCCAGAATGAAATCACATTCTTCCCATCCTTCTGAATAAATGGTGGACCTAAACAGTAGTTTAGGATTTTCTCCTTGTGGATCCAAATCCCATGACCACAAGTCACCATTGGCAACAATTTTACCCCTGTGAAAAATGGCATCAGTATACATCCTCATGTAGTATCTCACATTGGCATTATCCAACAGAAACCACTTGTTGCTCCCATCTATAGTATATGCTAACTGGTCGCTTGCTATAGCAATGGCAAAATATCCATTAGCTTCATTAGGAGTTTGACACAACTGTATTCGTTTAATATAATAACAAACCTCAGATCTTCTGGCACCAAGTGAGTGCAAGCTCCTGTAATTGGATTCAAAAGGTTGAAAGATTGTTCGCGATCGTCAACAGTCACTAACCATTCATCTTGTTAGGGAATGATTAGTCATTCGTCCGCCTATAAAAGCAGGTCTTGTAACTGTCTGTGCGTGACACACCAGGAGAAATAAAGATTAGTCGTTCGTCCGCCGGGCATCCGGCGCGGTTAGCAAGTGTGCTATATTTTCTACTTGTTGTGTGTGAGTGAGTAGTTCAAACACATCTTTCCCTCCTATCCAACGACTATATCATCTGAAACCATCCACCTCAACAAATAATGTCTCCCTGGACAAGATAATATTTGGACAAAAATATTCCTCGATACCATTCGTCCGAGTCCTCAAAATGCCAGTTGCCCCCAACAGAGGGTGGGATGAGTAAAGTTGGAGCTCCAGGTTGAAGGCGGCGCTTCTCAGCATATACTTTTGCCCAAGTTTTACAGACCAATGGAAAACTGAGAATGGAAAAAGCATCAAGACAATCACGAATCAGGCGATAACAACCCAATGGGAGATTGATACATGAAGGACACTCATCAACAGAACTCTCTTTCATGGTGAAACCAATAATAGAAATAGTTGCATGCATGTAACCAACCTTGTTACAAACCATCACCAAAAGGTTCATGATTGCATGTATGACAATGTGAACTGTCAGGATTTAAGTTTTACTTGTACTTACATTCTCCAGTAGGATCATATTTGATGAGGGATGGTGGTCGTAGAGTTGGTGGAAACGACATAGAAGAAAGTTGAGAATGCATCATACATATACCCTCTTGTGTCCCCGGGCATCTGCTGCATGATCTGTCCAGTAAAGTTGCGCATCCACTTATGCACACGCTCAGAGAGACTGTAAATGTTTAAACAAACATATGCATGAAAATAGGCATAAGTTGAATTATACGTAATTGCTTACTCCACGAGGAAGGTCTGGGTGATTAGCGCCTGGACCTCAGTACCTCAGTGCCTTTGTATCTTACAGTGAATTTAGACCGCTTGAAGACTCCACCGTCACCTCCATGGATTCTGAAGATCACATGAAAACCTCCTGCACACTGGGATCTATAATCCAACATGAAAGTAGCGACCATCTTTCAGAACGTGATCGAGAGTTTCTAGTGATAAATTATTATTATGTTAATGGAAAAGGACCAGATACAAAGAATTTAATTTAATTGTGAGAACAGGGTCGACAGATACACGCACCTACGTGATACCTCAGTGTCAGGCAATCCGAATCTTGGAGAACGACAAAACTCTCGCCCTGGGTAATCTACCAGGACATTTCTGGCCTATGACCGTCCATTCATACAAGGGAATGTTTGTTCACGTTCATGGGCGCCGCCACCACCAGCGCAGGCGCCTAAATGAGTGCAGCCGGTGATACGCTCCCTGCCACCACGGCCGCAGGCAAGTCCTCCTGGATGGTGACTACTCTGTCGTGGTGCTGCACGTATGTGGAATCCATGGAGAATCTAGCTAGCTAGGACAGAAATGTGTCTGCCTGACCAAAGTGGGGGGGGGGGGGGTGTTGGCCCAGCTCTCTCTCTCTCTCCCTCTCTCTCTCTCTTACTAAAAACAGAGGTACACACAAGTACATTTGAAGCACAGAACACTGCTTTCACTTTGGCACACCCTCATGTGCACTACACACTACACCGCAGTGCACTACACTGAGCACTTCACTTTCTCTCGATGATACTCCACACAGCATAGCACCACACACACCTTGCCAATGAATTCGCTCACCACCGGCTCTACCCGGCTCACAGCACTAGCACCCACACACTACACACCAGGCTTTATATATACACAACTAGGATATAACTAACACCGGCTTTCTTGCCATGCACACACGCACTGCTGCTTATTTGTGGTTCGTCTATGATTTCCTGGCATATGACATGTTTCGGGGATGGAGCACTCACGGTTGTTTGACATGTCTGATATATGCTTCACACACAGATTGCTTTCGACTTACTCATGGAGGCAAGATAAGCTACTTCGACTATCACAGACGTTGGCTGCCTCCGAATCATGTGTTTAGGCAACAGAGGAATGTCTTGAGAATTTTGCACCCCCTTCTTCCAAGGAAAAGCTGGTCGGAACCACATTGGCACTTGAAATGGCTTATGCCATGGCCCGTTATAGTGGATGACGGTAACCTTGTCAAGATAATTATCTTCACTTAGATCAATGGCAACAAGATCATTGTCAGTCATATCAGTAATGTATACATGATTTGCCTTCAAGTCTCCCGATGGCACCGACACTGAAACATAGAGTGGATAATTTGGCCCTAAAATAATGCCTTATCGTTGATAACATGAACATCTTCCATGCTTTCTGCATCAATGTCCACCTCAAGAAGCACAATCCCATGCACGCAAAAGTTCCTGTGGTCACGGAATGTATTCCTGTTGTAAGCTTCTCTAGGAGAGAGACATTTTCCATATGGGCTGACAATTAGAATATTACCATTATTTAACGATGAGGCCAGAATGAAATCACATTCTTCCCATTCTTCGGAATAAATGGTGGACCTAAACAGTAGTTTAGGATTTTCTCCTTGTGGATCCAAATCCCATGACCATAAGTCGCCATTCGAACAAATGGCAACAATTTTACCCCCGTGAAAAATGGCATCAGTATACATCCTCGTGTAGTATCTCACATTGGGATTATCCAACAGAAACCACTTGTTGCTTCCATCCATAGTATATGCTAACTGGTGGCTTGCTATAGCAATGGCAAAATATCCATTAGCTTCATTAGGAGTTTGACACAACTGTATTCGTTTAATATAATAACAAACCTCATATCTTCTGGCACCAAGCTAGTGCAAGCTCCTGTAATTAGATTCAAAAGATTGAAAGATTGTTAGCGATCATCAACAGTCACTAACCATTCATCTAGTTAGGAAATAATTAAACCTGGCGTGCATCGTCGCATGCCGTCGTGTTCGAGCGCGGTCTTGTGACATGCGTCGCGTGTGTGTTGATGACTCGTCTCTTGTGTGTGCGCGCACACACAGAACTAGATGAGCAAGTTTTGCGTGCTCTATTGTGGGCGTCCAGGTCACAACGTGATGGACATTGCTGGGTCAAGCATGTACGTGCATGCATGTAACAACCTGCAGATCGCCGGAGCCGCATCGTGTGGATCGTGATAGTAAAGTTCGGGCAGGAGTTAATGCTCCGTTGCATGCTTTACCTGGCATATAAAAGCAGGTATTGTAACTGTCTGTGCGTGACACACCAGGAGAAATAAAGATTAGTCGTTCGTCCGCCGGGCATCCGGCGCGGTTAGCAAGTGTGCTATATTTTCTACTTGTTGTGTGTGAGTGAGTAGTTCAAACACATCTTTCCCTCCTATCCAACGACTATATCATCTGAAACCATCCACCTCAACAAATAATGTCTCCCTGGACAAGATAATATTTGGATAAAAATATTCCACGATACCATTCGTCCGAGTCCTCAAAATGCCAGTTGCCCCCAACAGAGGGGGAGATGAGTAAAGTTAGAGCTCCAGGTTGAAGGCGGCGCTTCTCAGCATATACTTTTGCCCAAGTTTTACAGACCAATGGAAAACTGAGAATGGCAAAAGCATCAAGACAATCTCGAATCAGGCGATAACAACCCAATGGGAGATTGATACATGAAGGACACTCATCAACAGAACTCTCTTTCATGGTGAAACCAATAATAGAAATAGCTGCATGCATGTAACCAACCTTGTTACAAACCGTCACCAAAAGGTTCATGATTGCATGTATGACAATGTGAACTGTCAGGATTTAAGTTTTACTTGTACTTACATTCTCCAGTAGGATCATATTTGATGAGGGATGGTGGTCGTAGAGTTGGTGGAAACGACATAGAAGAAAGTTGAGAATGCATCATACATATACCCTCTTGTGTCCCCGGGCATCTGCTGCGTGATCTGTCCAGTAAAGTTGAGCATCCACTTATGCACACGCTCAGAGAGACTGTAAATGCATATATACAAAAATTTAAACAAACCTATGCATGAAAATAGGCATAAGTTGAATTATACGTAATTGCTTACTCCACGAGGAAGGTCTGGGTGATTAGCGCCTGGACCTCAGTACCTCAGTGCCTTTGTATCTTACAGTGAATTTAGACCGCTTGAAGACTCCACCGTCACCTCCATGGATTCTGAAGATCACATGAAAACCTCCTGCACACTGAGATCTATAATCCAACATGAAAGTAGCGACCATCTTTTAGAACGTGATCGAGAGTTTCTAGTGATAAATTATTATTATGTTAATGGAAAAGGACCAGATACAAAGAATTTAATTTAATTGTGAGAACAGGGTCAACAGATACACGCACCTACGTGATACCTCAGTGTCAGGCAATCCGAATCTCGGAGAAAGACAAAACTCTCGCCCTGTGTAATCTCCCAGGACATTTCTGGCCTATGACCGTCCATTCCTACAAGGGAATGTTTGTTCACGTTCATGGGTGCCGCCACCACCGGCGCAGGCGCCTAAATGAGTGCAGCCGGTGATACGCTCCCTGCCACCACGGCCGCAGGCAAGTCCTCCTGGATGGTGACTACTCTGTCGTGTGGTGATGCACGTACGTGGAACCCATGGAGAATCTAGCTACCTAGGACAGAAATGTGTCTGCCTGACCGAAGTGGGGGGGTGTTGGCCCATCTCTCTCTCTCTCTTACTCAAAACAGAGGCACACACAAGTACATTTGAAGCACAAAACACTGCTTTCACTTTGGCACACCGTCATGTGCACTACACACTACACCGCAGTGCACTACACTGAGCACTTCACTTTCTCTCGATGATACTCCACACAGCATAGCACCACATACACCTTGCCAATGACTTCGCTCACCACCGGCTCTACCCGGCTCACAGCACTAGCACCCACACACTACACACCAGGCTTTATATATACACAACTAGGATATAACTAACACCGGCTTTCTTTCCATGCACACACGCACTGCTGCTTATTTGTGGTTCGTCTATGATTTCCTGGCATATGACATGTTTTTGGGATGGAGCACTCACGGTTGTTTGACATGTCTGATATATGCTTCACACACAGATTGCTTTCGACTTACTCATGGAGGCAAGATAAGCTACTTCGACTATCACAGACGTTGGCTGCCTCCGAATCATGTGTTTAGGCAACAGAGGAATGTCTTGAGAATTTTGCACCCCCTTCTTCCAAGGAAAAGCTGGTCGGAACCACATTGGCACTTGAAATGGCTTATGCCATGGCCCGTTATAGTGGATGACGGTAACCTTGTCAAGAAAATTATCTTCACTTAGATCGATGGCAACAAGATCATTGTCAGTCATATCAGTAATGTATACATGATTTGCCTTCAAGTCTCCCGATGGCACCGACACTGAAACATAGAGTGGATAATTTGGCCCTAAAATAATGCCTTATCGTTGATACCATGAACATCTTCCATGCTTTCTGCATCAATGTCCACCTCAAGAAGCACAATCCCATGCACGCAAAAGCTCCCGTGGTTACGGAATGTATTCCTGTTGTAAGCTTCTCTAGGAGAGAGACATTTTCCATATGGGCTGACAATTAGAATATTACCATTATTTAATGATGAGGCCAGAATGAAATCACAGTCTTCCCATTCTTCGGAATAAATGGTGGACCTAAACAGTAGTTTAGAATTTTCTCCTTGTGGATCCAAATCCCATGACCATAAGTCGCCATTCGAACAAATGGCAACAATTTTACCCCCGTGAAAAATGGCATCAGTATACATCCTCGTGTAGTATCTCACATTGGGATTATCCAACAGAAACCACTTGTTGCTTCCATCCATAGTATATGCTAAATGGTGGCTTGCTATAGCAATGGCAAAATATCCATTAGCTTCATTAGGAGTTTGACGCAACTGTATTTCTTTAATATAATAACAAACCTCATATCTTCTGGCACCAAGCTAGTTCAAGTTCCTTTAATTAGATTCAAAAGATTGAAAGATTGTTCGCGATCATCAACAGTCACTAACCATTCATCTTGTTAGGAAATAATTAAACCTGGCGTGCATCGTCGCATGCCGTCGCGTTCGAGCGCGGTCTTGTGACCTGCGTCGCGTGTGTGTTGATGACTCGTGTCTTGTGTGTGCGCGCACACATAGAACTAGATGAGCAAGTTTTGCTTGCGCTATTGTGGGCGTCCAGGTCACAACGTGATGGACATTGCTGGGTCATGCATGTACGTGCATGCATGTAACAACCTGCAGATCACCGGAGCCGCATCGTGTGGATCGTGATAGTAAAGTTCGGGCAGGAGTTAATGCTCCGTTGCATGCTTTACCTGGCATATAAAAGCAGGTATTGTAACTGTCTGTGCGTGACACACCAGGAGAATTAAAGATTAGTCGTTTGTCCGCCGGGCATCCGGCGCGGTTAGCAAGTGTGCTATATTTTATGCTTGTTGTGTGTGAGTGAGTAGTTCAAACACATCTTTCCCTCCTATCCAATGACTATATCATCTGAAACCATCCACCTAAACAAAAAAAATGTCTCCCTGGACAAGATAATATTTTGGATAAAGAATATTCCTCGATACCATTCGTCCGAATCCTCAAAATGCCAGTTGCCCCCAACAGAGGGGGAGATGAGTAAAGTTGGAGCTCCAGGTTGAAGGCGGCGCTTCTCAGCATATACTTTTGCCCAAGTTTTACAGAACAATGGAAAACTGAGAATGGCAAAAGCATCAAGACAATCACGAATCAGGCGATAACAACCCAATGGGAGATTGATACATGAAGGACACTCATCAACAGAACTCTCTTTCATGGCGAAACCAATAATAGAAATAGCTGCATGCATGTAACCAACCTTGTTACAAACCATCACCAAAAGGTTCATGATTGCATGTATGACAATGTGAACTGTCAGGATTTAAGTTTTACTTGTACTTACATTCTCCAGTAGGATCATATTTGATGAGGGATGGTGGTCGTAGAGTTGGTGGAAACGACATAGAAGAAAGTTGAGAATGCATCATACATATACCCTCTTGTGTCCCCGGGCATCTGCTGCATGATCTGTCCAGTAAAGTTGAGCATCCACTTATGCACACGCTCAGAGAGACTGTAAATGCATATATACAAAAATTTAAACAAACCTATGCATGAAAATAGGCATAAGTTGAATTATACGTAATTGCTTACTCCACGAGGAAGGTCTGGGTGATTAGTGCCTGGACCTCAGTACCTCAGTGCCTTTGTATCTTACTGTGAATTTAGACCGCTTGAAGACTCCACCGTCACCTCCATGGATTCTGAAGATCACATGAAAACCTCCTGCACACTGGGATCTATAATCCAACATGAAAGTAGCGACCATCTTTCAGAACGTGATCGTGAGTTTCTAGTGATAAATTATTATTATGTTAATGGAAAAGGACCAGACACAAAGAATTTTATTTAATTGTGAGAACAGGGTCAACAGATTCATGCACCTACGTGATACCTCAGTGTCAGGCAATCCGAATCTTGGAGAACGACAAAACTCTCGCCCTGGGTAATCTACCAGGACATTTCTGGCCTATGACCGTCCATTCATACAAGGGAATGTTTGTTCACGTTCATGGGCGCCCCCACCACCAGCGCAGGCGCCTAAATGAGTGCAGCCGGTGATACGCTCCCTGCCACCACGGCCGCAGGCAAGTCCTCCTGGATGGTGACTACTCTGTCGTGGTGCTGCACGTATGTGGAATCCATGGAGAATCTAGCTAGCTAGGACAGAAATGTGTCTGCCTGACCAAAGTGGGGGGGGGGGGTGTTGGCCCAGCTCTCTCTCTCTCTCTCTCTTACTAAAAACAGAGGCACACACAAGTACATTTGAAGCACAGAACTCTGCTTTCACTTTGGCACACCCTCATGTGCACTACACACTACACCGCAGTGCACTACACTGAGCACTTCACTTTCTCTCTATGATACTCCACACAGCATAGCACCACACACACCTTGCCAATGAATTCGCTCACCACCGGCTCTACCCGGCTCACAGCACTAGCACCCACACACTACACACCAGGCTTTATATATACACAACTAGGATATAACTAACACCGGCTTTCTTGCCATGCACACACGCACTGCTACTTATTTGTGGTTCGTCTATGATTTCCTGGCATATGACATGTTTTTGGGATGGAGCACTCACGGTTGTTTGACATGTCTGATATATGCTTCACACACAGATTGCTTTCGACTTACTCATGGAGGCAAGATAAGCTACTTCGACTATCACAGACGTTGGCTGCCTCCGAATCATGTGTTTAGGCAACAGAGGAATGTCTTGAGAATTTTGCACCCCCTTCTTCCAAGGAAAAGCTGGTCGGAACCACATTGGCACTTGAAATGGCTTATGCCATGGCCCGTTATAGTGGATGACGGTAACCTTGTCAAGAAAATTATCTTCACTTAGATCGATGGCAACAAGATCATTGTCAGTCATATCAGTAATGTATACATGATTTGCCTTCAAGTCTCCCAATGGCACCGACACTGAAACATAGAGTGGATAATTTGGCCCTAAAATAATGCCTTATCGTTGATACCATGAACATCTTCCATGCTTTCTGCATCAATGTCCACCTCAAGAAGCACAATCCCATGCACGCAAAAGTTCCCGTGGTTACGGAATGTATTCCTGTTGTAAGCTTCTCTAGGAGAGAGACATTTTCCATATGGGCTGACAATTAGAATATTACCATTATTTAACGATGAGGCCAGAATGAAATCATATTCTTCCCATTCTTCGGAATAAATGGTGGACCTAAACAGTAGTTTAGGATTTTCTCCTTGTGGATCCAAATCCCATGACCATAAGTCGCCATTCGAACAAATGGCAACAATTTTACCCCCGTGAAAAATGGCATCAGTATACATCCTCGTGTAGTATCTCACATTGGGATTATCCAACAGAAACCACTTGTTGCTTCCATCCATAGTATATGCTAACTGGTGGCTTGCTATAGCAATGGCAAAATATCCATTAGCTTCATTAGGAGTTTGACACAACTGTATTCGTTTAATATAATAACAAACCTCATATCTTCTGGCACAAAGCTAGTGCAAGCTCCTGTAATTAGATTCAAAAGTTTGAAAGATTGTTCGCGATCATCAACAGTCACTAACCATTCATCTTGTTAGGAAATATTTAAACCTGGCGTGCATCATCGCATGCCGTCGCGTTCGAGCGCGGTCTTGTGATGTGTGTCGCGTGTGTGTTGATGACTCATGTCTTGTGTGTGCGCGCACACACAGAACTAGATTAGCAAGTTTTGTGTGCGCTATTGTGGGCGTCCAGGTCACAGCATGATGGACATTGCTGGGTCATGCATGTACGTGTGATAGTAAAGTTCGGGCAGGAGTTAATGCTCCATTGCATGCTTTACCTGGCATATAAAAGCAGGTATTGAAACTTTCTGTGCGTGACACACCAGGAGAATTAAAGATTAGTCGTTCGTCGGCCGGGCATCCGGCGCGGTTAGCAAGTGTGCTATATTTTCTGCTTGTTGTGTGTGAGTGAGTAGTTCAAACACATCTTTCCCTCCTATCCAACGACTATATCATCTGAAACCATCCACCTAAACAAAAAATGTCTCCCTGGACAAGATAATATTTTGGATAAAGAATATTCCTCGATACCATTCGTCCGAATCCTCAAAATGCCAGTTGCCCCCAACAGAGGGGAAGATGAGTAAAGTTGGAGCTCCAGGTTGAAGGCGGCGCTTCTCAGCATATACTTTTGCCCAAGTTTTACAGACCAATGGAAAACTGAGAAAGGCAAAGGCATCAAGACAATCACGAATCAAGTCGAGCATGCACTTGTGCACATGCTCAGAGAGGCTGCAAATGCATATATACCAAAATAAATTAAACAAAATTATGCATAAAAAATAGGCATAAGTTGAATTGTATGTAATTGCTTACTCCACGAGGAAGGTCTGGGTGATTGGCGCCTGGACCTCAGTGCCTTCATATCTTACAGTGAATTTAGACCGCTTGAAGACTCCACAGTCACCTCCATGGACGCTGAAGATCACATGAAAACCTCATGCACACGGGGATCATCAATCCAACATGAAAAGTAGCGACCATCTGTCAGAACGTGATCGAGAGTTTGTGGTGATAAATTATTATTATGTTAAATGGAAAAGGACTAGATACAAAGATTTAATTTAATTGTGAGAACAGGGTCAACAGATACACGCACCTACGTGTTACCTCGGTGTCAGGCAATGCAAATCTCGGAGAAAGACAAAACTCTCATCCTGGGTAATCTCCCAGGATATTTCTGGCCTATGACCGTCCATTCATACAAGGGAATGTTTGTTCACGTTCACGGGCGCCGCCGCCACCGGTGCAGACGACTAAATGAGTGCAGCCGGTGATACGCTCTCCGCCACCACGGCCGCAGGCAAGTCCTCCTGGATGGTGACTACTCCGTCGTGGTGCTGCACGTACGTGGAATCCATGGAGAATCTAGCTAGTACAGAAATGTGTCTGCCTGACCGCAGTGGGGGGAGAGGATGTTGGCCCAGCTCTCTCTCTCTCTCTCTCTGTTACTCAAAACAGAGGCACGCACAAGTACATTTGAAGCACAAAACACTGCTTTCACTTTGGCACACCCTCATGTGCACTACACACTACACCGCAGTGCACTACACTGAGCACTTCATTTTCTCTCGATGATACTCCACAGAGCACACCACCACACACACCTTGCCAATGACTTCGCTCACCACCGGCTCTACCCGGCTCACAGCACCAGCACCCACACACTACACACCAGGCTTTATATATACACAGCTAGGATATAACTAACACCGGCTTTCCAGCCATGCACACACGCACTGCTGCTTATTTGTGGTTTGTCCATGATTTCTCGGCATGCGACATATTTTCTGGATGGAGCACTCACGGTTGTTTGACATGTCCGATATATGCTTCACACACAGATTGCTTTCGACTTACTCATGGAGGCAAGATAAGTTACATCAACTGTCACAGACGTTGGCTGCCTCCGAATCAAGTGTTTAGGCTAGGAATGTCTTGAGAATTTTGCACCCCCCTTCTTCCAAAGAAAAGCTTGTCGGAACCACATTGGCACTTGAAATGGCTTATGCCATGGCCCGTTATAGTGGATGACGGTAACCTTGTCAAGAAAATTATCTCCACTTAGATCGATGGCAACAAGATCATTGTCAGTCATATCAGAAATGTATACATGATTTGCCTTCAAGTCTCCCGATGGCACCAACACTGAAACATAGAGTGGATAATTTGGCCCTAAAATAAAGCATTATCGTTGATACCATGAACATCTTCCATGCTTTCTGCATCAATGTCCACCTCAAGAAGCACAATCCCATGCATGCAAAAGTTCCCGTGGTTACGGAATTTATTCCTGTTGTAAGCTTCTCTCTAGGAGAGAGACATTTTCCATATGGGCTGACAATTAGAAGATTACCATTATTTAACGATGAGGCCAGAATGAAATCACATTCTTCCCATCCTTCTGAATAAATGGTGGACCTAAACAGTAGTTTAGGATTTTCTCCTTGTGGATCCAAATCCCATGACCACAAGTCACCATTGGCAACAATTTTACCCCTGTGAAAAATGGCATCAGTATACATCCTCATGTAGTATCTCACATTGGCATTATCCAACAGAAACCACTTGTTGCTCCCATCTATAGTATATGCTAATTGGTCGCTTGCTATAGCAATGGCAAAATATCCATTAGCTTCATTAGGAGTTTGACACAACTGTATTCGTTTAATATCATAACAAACCTCAGATCTTCTGGCACCAAGTGAGTGCAAGCTCCTGTAATTGGATTCAAAAGGTTGAAAGATTGTTCGCGATCATCAACAGTCACTAACCATTCATCTTGTTAGGGAATGATTAGTCATTCATCCGCCTATAAAAGCAGGTCTTGTAACTGTCTGTGCGTGACACACCAGGAGAAATAAAGATTAGTCGTTCGTCCGCCGGGCATCCGGCGCGGTTAGCAAGTGTGCTATATTTTCTACTTGTTGTGTGTGAGTGAGTAGTTCAAACACATCTTTCCCTCCTATCCAACGACTATATCATCTGAAACCATCCACCTCAACAAATAATGTCTCCCTGGACAAGATAATATTTGGACAAAAATAATCCTCGATACCATTCGTCCAAGTCCTCAAAATGCCAGTTGCCCCCAACAGAGGGTGAGATGAGTAAAGTTGGAGCTCCAGGTTGAAGTCGGCGCTTCTCAGCATATACTTTTGCCCAAGTTTTACAGACCAATGGAAAACTGAGAATGGAAAAAGCATCAAGACAATCACGAATCAGGCGATAACAACCCAATGGGAGATTGATACATGAAGGACACTCATCAACAGAACTCTCTTTCATGGTGAAACCAATAATAGAAATAGTTGCATGCATGTAACCAACCTTGTTACAAACCATCACCAAAAGGTTCATGATTGCATGTATGACAATGTGAACTGTCAGGATTTAAGTTTTACTTGTACTTACATTCTCCAGTAGGATCATATTTGATGAGGGATGGTGGTCGTAGAGTTGGTGGAAACGACATAGAAGAAAGTTGAGAATGCATCATACATATACCCTCTTGTGTCCCCGGGCATCTGCTGCATGATCTGTCCAGTAAAGTTGCGCGTCCACTTATGCACACGCTCAGAGAGACTGTAAATGTTTAAACAAACCTATGCATGAAAATAGGCATAAGTTGAATTATACGTAATTGCTTACTCCACGAGGAAGGTCTGGGTGATTAGTGCCTGGACCTCAGTACCTCAGTGCCTTTGTATCTTACAGTGAATTTAGACCGCTTGAAGACTCCACCGTCACCTCCATGGATTCTGAAGATCACATGAAAACCTCCTGCACACTGGGATCTATAATCCAACATGAAAGTAGCGACCATCTTTCAGAACGTGCTCGAGAGTTTCTAGTGATAAATTATTATTATGTTAATGGAAAAGGACCAGATACAAAGAATTTAATTTAATTGTGAGAACAGGGTCAACAGATACACACACCTACGTGATACCTCAGTGTCAGGCAATCCGAATCTTGGAGAACGACAAAACTCTCGCCCTGGGTAATCTCCCAGGACATTTCTGGCCTATGACCGTCCATTCATACAAGGGAATGCTTGCTCACGTTCATGGGCGCCGCCACCACCGGCGCAGGCGCCTAAATGAGTGCAGCCGGTGATACGCTCCCTGCCACCACGGCCGCAGGCAAGTCCTCCTGGATGGTGACTACTCTGTCGTGTGGTGCTGCACGTACGTGGAACCCATGGAGAATCTAGCTAGCTAGGACAGATATGTGTCTGCCTGACCGAAGTGGGGGGGTGTTGGCCCAGCTCTCTCTCTCTCTCTCCCTCTCTCTCTCTCTCTTACTAAAAACAGAGGCACACACAAGTACATTTGAAGCACAGAACACTGCTTTCACTTTGGCACACCCTCATGTGCACTACACACTACACCGCAGTGCACTACACTGAGCACTTCACTTTCTCTCGATGATACTCCACACAGCATAGCACCACACACACCTTGCCAATGAATTCGCTCACCACCGGCTCTACCCGGCTCACAGCACTAGCACCCACACACTACACACCAGGCTTTATATATACACAACTAGGATATAACTAACACCGGCTTTCTTGCCATGCACACACGCACTGCTGCTTATTTGTGGTTCGTCTATGATTTCCTGGCATATGACATGTTTCGGGGATGGAGCACTCACGGTTGTTTGACATGTCTGATATATGCTTCACACACAGATTGCTTTCGACTTACTCATGGAGGCAAGATAAGCTACTTCGACTATCACAGACGTTGGCTGCCTCCGAATCATGTGTTTAGGCAACAGAGGAATGTCTTGAGAATTTTGCACCCCCTTCTTCCAAGGAAAAGCTGGTCGGAACCACATTGGCACTTGAAATGGCTTATGCCATGGCCCGTTATAGTGGATGACGGTAACCTTGTCAAGATAATTATCTTCACTTAGATCGATGGCAACAAGATCATTGTCAGTCATATCAGTAATGTATACATGATTTGCCTTCAAGTCTCCCGATGGCACCGACACTGAAACATAGAGTGGATAATTTGGCCCTAAAATAATGCCTTATCGTTGATAACATGAACATCTTCCATGCTTTCTGCATCAATGTCCACCTCAAGAAGCACAATCCCATGCACGCAAAAGTTCCTGTGGTTACGGAATGTATTCCTGTTGTAAGCTTCTCTAGGAGAGAGACATTTTCCATATGGGCTGACAATTAGAATATTACCATTATTTAACGATGAGGCCAGAATGAAATCACATTCTTCCCATTCTTCGGAATAAATGATGGACCTAAACAGTAGTTTAGGATTTTCTCCTTGTGGATCCAAATCCCATGACCATAAGTCGCCATTCGAACAAATGGCAACAATTTTACCCCCGTGAAAAATGGCATCAGTATACATCCTCGTGTAGTATCTCACATTGGGATTATCCAACAGAAACCACTTGTTGCTTCCATCCATAGTATATGCTAACTGGTGGCTTGCTATAGCAATGGCAAAATATCCATTAGCTTCATTAGGAGTTTGACACAACTGTATTCGTTTAATATAATAACAAACCTCATATCTTCTGGCACCAAGCTAGTGCAAGCTCCTGTAATTAGATTCAAAAGATTGAAAGATTGTTAGCGATCATCAACAGTCACTAACCATTCATCTAGTTAGGAAATAATTAAACCTGGCGTGCATCGTCGCATGCCGTCGTGTTCGAGCGCGGTCTTGTGACATGCGTCGCGTGTGTGTTGATGACTCGTCTCTTGTGTGTGCGCGCACACACAGAACTAGATGAGCAAGTTTTGCGTGCGCTATTGTGGGCGTCCAGGTCACAACGTGATGGACATTGCTGGGTCATGCATGTACGTGCATGCATGTAACAACCTGCAGATCGCCGGAGCCGCATCGTGTGGATCGTGATAGTAAAGTTCGGGCAGGAGTTAATGCTCCGTTGCATGCTTTACCTGGCATATAAAAGCAGGTATTGTAACTGTCTGTGCGTGACACACCAGGAGAAATAAAGATTAGTCGTTCGTCCGCCGGGCATCCGGCGCGGTTAGCAAGTGTGCTATATTTTCTACTTGTTGTGTGTGAGTGAGTAGTTCAAACACATCTTTCCCTCCTATCCAACGACTATATCATCTGAAACCATCCACCTCAACAAATAATGTCTCCCTGGACAAGATAATATTTGGATAAAAATATTCCACGATACCATTCGTCCGAGTCCTCAAAATGCCAGTTGCCCCCAACAGAGGGGGAGATGAGTAAAGTTGGAGCTCCAGGTTGAAGGCGGCGCTTCTCAGCATATACTTTTGCCCAAGTTTTACAGACCAATGGAAAACTGAGAATGGAAAAAGCATCAAGACAATCACGAATCAGGCGATAACAACCCAATGGGAGATTGATACATGAAGGACACTCATCAACAGAACTCTCTTTCATGGTGAAACCAATAATAGAAATAGTTGCATGCATGTAACCAACCTTGTTACAAACCATCACCAAAAGGTTCATGATTGCATGTATGACAATGTGAACTGTCAGGATTTAAGTTTTACTTGTACTTACATTCTCCAGTAGGATCATATTTGATGAGGGATGGTGGTCGTAGAGTTGGTGGAAACGACATAGAAGAAAGTTGAGAATGCATCATACATATACCCTCTTGTGTCCCCGGGCATCTGCTGCATGATCTGTCCAGTAAAGTTGCGCATCCACTTATGCACACGCTCAGAGAGACTGTAAATGTTTAAACAAACCTATGCATGAAAATAGGCATAAGTTGAATTATACGTAATTGCTTACTCCACGAGGAAGGTCTGGGTGATTAGCGCCTGGACCTCAGTACCTCAGTGCCTTTGTATCTTACAGTGAATTTAGACCGCTTGAAGACTCCACCGTCACCTCCACGGATTCTGAAGATCACATGAAAACCTCCTGCACACTGAGATCTATAATCCAACATGAAAGTAGCGACCATCTTTTAGAACGTGATCGAGAGTTTCTAGTGATAAATTATTATTATGTTAATGGAAAAGGACCAGATACAAAGAATTTAATTTAATTGTGAGAACAGGGTCAACAGATACACGCACCTACGTGATACCTCAGTGTCAGGCAATCCGAATCTTGGAGAACGACAAAACTCTTGCCCTGGGTAATCTCCCAGGACATTTCTGGCCTATGACCGTCCATTCATACAAGGGAATGTTTGCTCACGTTCATGGGTGCCGCCACCACCAGCGCAGGCGCCTAAATGAGTGCAGCCGGTGATACGCTCCCTGCCACCACGGCCGCAGGCAAGTCCTCCTGGATGGTGACTACTCTGTCGTGTGGTGATGCACGTACGTGGAACCCATGGAGAATCTAGCTAGCTAGGACAGAAATGTGTCTGCCTGACCGAAGTGGGGGGGTGTTGGCCCATCTCTCTCTCTCTTACTCAAAACAGAGGCACACACAAGTACATTTGAAGCACAGAACACTGCTTTCACTTTGGCACACCGTCATGTGCACTACACACTACACCGCAGTGCACTACACTGAGCACTTCACTTTCTCTCGATGATACTCCACACAGCATAGCACCACATACACCTTGCCAATGACTTCGCTCACCACCGGCTCTACCCGGCTCACAGCACTAGCACCCACACACTACACACCAGGCTTTATATATACACAACTAGGATATAACTAACACCGGCTTTCTTTCCATGCACACACGCACTGCTGCTTATTTGTGGTTCGTCTATGATTTCCTGGCATATGACATGTTTTTGGGATGGAGCACTCACGGTTGTTTGACATGTCTGATATATGCTTCACACACAGATTGCTTTCGACTTACTCATGGAGGCAAGATAAGCTACTTCGACTATCACAGATGTTGGCTGCCTCCGAATCATGTGTTTAGGCAACAGAGGAATGTCTTGAGAATTTTGCACCCCCTTCTTCCAAGGAAAAGCTGGTCGGAACCACATTGGAACTTGAAATGGCTTATGCCATGGCCCGTTATAGTGGATGACGGTAACCTTGTCAAGAAAATTATCTTCACTTAGATCGATGGCAACAAGATCATTGTCAGTCATATCAGTAATGTATACATGATTTGCCTTCAAGTCTCCCGATGGCACCGACACTGAAACATAGAGTGGATAATTTGGCCCTAAAATAATGCCTTATCGTTGATACCATGAACATCTTCCATGCTTTCTGCATCAATGTCCACCTCAAGAAGCACAATCCCATGCACGCAAAAGCTCCCGTGGTTACGGAATGTATTCCTGTTGTAAGCTTCTCTAGGAGAGAGACATTTTCCATATGGGCTGACAATTAGAATATTACCATTATTTAATGATGAGGCCAGAATGAAATCACATTCTTCCCATTCTTCGGAATAAATGGTGGACCTAAACAGTAGTTTAGAATTTTCTCCTTGTGGATCCAAATCCCATGACCATAAGTCGCCATTCGAACAAATGGCAACAATTTTACCCCCGTGAAAAATGGCATCAGTATACATCCTCGTGTAGTATCTCACATTGGGATTATCCAACAGAAACCACTTGTTGCTTCCATCCATAGTATATGCTAAATGGTGGCTTGCTATAGCAATGGCAAAATATCCATTAGCTTCATTAGGAGTTTGACGCAACTGTATTTATTTAATATAATAACAAACCTCATATCTTCTGGCACCAAGCTAGTTCAAGTTCCTTTAATTAGATTCAAAAGATTGAAAGATTGTTCGCGATCATCAACAATCACTAACCATTCATCTTGTTAGGAAATAATTAAACCTGGCGTGCATCGTCGCATGCCGTCGCGTTCGAGAGCGCGGTCTTGTGACCTGTGTCGCGTGTGTGTTGATGACTCGTGTCTTGTGTGTGCGCGCACACATAGAACTAGATGAGCAAGTTTTGCTTGCGCTATTGTGGGCGTCCAGGTCACAACGTGATGGACATTGCTGGGTCATGCATGTACGTGCATGCATGTAACAACCTGCAGATCACCGGAGCCGCATCGTGTGGATCGTGATAGTAAAGTTCGGGCAGGAGTTAATGCTCCGTTGCATGCTTTACCTGGCATATAAAAGCAGGTATTGTAACTGTCTGTGCGTGACACACCAGGAGAATTAAAGATTAGTCGTTTGTCCGCCGGGCATCCAGCGCGGTTAGCAAGTGTGCTATATTTTATGCTTGTTGTGTGTGAGTGAGTAGTTCAAACACATCTTTCCCTCCTATCCAATGACTATATCATCTGAAACCATCCACCTAAACAAAAAAAATGTCTCCCTGGACAAGATAATATTTTGGATAAAGAATATTCCTCGATACCATTCGTCCGAATCCTCAAAATGCCAGTTGCCCCCAACAGAGGGGGAGATGAGTAAAGTTGGAGCTCCAGGTTGAAGGCGGCACATCTCAGCATATACTTTTGCCCAAGTTTTACAGACCAATGGAAAACTGAGAATGGCAAAGGCATCAAGACAATCACGAATCAAGTCGAGCATCCACTTGTGCACACGCTCAGAGAGGCTGCAAATGCATATATACCAAAAAAATTAAACAAAATTATGCATAAAAAATAGGCATAAGTTGAATTGTATGTAATTGCTTACTCCACGAGGAAGGTCTGGGTGATTGGCGCCTGGACCTCAGTGCCTTCGTATCTTACAGTGAATTTAGACAGCTTGAAGACTCCACCGTCACGACGCTGAAGATCACATGAAAACCTCCTGCACAAAAGGATCAACAATCCAACATGAAAAGTAGCGACCATCTGTCAGAACGTGATCGAGAGTTTGTGGTGATAAATTATTATTATGTTAATGGAAAAGGACTAGATACAAAGATTTAATTTAATTGTGAGAACAGGGTCAACAGATACATGCGCCTACGTGCTACCTCAGTGTCAGGCAATGCAAATCTCGGAGAAAGACAAAACTCTCGTCCTGGGTAATCTCCCAGGACATTTCTGGCCTATGACCGTCCATTCCTACAAGGGAATGTTTGTTCACGTTCATGGGCGCCGCCGCCACCGGTGCAGACGACTAAATGAGTGCAGCCGGTGATACACTCTCTGCCACCACGGGCGCAGGCAAGTCCTCCTGGATGGTGACTACTCCATCGTGGTGCTGCACATACGTGGAATCCATGGAGAATCTAGCTAGGACAGAAATGCGTCTGCCTGACCGCAGTGGGGGGAGGGTATGTTGGCCCAGCTCTCTCTCTCTGTTACTCAAAACAGAGGCACGCACAAGTTTTATAGACCAATGGAAAACTGAGAATGGCAAAGGCATCAAGACAATCACGAATCAAGTCGAGCATCCACTTGTGTGCACACTCAAAGAGGCTGCAAATGCATATATACCAAAAAAAATTAAACAAAATTATGCATAAAAAATAGGCATAAGTTGAATTGTATGTAATTGCTTACTCCACGAGGAAGGTCTGGGTGATTGGCGCCTGGACCGCAGTTACAAGGTTTGATAATATGTCATTAATGTCATATTAATGACACACTATCAGTGCATCATTAATAGGGGTAACGCTGCCATATGGCACGTTACCACACTATTAATTATACTTAATACTCTTCAGACAGTGTATTAGGTCATTAAGCACGCCAGGGCCACATGTCGGGCCAGGCCAGCTTTGTAACGGTCAGTCCTTAGAACTATAAAAGGGTTGCACTGCACGAATATGGGGACAATCTGATCGGATTCAACCTGATCCTAGCGAATGTACTCGCTCAATACAATTACACAAACCCTGTGGAGTAGGGTGTTACGCTCAAGTGGCTCGAACCACGTAAATCTCTTGAGGTCATCATCTTGATATTGATCTTTGTGTGCCCCAACCACAAAAGAACCTCCGCGGGCTGCTTCTCAGCGGGTCCGGGGGAAGTGTCGTATCAAACACTTCGACATTTGGTGCGCCAAGAAGGGGCCCCACATCCCAAGATCACAAGATGGTCAATTCAGATGCTGGATCCTCCAATGGTAACCACGCTGAACAACCTGCTGGAGGCAACCCCTCTAACGTCCAACAACCAGTAGGTGCCGTTGTTCCAGCAGGCGTTGTGGCACCACAGCCACCATCTATTCCAGCAAACAATGTTGGACAAGATGGAGCATCTGCGTCGATCACTGCATCGACAAACAACAATCCCGAGCACGCGCTTATTGATGCTCGAGCTCTTCTACAACGCCCATCACCTCCAGGTGCATCCCAGGGTGCTATGGAGCAGTGGAGGGCTGATGTTGATCATCTGGTTGCAGCTGCGGCTGCAAGCATCAGCAACCAAGGTCCTCCCCCTTCGGGGCGAGCACCTTCACAACGACGGACCATGTCCAGCTGACTTGGTCTGTAAGTCTCACAACAGAGGAGATGTGCTGCATCTCAGCAGGTGACTTCGTTGCCTCTCGGGGCACGACGCACCCACACAATTACCAGGATTCCGACTCATGACCTGCGGTCGGAACTGGATCGCCGTTACCGGCAACAGGACGGTCGTGTCCACATTGAGCGCGCTTGTGAGAGGCGAGAAGCTCGGGACAACCCTGCTCCTCAGGGAGTAGGAGGAGGTTGTTCTGCCCTGTCCATGCACTTACGTATGGTCAGGTGTCCAGAGAAGTTTCGGCCCCACTTACCAGAGAAATTTGACAGGACTATCAACCCCGCTGAATTTCTTCAAATCTACTACTGCCATACTAGCAGCGGGGGGTGATGAGGCTATGATGGACAATTACTTCCCGGTGGCCTTAACTGGGACTGCAAGGTCCTAGTTCATGAGTCTTCCACCCGACTCCATTAATAGTTGGGCGGAGCTTTGCCAACAATTCACTACCAACTTTGGGAGCTCCTAGACCCGACCCGGCACTGAACTAGACTTGTTTGCCGTAAAGCAAACATCGGGGGAATCACTACGATCCTTCATCCAGCAGTTCTCTCAGGTACGAAATATCATTCCTTCAATCTCGAGCTCGTTTGTTATTGTTGCATTCAGACAGGGTGTTCGAGATAAGAAGATGCTAGAAAAGCTGGCCATTAAAGAAGTTACTAGCATCACGGAACTCTTCAGCCCAGCTGACAAATGTGCTAGAGCTGCGGAGGGTCGTGAAATGCATTTCAAACCAGCTCTGGAGGCTAACCAGAAATCCTCCAAAACTGAAGTCGCTACCTCCAGTAGTGGCAAGAAGAAGAAACCCAACGGCAAAAAGAAGTCGTCAGTCGGCGCTCCAGCTGCTGCTGTTGCAACTCCTGGAAACTGGGGGCCACGCCCCGAGAAGCGACTTTGACCTTCATCAGAGGACTGCAACAGTTCCAAAGCATGGTATCCGATTCACAAGACGAATCGACACAACTTGAAAGAGTGTCAGGAGGTCCAGAACCTTGTTGAGCGCTATAACAAGCGTCGGGAAGAAGCTCCTTTCCGTCAAAGGGAAGGAAAATAAAAAGTCGACGAAGCTTCGGCTGAAGAGGAGCTGGGTTTCCAATACCCTAAAAAGGTCCTGAAAGCCGTTTACTATACTGTCGATGATGACTCTGATGTTTCTGACAATGAACGTCGGAAGACCTTGAACACCATCTATGGTGGTTCTTGAGACATCACCTCACGTCGCATCCTCAAGACAATGCGACGGGACATGGCCATGGTAGCTCCTGTTGCTAAGGCGGAACCACATCGGAAGTGGATGGATACACCCATCATTTTCGATGCTTCAGACTGCCCCCAAAACATGATAGGGGTTGGTCAACTACCGTTGATTGTGTCACCCACCATTAACAATATCCAAATCCACCATGTCATGGTGGACGGAGGTTCTGGGCTAAACCTCATAAGCTTCGAAGCTTTCGTTAAGCTTCAGCTCTGGCCTTTGGACCTTCGCCCATCCCGACCTTTCTCCAGAGAAGGTCCGGGAACCATTACTCCTCTTGATTCCATTACACTCCGAGTGACCTTTGGGACCCGGGAGAACTACAGAACCGAGAAACTGGTTTTTGACGTTGCGCAGATCAGTCTGTCCTTCAATGCCATTTTGGGTAGACCAGCTTTATACAAGTTTATGGTTGCTGCCCATTATGGTTATTTGGTGTTGAAGATGCCAACACCTACGGGCATTCTCCGGATCCGTGAAGATCGTACCGCAGGAGTTACTGCACTGGAAGAACTCTATGCGCTTACCACAGCGCAAGAGGAAGCATCCGGTAAGGAGCCAGCTGCGAATCCTCTAAGCATTCGTCACAAAGGTTCTATCTCCGCACCTCATGTGCAACCAAGTGGCGACGCTGACATACCCGTCAAAGTCGTCCAAATTGGTTTTGATGTTGCTCAGACTACCTGTATATCGGGGGATCTGAACAACAAATAGGAACTCGCGCTCATCACTTTCCTTCGGGCTAATGTCGATGTGTTTGCCTGACAACCATCACAAATGCTAATGTTGATGTCCAAAGGATCCATTTCCACTACCTAGAATAGACCAGATAATGGACTCCACCTCCGGGCGCGAACTACTGTGTTTATTAGATGCATATTCTGGATATCATCAAATCCAAATGTCTAAGGAAGATGAAGAGCATACTGCCTTCATAACAGTAGATGGATTGTATTGTTATATTGTCATGCCATTCGGTCTTAAAAATGCTGCTTCAACATTTGTGTGAGCCATGTACAAAACATTTGGGGAGCTAATTAGAGACTTGGTGGAGGTGTACGTTGATGACATCGTCGTGAAAATAAAAAACAAGGAGTCACTCCTTGACAACTTACAAGCCGTCTTCGACAAGCTGCGCACTATGCGCACCAAGCTGAACCCGGACAAGTGTGTCTTCGGGGTTAGCTCCAGAAAGCTTCTGGGGTTCTTGGTGACTCATCGAGGCATCAAAGCAAATCCGGCGAAGATCGAGGCTATAGAAGAAATGCGGCCCCCAGCCCACATTAAAGATGTCCAAAAGTTCACTGGATGTCTAGCTGCGCTCAGCCGGTTTATATCAAGACTGGCAGAACGGGCACTACCCTTCTTCAAACTCTTGAGGAAGTCCGGACCATTTCATTGGTCTGAAGAGGCAGAAAAGGAGTTCTGAGAGCTGAAACAGCTCCTCACCACACTACCAATATTGGTAGCTCCGAAGCCTGGTGATCCTTTATTGCTTTACATTTCGGCAACCACCAAAGTTGTCAGTATGGTCTTGGTCGCGAAAAGACCGGAACCACATTCAGTCTAGGAATCCAAACCCCTTCGGGAGGGTCCGGAACCACCTGAAGACATGACTGGGTCTCAGCTCCCAGACATGGAACATCGAAATGAAGTACTAGGAGATCAACCTCATTCGTTTGAGGAGGTTTCCAGTGACATACGGGTTCAACAAGAAGGAATTATGGACCCCTCTGAGAGGGTTCGAGAAGCACAACCTGAGGGTCCGAGACTCTCCAGCAGGATCCGGGTCAATGGAGAGGAAGCTCCGGGTCCTTCTGAAAGGGTCCGGACCATCCAGCGCCCTGTGTACTTCATTAGTGAAGTACTCCATGACGCCAAGACAAGATACATTGAGGTGCATAAACTTATTTATGCGGTTCTTATCGCCTTAAGAAAGCTTCGCCACTATTTCCAAGGCCACAAAATATCAGTGGTAACTTCTTTTCCACTACGTGCAATTTTGCATAACCCTAGTTCTACTGGGAATATTGCAAAGTGGGCAGCGGAGCTAGCAGAATTCGATCTAGAATTCGTGTCGAGACAAGCAATTAAAAGTCAAGCCTTGGCTGACTTTGTGGCAGAATGGACTGCCTCTCCATCAAACCTTGGGGGCCACAGAGAGCAGAAACTAGAGCTAAAAGTTTCGGTATTCACTGAACCTCACTGGACCCTCTATTTTGATGGCTCCGTGCAGAAGCAGGGGGCCGGAGCTGGAATTCTTCTCCTGGCTCTGACCAGAAAGAAGGTCAAGTACATGGTACACCTTGATTTCAAGGCAACCAACAATATGGCGGAGTATGAAATCCTCATTTATGGACTCAAGGTGGCACTACCTTATGGTGTAAAACAGCTGTTGGTGAAGGGAGATTCACAACTCATCATCAAACAAGTGAAAGGTGAATGCTCCTGCAACAATTCTCAATTAGCTGCTTATCTCCTTGAAGTCCCTTCAGAAGGACTTCGAAGTCTTGGGTCTCCATCATGTTCAACGCCTTCATAACTCTGAAGCCGATGAACTCTCGACGAAAGCCTCAACCGGACCTCCGGCTCCTGACGGAATCTTCATCCGGAGGTTGTCAAAACCAAAAGCTCAGCCTGCCGAACTGAGTGAAGGGGGCGACACCAGCACCTCGAAGTTGGCGATCCTGGTGGCCCTTTTACAATGGCGTTCACCAAGGGTCGTAGGTGCTGCCGGAAGCTATGAGCAACCCAACACGCAAGACTTGGAAGCTGAAGTTAGCTCCAATGCATGGATCTCAGATATTCGGAGCTACTTGAAAGACAATATCCTTCCTGAACACAGTGTATCCACTGACCGGATTGTCAAATTAGCTAAAATATACACGTTGGTAGAAGGGGATCTCTACCGACGCGGTGCCAATGGCATCCTAATGCAGTGCATTGCAAGGGAAGAAGGTCACGATCTCCTTGCGAAAATCTATGGAGGCGAGTGCAAGAACCACGCATCTTCTCGTGCGCTAGTTGGTAAAGCCTTCCGGCATGGCTTTTACTGGCCTACAACACTTCAGGATGCGGTTGAGCTAGTGAAAAAAATGTGAAGCGTGTCAATTTCACGCCAAACAGATTCACACACTGGTTCAATCACTACAAATGATACCTCCTACATGGTCATTCGCTGTGTGGGGCATGGATATCTTGGGACCTTTCCCAAAAGCCGTCGGAGGTTACAGGTTCCTATATGTCGCCATCGACAAGTTCACCAAGTGGCCGGAAGCAACTCCAGTAGTAATAATCAACAAAAAAACGGCAATCAAGTTCTTGAGGTCCATTATATGCAGATTTGGAGTTCCAAACAAAGTCATAACTGACAACGGAACTCAATTTACAAGTGTTGCATTCCAAGAATATTGCGAAGACCTTGGTATTCAACTCAACTACGCTTCAGTAGCTCATCCAGCAAGCAATGGCCAAGCCAAGAGAGCAAATGCAGAAATCTTAAAAGGACTAAAGACACGCACATATGAATGCTTGAAAAACATGGAGCTAACTTGATTGAAGAGCTTCCGTCCACATTATGGGCGAATAGGACAACACCTAATCGGTCAACTCGGGGGACTCCATTCTTCCTGGTGTACGAAGCTGAAGTAGTCCTTGCTTCGGAGATAACCTTGGGGTCCCTCCGGGACCGGACCTTCGATGAAGCCACGCAGGACCAGCTCCGGCGTGAAGACCTTGACCTTATCGATGAGGGAAGGATCCAAGCAGCAGTTCGGAATGCACGCTATCGCCAAGCGCTCCGGCGCTATCATCAAAGGCATGTGCGTGATCGACAGCTTGAAGAAGGTGACCTGGTGCTTCGGAAGATACTAAGCCGTGAAGGGATGAACAAACTTTCCCACAGCTGGGAGGGTCCCTTCCGAGTCATTAAAGTATCCCGACCAAGATGCGTTCGCTTGGCAACAGAGGATGGGACCCCGCTCCCAAATCCTTAGAACATCGAGCACCTCTGTAAGTTTTATGCTTAGAATCACGAAGGTGAGTCTGTAATTACACACAATGCATGTTGTAGAGTCATTATACAGAGACGAGCAAGTCCTCCGGGAGAACATCTGGACCCCTTCGGGAGGGTCCGGGAAGTTCAAGTAACACTTGAAACAGTCATAGCACTAAAAGTGTAACTACTTGCTCTGGGCTAGTCCAAGATGTATAGCACATTTATCATGGTTCAGCACCCTAAGTGTGTTCTTGTCTCCCCTGTAATTCGGACCTATAATGAAAGGCATTGTTGTGTGAAAACAGACTTCACGTGCATCTACTTTTTGTACAAGGCTCAGTATATCAAATTATTTTTACCCCACTTGTCTATAATGAAGTTGTGCAAATCTTTTTGAACTTTGTTCCAAGTAATTCACATGCATTACAAGCCTTATTGATAGTATTTTTGGATCTTAACACTGCTACTTAGTCTACTTACCTGAACACCAAGCCAACATAGGTCCGGAGTGTGCTATTGACTTAGCCTGGTCCTGCATCCAAAGTACGCCACTCTACCTACACCCCAGCAGACCTCAATAGGGTGAGTACTAAAAAGGCATGCAGGTCTAGGAAGATTATATCAAAACGCTTGTTATCATGTTGAGTTTCTTCAGATCTAAAGTCCAAATAAGAATAATAAGTCATAATCAATTTATAGATAAGAGGACGAATTTTACTTTCTCTCTCTCTCTCTCTCTCTCTCTCTCTGTTACTCAAAACAGAGGCACGCACAAGTACATTTGAAGCACAAAACACTGCTTTCACTTTGGCACACCCTCATGTGCACTACACACTACACCGCAGTGCACTACACTGAGCACTTCATTTTCTCTCGATGATACTCCACACAGCACACCACCACACACACCTTGCCAATGACTTCGCTCACCACCGGCTCTACCCGGCTCACAGCACCAGCACCCACACACTACACACCAGGCTTTATATATACACAGCTAGGATATAACTAACACCGGCTTTCCAGTCATGCACACACGCACTGCTGCTTATTTGTGGTTTGTCCATGATTTCTCGGCATGCGACATATTTTCTGGATGGAGCACTTACGGTTGTTTGACATGTCCGATATATGCTTCACACACAGATTGCTTTCGACTTACTCATGGAGGAAAGATAAGTTACTTCAACTGTCACAGACGTTGGCTGCCTCCGAATCAAGTGTTTAGGCAATAGAGGAATGTCTTGAGAATTTTGCACCCCCCTTCTTCCAAAGAAAAGCTTGTCGGAACCACATTGGCACTTGAAATGGCTTATGCCATGGCCCGTTATAGTGGATGACGGTAACCTTGTCAAGAAAATTATCTCCACTTAGATCGATGGCAACAAGATCATTGTCAGTCATATCAGAAATGTATACATGATTTTCCTTCAAGTCTCCCGATGGCACCAACACTGAAACATAGAGTGGATAATTTGGCCCTAAAATAAAGCCTTATCGTTGATACCATGAACATCTTCCATGCTTTCTGCATCAATGTCCACCTCAAGAAGCACAATCCCATGCACGCAAAAGTTCCCGTGGTTACGGAATTTATTCCTGTTGTAAGCTTCTCTCTAGGACAGAGACATTTTCCATATGGGCTGACAATTAGAAGATTACCATTATTTAACGATGAGGCCAGAATG
Organism: Tuctoria greenei; assembly: GCA_036927565.1. NCBI lineage: Eukaryota > Viridiplantae > Streptophyta > Magnoliopsida > Poales > Poaceae > Tuctoria > Tuctoria greenei. The sequence goes on from JAYESD010000007.1 coordinate 196,316,432, forward strand.
AAATCACATTCTTCCCATCCTTCTGAATAAATGGTGGACCTAAACAGTAGTTTAGGATTTTCTCCTTGTGGATCCAAATCCCATGACCACAAGTCACCATTGGCAACAATTTTACCCCTGTGAAAAATGGCATCAGTATACATCCTCATGTAGTATCTCACATTGGCATTATCCAACAGAAACCACTTGTTGCTCCCATCTATAGTATATGCTAACTGGTCGCTTGCTATAGCAATGGCAAAATATCCATTAGCTTCATTAGGAGTTTGACACAACTGTATTCGTTTAATATAATAACAAACCTCAGATCTTCTGGCACCAAGTGAGTGCAAGCTCCTGTAATTGGATTCAAAAGGTTGAAAGATTGTTCGCGATCGTCAACAGTCACTAACCATTCATCTTGTTAGGGAATGATTAGTCATTCGTCCGCCTATAAAAGCAGGTCTTGTAACTGTCTGTGCGTGACACACCAGGAGAAATAAAGATTAGTCGTTCGTCCGCCGGGCATCCGGCGCGGTTAGCAAGTGTGCTATATTTTCTACTTGTTGTGTGTGAGTGAGTAGTTCAAACACATCTTTCCCTCCTATCCAACGACTATATCATCTGAAACCATCCACCTCAACAAATAATGTCTCCCTGGACAAGATAATATTTGGACAAAAATATTCCTCGATACCATTCGTCCGAGTCCTCAAAATGCCAGTTGCCCCCAACAGAGGGTGGGATGAGTAAAGTTGGAGCTCCAGGTTGAAGGCGGCGCTTCTCAGCATATACTTTTGCCCAAGTTTTACAGACCAATGGAAAACTGAGAATGGAAAAAGCATCAAGACAATCACGAATCAGGCGATAACAACCCAATGGGAGATTGATACATGAAGGACACTCATCAACAGAACTCTCTTTCATGGTGAAACCAATAATAGAAATAGTTGCATGCATGTAACCAACCTTGTTACAAACCATCACCAAAAGGTTCATGATTGCATGTATGACAATGTGAACTGTCAGGATTTAAGTTTTACTTGTACTTACATTCTCCAGTAGGATCATATTTGATGAGGGATGGTGGTCGTAGAGTTGGTGGAAACGACATAGAAGAAAGTTGAGAATGCATCATACATATACCCTCTTGTGTCCCCGGGCATCTGCTGCATGATCTGTCCAGTAAAGTTGCGCATCCACTTATGCACACGCTCAGAGAGACTGTAAATGTTTAAACAAACATATGCATGAAAATAGGCATAAGTTGAATTATACGTAATTGCTTACTCCACGAGGAAGGTCTGGGTGATTAGCGCCTGGACCTCAGTACCTCAGTGCCTTTGTATCTTACAGTGAATTTAGACCGCTTGAAGACTCCACCGTCACCTCCATGGATTCTGAAGATCACATGAAAACCTCCTGCACACTGGGATCTATAATCCAACATGAAAGTAGCGACCATCTTTCAGAACGTGATCGAGAGTTTCTAGTGATAAATTATTATTATGTTAATGGAAAAGGACCAGATACAAAGAATTTAATTTAATTGTGAGAACAGGGTCGACAGATACACGCACCTACGTGATACCTCAGTGTCAGGCAATCCGAATCTTGGAGAACGACAAAACTCTCGCCCTGGGTAATCTACCAGGACATTTCTGGCCTATGACCGTCCATTCATACAAGGGAATGTTTGTTCACGTTCATGGGCGCCGCCACCACCAGCGCAGGCGCCTAAATGAGTGCAGCCGGTGATACGCTCCCTGCCACCACGGCCGCAGGCAAGTCCTCCTGGATGGTGACTACTCTGTCGTGGTGCTGCACGTATGTGGAATCCATGGAGAATCTAGCTAGCTAGGACAGAAATGTGTCTGCCTGACCAAAGTGGGGGGGGGGGGGTGTTGGCCCAGCTCTCTCTCTCTCTCCCTCTCTCTCTCTCTTACTAAAAACAGAGGTACACACAAGTACATTTGAAGCACAGAACACTGCTTTCACTTTGGCACACCCTCATGTGCACTACACACTACACCGCAGTGCACTACACTGAGCACTTCACTTTCTCTCGATGATACTCCACACAGCATAGCACCACACACACCTTGCCAATGAATTCGCTCACCACCGGCTCTACCCGGCTCACAGCACTAGCACCCACACACTACACACCAGGCTTTATATATACACAACTAGGATATAACTAACACCGGCTTTCTTGCCATGCACACACGCACTGCTGCTTATTTGTGGTTCGTCTATGATTTCCTGGCATATGACATGTTTCGGGGATGGAGCACTCACGGTTGTTTGACATGTCTGATATATGCTTCACACACAGATTGCTTTCGACTTACTCATGGAGGCAAGATAAGCTACTTCGACTATCACAGACGTTGGCTGCCTCCGAATCATGTGTTTAGGCAACAGAGGAATGTCTTGAGAATTTTGCACCCCCTTCTTCCAAGGAAAAGCTGGTCGGAACCACATTGGCACTTGAAATGGCTTATGCCATGGCCCGTTATAGTGGATGACGGTAACCTTGTCAAGATAATTATCTTCACTTAGATCGATGGCAACAAGATCATTGTCAGTCATATCAGTAATGTATACATGATTTGCCTTCAAGTCTCCCGATGGCACCGACACTGAAACATAGAGTGGATAATTTGGCCCTAAAATAATGCCTTATCGTTGATAACATGAACATCTTCCATGCTTTCTGCATCAATGTCCACCTCAAGAAGCACAATCCCATGCACGCAAAAGTTCCTGTGGTCACGGAATGTATTCCTGTTGTAAGCTTCTCTAGGAGAGAGACATTTTCCATATGGGCTGACAATTAGAATATTACCATTATTTAACGATGAGGCCAGAATGAAATCACATTCTTCCCATTCTTCGGAATAAATGGTGGACCTAAACAGTAGTTTAGGATTTTCTCCTTGTGGATCCAAATCCCATGACCATAAGTCGCCATTCGAACAAATGGCAACAATTTTACCCCCGTGAAAAATGGCATCAGTATACATCCTCGTGTAGTATCTCACATTGGGATTATCCAACAGAAACCACTTGTTGCTTCCATCCATAGTATATGCTAACTGGTGGCTTGCTATAGCAATGGCAAAATATCCATTAGCTTCATTAGGAGTTTGACACAACTGTATTCGTTTAATATAATAACAAACCTCATATCTTCTGGCACCAAGCTAGTGCAAGCTCCTGTAATTAGATTCAAAAGATTGAAAGATTGTTAGCGATCATCAACAGTCACTAACCATTCATCTAGTTAGGAAATAATTAAACCTGGCGTGCATCGTCGCATGCCGTCGTGTTCGAGCGCGGTCTTGTGACATGCGTCGCGTGTGTGTTGATGACTCGTCTCTTGTGTGTGCGCGCACACACAGAACTAGATGAGCAAGTTTTGCGTGCTCTATTGTGGGCGTCCAGGTCACAACGTGATGGACATTGCTGGGTCAAGCATGTACGTGCATGCATGTAACAACCTGCAGATCGCCGGAGCCGCATCGTGTGGATCGTGATAGTAAAGTTCGGGCAGGAGTTAATGCTCCGTTGCATGCTTTACCTGGCATATAAAAGCAGGTATTGTAACTGTCTGTGCGTGACACACCAGGAGAAATAAAGATTAGTCGTTCGTCCGCCGGGCATCCGGCGCGGTTAGCAAGTGTGCTATATTTTCTACTTGTTGTGTGTGAGTGAGTAGTTCAAACACATCTTTCCCTTCTATCCAACGACTATATCATCTGAAACCATCCACCTCAACAAATAATGTCTCCCTGGACAAGATAATATTTGGATAAAAATATTCCACGATACCATTCGTCCGAGTCCTCAAAATGCCAGTTGCCCCCAACAGAGGGGGAGATGAGTAAAGTTAGAGCTCCAGGTTGAAGGCGGCGCTTCTCAGCATATACTTTTGCCCAAGTTTTACAGACCAATGGAAAACTGAGAATGGCAAAAGCATCAAGACAATCTCGAATCAGGCGATAACAACCCAATGGGAGATTGATACATGAAGGACACTCATCAACAGAACTCTCTTTCATGGTGAAACCAATAATAGAAATAGCTGCATGCATGTAACCAACCTTGTTACAAACCGTCACCAAAAGGTTCATGATTGCATGTATGACAATGTGAACTGTCAGGATTTAAGTTTTACTTGTACTTACATTCTCCAGTAGGATCATATTTGATGAGGGATGGTGGTCGTAGAGTTGGTGGAAACGACATAGAAGAAAGTTGAGAATGCATCATACATATACCCTCTTGTGTCCCCGGGCATCTGCTGCGTGATCTGTCCAGTAAAGTTGAGCATCCACTTATGCACACGCTCAGAGAGACTGTAAATGCATATATACAAAAATTTAAACAAACCTATGCATGAAAATAGGCATAAGTTGAATTATACGTAATTGCTTACTCCACGAGGAAGGTCTGGGTGATTAGCGCCTGGACCTCAGTACCTCAGTGCCTTTGTATCTTACAGTGAATTTAGACCGCTTGAAGACTCCACCGTCACCTCCATGGATTCTGAAGATCACATGAAAACCTCCTGCACACTGAGATCTATAATCCAACATGAAAGTAGCGACCATCTTTTAGAACGTGATCGAGAGTTTCTAGTGATAAATTATTATTATGTTAATGGAAAAGGACCAGATACAAAGAATTTAATTTAATTGTGAGAACAGGGTCAACAGATACACGCACCTACGTGATACCTCAGTGTCAGGCAATCCGAATCTCGGAGAAAGACAAAACTCTCGCCCTGGGTAATCTCCCAGGACATTTCTGGCCTATGACCGTCCATTCCTACAAGGGAATGTTTGTTCACGTTCATGGGTGCCGCCACCACCGGCGCAGGCGCCTAAATGAGTGCAGCCGGTGATACGCTCCCTGCCACCACGGCCGCAGGCAAGTCCTCCTGGATGGTGACTACTCTGTCGTGTGGTGATGCACGTACGTGGAACCCATGGAGAATCTAGCTACCTAGGACAGAAATGTGTCTGCCTGACCGAAGTGGGGGGGTGTTGGCCCATCTCTCTCTCTCTCTTACTCAAAACAGAGGCACACACAAGTACATTTGAAGCACAAAACACTGCTTTCACTTTGGCACACCGTCATGTGCACTACACACTACACCGCAGTGCACTACACTGAGCACTTCACTTTCTCTCGATGATACTCCACACAGCATAGCACCACATACACCTTGCCAATGACTTCGCTCACCACCGGCTCTACCCGGCTCACAGCACTAGCACCCACACACTACACACCAGGCTTTATATATACACAACTAGGATATAACTAACACCGGCTTTCTTTCCATGCACACACGCACTGCTGCTTATTTGTGGTTCGTCTATGATTTCCTGGCATATGACATGTTTTTGGGATGGAGCACTCACGGTTGTTTGACATGTCTGATATATGCTTCACACACAGATTGCTTTCGACTTACTCATGGAGGCAAGATAAGCTACTTCGACTATCACAGACGTTGGCTGCCTCCGAATCATGTGTTTAGGCAACAGAGGAATGTCTTGAGAATTTTGCACCCCCTTCTTCCAAGGAAAAGCTGGTCGGAACCACATTGGCACTTGAAATGGCTTATGCCATGGCCCGTTATAGTGGATGACGGTAACCTTGTCAAGAAAATTATCTTCACTTAGATCGATGGCAACAAGATCATTGTCAGTCATATCAGTAATGTATACATGATTTGCCTTCAAGTCTCCCGATGGCACCGACACTGAAACATAGAGTGGATAATTTGGCCCTAAAATAATGCCTTATCGTTGATACCATGAACATCTTCCATGCTTTCTGCATCAATGTCCACCTCAAGAAGCACAATCCCATGCACGCAAAAGCTCCCGTGGTTACGGAATGTATTCCTGTTGTAAGCTTCTCTAGGAGAGAGACATTTTCCATATGGGCTGACAATTAGAATATTACCATTATTTAATGATGAGGCCAGAATGAAATCACAGTCTTCCCATTCTTCGGAATAAATGGTGGACCTAAACAGTAGTTTAGAATTTTCTCCTTGTGGATCCAAATCCCATGACCATAAGTCGCCATTCGAACAAATGGCAACAATTTTACCCCCGTGAAAAATGGCATCAGTATACATCCTCGTGTAGTATCTCACATTGGGATTATCCAACAGAAACCACTTGTTGCTTCCATCCATAGTATATGCTAAATGGTGGCTTGCTATAGCAATGGCAAAATATCCATTAGCTTCATTAGGAGTTTGACGCAACTGTATTTCTTTAATATAATAACAAACCTCATATCTTCTGGCACCAAGCTAGTTCAAGTTCCTTTAATTAGATTCAAAAGATTGAAAGATTGTTCGCGATCATCAACAGTCACTAACCATTCATCTTGTTAGGAAATAATTAAACCTGGCGTGCATCGTCGCATGCCGTCGCGTTCGAGCGCGGTCTTGTGACCTGCGTCGCGTGTGTGTTGATGACTCGTGTCTTGTGTGTGCGCGCACACATAGAACTAGATGAGCAAGTTTTGCTTGCGCTATTGTGGGCGTCCAGGTCACAACGTGATGGACATTGCTGGGTCATGCATGTACGTGCATGCATGTAACAACCTGCAGATCACCGGAGCCGCATCGTGTGGATCGTGATAGTAAAGTTCGGGCAGGAGTTAATGCTCCGTTGCATGCTTTACCTGGCATATAAAAGCAGGTATTGTAACTGTCTGTGCGTGACACACCAGGAGAATTAAAGATTAGTCGTTTGTCCGCCGGGCATCCGGCGCGGTTAGCAAGTGTGCTATATTTTATGCTTGTTGTGTGTGAGTGAGTAGTTCAAACACATCTTTCCCTCCTATCCAATGACTATATCATCTGAAACCATCCACCTAAACAAAAAAAATGTCTCCCTGGACAAGATAATATTTTGGATAAAGAATATTCCTCGATACCATTCGTCCGAATCCTCAAAATGCCAGTTGCCCCCAACAGAGGGGGAGATGAGTAAAGTTGGAGCTCCAGGTTGAAGGCGGCGCTTCTCAGCATATACTTTTGCCCAAGTTTTACAGAACAATGGAAAACTGAGAATGGCAAAAGCATCAAGACAATCACGAATCAGGCGATAACAACCCAATGGGAGATTGATACATGAAGGACACTCATCAACAGAACTCTCTTTCATGGCGAAACCAATAATAGAAATAGCTGCATGCATGTAACCAACCTTGTTACAAACCATCACCAAAAGGTTCATGATTGCATGTATGACAATGTGAACTGTCAGGATTTAAGTTTTACTTGTACTTACATTCTCCAGTAGGATCATATTTGATGAGGGATGGTGGTCGTAGAGTTGGTGGAAACGACATAGAAGAAAGTTGAGAATGCATCATACATATACCCTCTTGTGTCCCCGGGCATCTGCTGCATGATCTGTCCAGTAAAGTTGAGCATCCACTTATGCACACGCTCAGAGAGACTGTAAATGCATATATACAAAAATTTAAACAAACCTATGCATGAAAATAGGCATAAGTTGAATTATACGTAATTGCTTACTCCACGAGGAAGGTCTGGGTGATTAGTGCCTGGACCTCAGTACCTCAGTGCCTTTGTATCTTACTGTGAATTTAGACCGCTTGAAGACTCCACCGTCACCTCCATGGATTCTGAAGATCACATGAAAACCTCCTGCACACTGGGATCTATAATCCAACATGAAAGTAGCGACCATCTTTCAGAACGTGATCGTGAGTTTCTAGTGATAAATTATTATTATGTTAATGGAAAAGGACCAGACACAAAGAATTTTATTTAATTGTGAGAACAGGGTCAACAGATTCATGCACCTACGTGATACCTCAGTGTCAGGCAATCCGAATCTTGGAGAACGACAAAACTCTCGCCCTGGGTAATCTACCAGGACATTTCTGGCCTATGACCGTCCATTCATACAAGGGAATGTTTGTTCACGTTCATGGGCGCCCCCACCACCAGCGCAGGCGCCTAAATGAGTGCAGCCGGTGATACGCTCCCTGCCACCACGGCCGCAGGCAAGTCCTCCTGGATGGTGACTACTCTGTCGTGGTGCTGCACGTATGTGGAATCCATGGAGAATCTAGCTAGCTAGGACAGAAATGTGTCTGCCTGACCAAAGTGGGGGGGGGGGGGGTGTTGGCCCAGCTCTCTCTCTCTCTCTCTCTTACTAAAAACAGAGGCACACACAAGTACATTTGAAGCACAGAACTCTGCTTTCACTTTGGCACACCCTCATGTGCACTACACACTACACCGCAGTGCACTACACTGAGCACTTCACTTTCTCTCTATGATACTCCACACAGCATAGCACCACACACACCTTGCCAATGAATTCGCTCACCACCGGCTCTACCCGGCTCACAGCACTAGCACCCACACACTACACACCAGGCTTTATATATACACAACTAGGATATAACTAACACCGGCTTTCTTGCCATGCACACACGCACTGCTACTTATTTGTGGTTCGTCTATGATTTCCTGGCATATGACATGTTTTTGGGATGGAGCACTCACGGTTGTTTGACATGTCTGATATATGCTTCACACACAGATTGCTTTCGACTTACTCATGGAGGCAAGATAAGCTACTTCGACTATCACAGACGTTGGCTGCCTCCGAATCATGTGTTTAGGCAACAGAGGAATGTCTTGAGAATTTTGCACCCCCTTCTTCCAAGGAAAAGCTGGTCGGAACCACATTGGCACTTGAAATGGCTTATGCCATGGCCCGTTATAGTGGATGACGGTAACCTTGTCAAGAAAATTATCTTCACTTAGATCGATGGCAACAAGATCATTGTCAGTCATATCAGTAATGTATACATGATTTGCCTTCAAGTCTCCCAATGGCACCGACACTGAAACATAGAGTGGATAATTTGGCCCTAAAATAATGCCTTATCGTTGATACCATGAACATCTTCCATGCTTTCTGCATCAATGTCCACCTCAAGAAGCACAATCCCATGCACGCAAAAGTTCCCGTGGTTACGGAATGTATTCCTGTTGTAAGCTTCTCTAGGAGAGAGACATTTTCCATATGGGCTGACAATTAGAATATTACCATTATTTAACGATGAGGCCAGAATGAAATCATATTCTTCCCATTCTTCGGAATAAATGGTGGACCTAAACAGTAGTTTAGGATTTTCTCCTTGTGGATCCAAATCCCATGACCATAAGTCGCCATTCGAACAAATGGCAACAATTTTACCCCCGTGAAAAATGGCATCAGTATACATCCTCGTGTAGTATCTCACATTGGGATTATCCAACAGAAACCACTTGTTGCTTCCATCCATAGTATATGCTAACTGGTGGCTTGCTATAGCAATGGCAAAATATCCATTAGCTTCATTAGGAGTTTGACACAACTGTATTCGTTTAATATAATAACAAACCTCATATCTTCTGGCACAAAGCTAGTGCAAGCTCCTGTAATTAGATTCAAAAGTTTGAAAGATTGTTCGCGATCATCAACAGTCACTAACCATTCATCTTGTTAGGAAATATTTAAACCTGGCGTGCATCATCGCATGCCGTCGCGTTCGAGCGCGGTCTTGTGATGTGTGTCGCGTGTGTGTTGATGACTCATGTCTTGTGTGTGCGCGCACACACAGAACTAGATTAGCAAGTTTTGTGTGCGCTATTGTGGGCGTCCAGGTCACAGCATGATGGACATTGCTGGGTCATGCATGTACGTGTGATAGTAAAGTTCGGGCAGGAGTTAATGCTCCATTGCATGCTTTACCTGGCATATAAAAGCAGGTATTGAAACTTTCTGTGCGTGACACACCAGGAGAATTAAAGATTAGTCGTTCGTCGGCCGGGCATCCGGCGCGGTTAGCAAGTGTGCTATATTTTCTGCTTGTTGTGTGTGAGTGAGTAGTTCAAACACATCTTTCCCTCCTATCCAACGACTATATCATCTGAAACCATCCACCTAAACAAAAAATGTCTCCCTGGACAAGATAATATTTTGGATAAAGAATATTCCTCGATACCATTCGTCCGAATCCTCAAAATGCCAGTTGCCCCCAACAGAGGGGAAGATGAGTAAAGTTGGAGCTCCAGGTTGAAGGCGGCGCTTCTCAGCATATACTTTTGCCCAAGTTTTACAGACCAATGGAAAACTGAGAAAGGCAAAGGCATCAAGACAATCACGAATCAAGTCGAGCATGCACTTGTGCACATGCTCAGAGAGGCTGCAAATGCATATATACCAAAATAAATTAAACAAAATTATGCATAAAAAATAGGCATAAGTTGAATTGTATGTAATTGCTTACTCCACGAGGAAGGTCTGGGTGATTGGCGCCTGGACCTCAGTGCCTTCATATCTTACAGTGAATTTAGACCGCTTGAAGACTCCACAGTCACCTCCATGGACGCTGAAGATCACATGAAAACCTCATGCACACGGGGATCATCAATCCAACATGAAAAGTAGCGACCATCTGTCAGAACGTGATCGAGAGTTTGTGGTGATAAATTATTATTATGTTAAATGGAAAAGGACTAGATACAAAGATTTAATTTAATTGTGAGAACAGGGTCAACAGATACACGCACCTACGTGTTACCTCGGTGTCAGGCAATGCAAATCTCGGAGAAAGACAAAACTCTCATCCTGGGTAATCTCCCAGGATATTTCTGGCCTATGACCGTCCATTCATACAAGGGAATGTTTGTTCACGTTCACGGGCGCCGCCGCCACCGGTGCAGACGACTAAATGAGTGCAGCCGGTGATACGCTCTCCGCCACCACGGCCGCAGGCAAGTCCTCCTGGATGGTGACTACTCCGTCGTGGTGCTGCACGTACGTGGAATCCATGGAGAATCTAGCTAGTACAGAAATGTGTCTGCCTGACCGCAGTGGGGGGAGAGGATGTTGGCCCAGCTCTCTCTCTCTCTCTCTCTGTTACTCAAAACAGAGGCACGCACAAGTACATTTGAAGCACAAAACACTGCTTTCACTTTGGCACACCCTCATGTGCACTACACACTACACCGCAGTGCACTACACTGAGCACTTCATTTTCTCTCGATGATACTCCACAGAGCACACCACCACACACACCTTGCCAATGACTTCGCTCACCACCGGCTCTACCCGGCTCACAGCACCAGCACCCACACACTACACACCAGGCTTTATATATACACAGCTAGGATATAACTAACACCGGCTTTCCAGCCATGCACACACGCACTGCTGCTTATTTGTGGTTTGTCCATGATTTCTCGGCATGCGACATATTTTCTGGATGGAGCACTCACGGTTGTTTGACATGTCCGATATATGCTTCACACACAGATTGCTTTCGACTTACTCATGGAGGCAAGATAAGTTACATCAACTGTCACAGACGTTGGCTGCCTCCGAATCAAGTGTTTAGGCTAGGAATGTCTTGAGAATTTTGCACCCCCCTTCTTCCAAAGAAAAGCTTGTCGGAACCACATTGGCACTTGAAATGGCTTATGCCATGGCCCGTTATAGTGGATGACGGTAACCTTGTCAAGAAAATTATCTCCACTTAGATCGATGGCAACAAGATCATTGTCAGTCATATCAGAAATGTATACATGATTTGCCTTCAAGTCTCCCGATGGCACCAACACTGAAACATAGAGTGGATAATTTGGCCCTAAAATAAAGCATTATCGTTGATACCATGAACATCTTCCATGCTTTCTGCATCAATGTCCACCTCAAGAAGCACAATCCCATGCATGCAAAAGTTCCCGTGGTTACGGAATTTATTCCTGTTGTAAGCTTCTCTCTAGGAGAGAGACATTTTCCATATGGGCTGACAATTAGAAGATTACCATTATTTAACGATGAGGCCAGAATGAAATCACATTCTTCCCATCCTTCTGAATAAATGGTGGACCTAAACAGTAGTTTAGGATTTTCTCCTTGTGGATCCAAATCCCATGACCACAAGTCACCATTGGCAACAATTTTACCCCTGTGAAAAATGGCATCAGTATACATCCTCATGTAGTATCTCACATTGGCATTATCCAACAGAAACCACTTGTTGCTCCCATCTATAGTATATGCTAATTGGTCGCTTGCTATAGCAATGGCAAAATATCCATTAGCTTCATTAGGAGTTTGACACAACTGTATTCGTTTAATATAATAACAAACCTCAGATCTTCTGGCACCAAGTGAGTGCAAGCTCCTGTAATTGGATTCAAAAGGTTGAAAGATTGTTCGCGATCATCAACAGTCACTAACCATTCATCTTGTTAGGGAATGATTAGTCATTCATCCGCCTATAAAAGCAGGTCTTGTAACTGTCTGTGCGTGACACACCAGGAGAAATAAAGATTAGTCGTTCGTCCGCCGGGCATCCGGCGCGGTTAGCAAGTGTGCTATATTTTCTACTTGTTGTGTGTGAGTGAGTAGTTCAAACACATCTTTCCCTCCTATCCAACGACTATATCATCTGAAACCATCCACCTCAACAAATAATGTCTCCCTGGACAAGATAATATTTGGACAAAAATAATCCTCGATACCATTCGTCCAAGTCCTCAAAATGCCAGTTGCCCCCAACAGAGGGTGAGATGAGTAAAGTTGGAGCTCCAGGTTGAAGTCGGCGCTTCTCAGCATATACTTTTGCCCAAGTTTTACAGACCAATGGAAAACTGAGAATGGAAAAAGCATCAAGACAATCACGAATCAGGCGATAACAACCCAATGGGAGATTGATACATGAAGGACACTCATCAACAGAACTCTCTTTCATGGTGAAACCAATAATAGAAATAGTTGCATGCATGTAACCAACCTTGTTACAAACCATCACCAAAAGGTTCATGATTGCATGTATGACAATGTGAACTGTCAGGATTTAAGTTTTACTTGTACTTACATTCTCCAGTAGGATCATATTTGATGAGGGATGGTGGTCGTAGAGTTGGTGGAAACGACATAGAAGAAAGTTGAGAATGCATCATACATATACCCTCTTGTGTCCCCGGGCATCTGCTGCATGATCTGTCCAGTAAAGTTGCGCGTCCACTTATGCACACGCTCAGAGAGACTGTAAATGTTTAAACAAACCTATGCATGAAAATAGGCATAAGTTGAATTATACGTAATTGCTTACTCCACGAGGAAGGTCTGGGTGATTAGTGCCTGGACCTCAGTACCTCAGTGCCTTTGTATCTTACAGTGAATTTAGACCGCTTGAAGACTCCACCGTCACCTCCATGGATTCTGAAGATCACATGAAAACCTCCTGCACACTGGGATCTATAATCCAACATGAAAGTAGCGACCATCTTTCAGAACGTGCTCGAGAGTTTCTAGTGATAAATTATTATTATGTTAATGGAAAAGGACCAGATACAAAGAATTTAATTTAATTGTGAGAACAGGGTCAACAGATACACACACCTACGTGATACCTCAGTGTCAGGCAATCCGAATCTTGGAGAACGACAAAACTCTCGCCCTGGGTAATCTCCCAGGACATTTCTGGCCTATGACCGTCCATTCATACAAGGGAATGCTTGCTCACGTTCATGGGCGCCGCCACCACCGGCGCAGGCGCCTAAATGAGTGCAGCCGGTGATACGCTCCCTGCCACCACGGCCGCAGGCAAGTCCTCCTGGATGGTGACTACTCTGTCGTGTGGTGCTGCACGTACGTGGAACCCATGGAGAATCTAGCTAGCTAGGACAGATATGTGTCTGCCTGACCGAAGTGGGGGGGTGTTGGCCCAGCTCTCTCTCTCTCTCTCCCTCTCTCTCTCTCTCTTACTAAAAACAGAGGCACACACAAGTACATTTGAAGCACAGAACACTGCTTTCACTTTGGCACACCCTCATGTGCACTACACACTACACCGCAGTGCACTACACTGAGCACTTCACTTTCTCTCGATGATACTCCACACAGCATAGCACCACACACACCTTGCCAATGAATTCGCTCACCACCGGCTCTACCCGGCTCACAGCACTAGCACCCACACACTACACACCAGGCTTTATATATACACAACTAGGATATAACTAACACCGGCTTTCTTGCCATGCACACACGCACTGCTGCTTATTTGTGGTTCGTCTATGATTTCCTGGCATATGACATGTTTCGGGGATGGAGCACTCACGGTTGTTTGACATGTCTGATATATGCTTCACACACAGATTGCTTTCGACTTACTCATGGAGGCAAGATAAGCTACTTCGACTATCACAGACGTTGGCTGCCTCCGAATCATGTGTTTAGGCAACAGAGGAATGTCTTGAGAATTTTGCACCCCCTTCTTCCAAGGAAAAGCTGGTCGGAACCACATTGGCACTTGAAATGGCTTATGCCATGGCCCGTTATAGTGGATGACGGTAACCTTGTCAAGATAATTATCTTCACTTAGATCGATGGCAACAAGATCATTGTCAGTCATATCAGTAATGTATACATGATTTGCCTTCAAGTCTCCCGATGGCACCGACACTGAAACATAGAGTGGATAATTTGGCCCTAAAATAATGCCTTATCGTTGATAACATGAACATCTTCCATGCTTTCTGCATCAATGTCCACCTCAAGAAGCACAATCCCATGCACGCAAAAGTTCCTGTGGTTACGGAATGTATTCCTGTTGTAAGCTTCTCTAGGAGAGAGACATTTTCCATATGGGCTGACAATTAGAATATTACCATTATTTAACGATGAGGCCAGAATGAAATCACATTCTTCCCATTCTTCGGAATAAATGATGGACCTAAACAGTAGTTTAGGATTTTCTCCTTGTGGATCCAAATCCCATGACCATAAGTCGCCATTCGAACAAATGGCAACAATTTTACCCCCGTGAAAAATGGCATCAGTATACATCCTCGTGTAGTATCTCACATTGGGATTATCCAACAGAAACCACTTGTTGCTTCCATCCATAGTATATGCTAACTGGTGGCTTGCTATAGCAATGGCAAAATATCCATTAGCTTCATTAGGAGTTTGACACAACTGTATTCGTTTAATATAATAACAAACCTCATATCTTCTGGCACCAAGCTAGTGCAAGCTCCTGTAATTAGATTCAAAAGATTGAAAGATTGTTAGCGATCATCAACAGTCACTAACCATTCATCTAGTTAGGAAATAATTAAACCTGGCGTGCATCGTCGCATGCCGTCGTGTTCGAGCGCGGTCTTGTGACATGCGTCGCGTGTGTGTTGATGACTCGTCTCTTGTGTGTGCGCGCACACACAGAACTAGATGAGCAAGTTTTGCGTGCGCTATTGTGGGCGTCCAGGTCACAACGTGATGGACATTGCTGGGTCATGCATGTACGTGCATGCATGTAACAACCTGCAGATCGCCGGAGCCGCATCGTGTGGATCGTGATAGTAAAGTTCGGGCAGGAGTTAATGCTCCGTTGCATGCTTTACCTGGCATATAAAAGCAGGTATTGTAACTGTCTGTGCGTGACACACCAGGAGAAATAAAGATTAGTCGTTCGTCCGCCGGGCATCCGGCGCGGTTAGCAAGTGTGCTATATTTTCTACTTGTTGTGTGTGAGTGAGTAGTTCAAACACATCTTTCCCTCCTATCCAACGACTATATCATCTGAAACCATCCACCTCAACAAATAATGTCTCCCTGGACAAGATAATATTTGGATAAAAATATTCCACGATACCATTCGTCCGAGTCCTCAAAATGCCAGTTGCCCCCAACAGAGGGGGAGATGAGTAAAGTTGGAGCTCCAGGTTGAAGGCGGCGCTTCTCAGCATATACTTTTGCCCAAGTTTTACAGACCAATGGAAAACTGAGAATGGAAAAAGCATCAAGACAATCACGAATCAGGCGATAACAACCCAATGGGAGATTGATACATGAAGGACACTCATCAACAGAACTCTCTTTCATGGTGAAACCAATAATAGAAATAGTTGCATGCATGTAACCAACCTTGTTACAAACCATCACCAAAAGGTTCATGATTGCATGTATGACAATGTGAACTGTCAGGATTTAAGTTTTACTTGTACTTACATTCTCCAGTAGGATCATATTTGATGAGGGATGGTGGTCGTAGAGTTGGTGGAAACGACATAGAAGAAAGTTGAGAATGCATCATACATATACCCTCTTGTGTCCCCGGGCATCTGCTGCATGATCTGTCCAGTAAAGTTGCGCATCCACTTATGCACACGCTCAGAGAGACTGTAAATGTTTAAACAAACCTATGCATGAAAATAGGCATAAGTTGAATTATACGTAATTGCTTACTCCACGAGGAAGGTCTGGGTGATTAGCGCCTGGACCTCAGTACCTCAGTGCCTTTGTATCTTACAGTGAATTTAGACCGCTTGAAGACTCCACCGTCACCTCCACGGATTCTGAAGATCACATGAAAACCTCCTGCACACTGAGATCTATAATCCAACATGAAAGTAGCGACCATCTTTTAGAACGTGATCGAGAGTTTCTAGTGATAAATTATTATTATGTTAATGGAAAAGGACCAGATACAAAGAATTTAATTTAATTGTGAGAACAGGGTCAACAGATACACGCACCTACGTGATACCTCAGTGTCAGGCAATCCGAATCTTGGAGAACGACAAAACTCTTGCCCTGGGTAATCTCCCAGGACATTTCTGGCCTATGACCGTCCATTCATACAAGGGAATGTTTGCTCACGTTCATGGGTGCCGCCACCACCAGCGCAGGCGCCTAAATGAGTGCAGCCGGTGATACGCTCCCTGCCACCACGGCCGCAGGCAAGTCCTCCTGGATGGTGACTACTCTGTCGTGTGGTGATGCACGTACGTGGAACCCATGGAGAATCTAGCTAGCTAGGACAGAAATGTGTCTGCCTGACCGAAGTGGGGGGGTGTTGGCCCATCTCTCTCTCTCTTACTCAAAACAGAGGCACACACAAGTACATTTGAAGCACAGAACACTGCTTTCACTTTGGCACACCGTCATGTGCACTACACACTACACCGCAGTGCACTACACTGAGCACTTCACTTTCTCTCGATGATACTCCACACAGCATAGCACCACATACACCTTGCCAATGACTTCGCTCACCACCGGCTCTACCCGGCTCACAGCACTAGCACCCACACACTACACACCAGGCTTTATATATACACAACTAGGATATAACTAACACCGGCTTTCTTTCCATGCACACACGCACTGCTGCTTATTTGTGGTTCGTCTATGATTTCCTGGCATATGACATGTTTTTGGGATGGAGCACTCACGGTTGTTTGACATGTCTGATATATGCTTCACACACAGATTGCTTTCGACTTACTCATGGAGGCAAGATAAGCTACTTCGACTATCACAGATGTTGGCTGCCTCCGAATCATGTGTTTAGGCAACAGAGGAATGTCTTGAGAATTTTGCACCCCCTTCTTCCAAGGAAAAGCTGGTCGGAACCACATTGGAACTTGAAATGGCTTATGCCATGGCCCGTTATAGTGGATGACGGTAACCTTGTCAAGAAAATTATCTTCACTTAGATCGATGGCAACAAGATCATTGTCAGTCATATCAGTAATGTATACATGATTTGCCTTCAAGTCTCCCGATGGCACCGACACTGAAACATAGAGTGGATAATTTGGCCCTAAAATAATGCCTTATCGTTGATACCATGAACATCTTCCATGCTTTCTGCATCAATGTCCACCTCAAGAAGCACAATCCCATGCACGCAAAAGCTCCCGTGGTTACGGAATGTATTCCTGTTGTAAGCTTCTCTAGGAGAGAGACATTTTCCATATGGGCTGACAATTAGAATATTACCATTATTTAATGATGAGGCCAGAATGAAATCACATTCTTCCCATTCTTCGGAATAAATGGTGGACCTAAACAGTAGTTTAGAATTTTCTCCTTGTGGATCCAAATCCCATGACCATAAGTCGCCATTCGAACAAATGGCAACAATTTTACCCCCGTGAAAAATGGCATCAGTATACATCCTCGTGTAGTATCTCACATTGGGATTATCCAACAGAAACCACTTGTTGCTTCCATCCATAGTATATGCTAAATGGTGGCTTGCTATAGCAATGGCAAAATATCCATTAGCTTCATTAGGAGTTTGACGCAACTGTATTTATTTAATATAATAACAAACCTCATATCTTCTGGCACCAAGCTAGTTCAAGTTCCTTTAATTAGATTCAAAAGATTGAAAGATTGTTCGCGATCATCAACAATCACTAACCATTCATCTTGTTAGGAAATAATTAAACCTGGCGTGCATCGTCGCATGCCGTCGCGTTCGAGAGCGCGGTCTTGTGACCTGTGTCGCGTGTGTGTTGATGACTCGTGTCTTGTGTGTGCGCGCACACATAGAACTAGATGAGCAAGTTTTGCTTGCGCTATTGTGGGCGTCCAGGTCACAACGTGATGGACATTGCTGGGTCATGCATGTACGTGCATGCATGTAACAACCTGCAGATCACCGGAGCCGCATCGTGTGGATCGTGATAGTAAAGTTCGGGCAGGAGTTAATGCTCCGTTGCATGCTTTACCTGGCATATAAAAGCAGGTATTGTAACTGTCTGTGCGTGACACACCAGGAGAATTAAAGATTAGTCGTTTGTCCGCCGGGCATCCAGCGCGGTTAGCAAGTGTGCTATATTTTATGCTTGTTGTGTGTGAGTGAGTAGTTCAAACACATCTTTCCCTCCTATCCAATGACTATATCATCTGAAACCATCCACCTAAACAAAAAAAATGTCTCCCTGGACAAGATAATATTTTGGATAAAGAATATTCCTCGATACCATTCGTCCGAATCCTCAAAATGCCAGTTGCCCCCAACAGAGGGGGAGATGAGTAAAGTTGGAGCTCCAGGTTGAAGGCGGCACATCTCAGCATATACTTTTGCCCAAGTTTTACAGACCAATGGAAAACTGAGAATGGCAAAGGCATCAAGACAATCACGAATCAAGTCGAGCATCCACTTGTGCACACGCTCAGAGAGGCTGCAAATGCATATATACCAAAAAAATTAAACAAAATTATGCATAAAAAATAGGCATAAGTTGAATTGTATGTAATTGCTTACTCCACGAGGAAGGTCTGGGTGATTGGCGCCTGGACCTCAGTGCCTTCGTATCTTACAGTGAATTTAGACAGCTTGAAGACTCCACCGTCACGACGCTGAAGATCACATGAAAACCTCCTGCACAAAAGGATCAACAATCCAACATGAAAAGTAGCGACCATCTGTCAGAACGTGATCGAGAGTTTGTGGTGATAAATTATTATTATGTTAATGGAAAAGGACTAGATACAAAGATTTAATTTAATTGTGAGAACAGGGTCAACAGATACATGCGCCTACGTGCTACCTCAGTGTCAGGCAATGCAAATCTCGGAGAAAGACAAAACTCTCGTCCTGGGTAATCTCCCAGGACATTTCTGGCCTATGACCGTCCATTCCTACAAGGGAATGTTTGTTCACGTTCATGGGCGCCGCCGCCACCGGTGCAGACGACTAAATGAGTGCAGCCGGTGATACACTCTCTGCCACCACGGGCGCAGGCAAGTCCTCCTGGATGGTGACTACTCCATCGTGGTGCTGCACATACGTGGAATCCATGGAGAATCTAGCTAGGACAGAAATGCGTCTGCCTGACCGCAGTGGGGGGAGGGTATGTTGGCCCAGCTCTCTCTCTCTGTTACTCAAAACAGAGGCACGCACAAGTTTTATAGACCAATGGAAAACTGAGAATGGCAAAGGCATCAAGACAATCACGAATCAAGTCGAGCATCCACTTGTGTGCACACTCAAAGAGGCTGCAAATGCATATATACCAAAAAAAATTAAACAAAATTATGCATAAAAAATAGGCATAAGTTGAATTGTATGTAATTGCTTACTCCACGAGGAAGGTCTGGGTGATTGGCGCCTGGACCGCAGTTACAAGGTTTGATAATATGTCATTAATGTCATATTAATGACACACTATCAGTGCATCATTAATAGGGGTAACGCTGCCATATGGCACGTTACCACACTATTAATTATACTTAATACTCTTCAGACAGTGTATTAGGTCATTAAGCACGCCAGGGCCACATGTCGGGCCAGGCCAGCTTTGTAACGGTCAGTCCTTAGAACTATAAAAGGGTTGCACTGCACGAATATGGGGACAATCTGATCGGATTCAACCTGATCCTAGCGAATGTACTCGCTCAATACAATTACACAAACCCTGTGGAGTAGGGTGTTACGCTCAAGTGGCTCGAACCACGTAAATCTCTTGAGGTCATCATCTTGATATTGATCTTTGTGTGCCCCAACCACAAAAGAACCTCCGCGGGCTGCTTCTCAGCGGGTCCGGGGGAAGTGTCGTATCAAACACTTCGACATTTGGTGCGCCAAGAAGGGGCCCCACATCCCAAGATCACAAGATGGTCAATTCAGATGCTGGATCCTCCAATGGTAACCACGCTGAACAACCTGCTGGAGGCAACCCCTCTAACGTCCAACAACCAGTAGGTGCCGTTGTTCCAGCAGGCGTTGTGGCACCACAGCCACCATCTATTCCAGCAAACAATGTTGGACAAGATGGAGCATCTGCGTCGATCACTGCATCGACAAACAACAATCCCGAGCACGCGCTTATTGATGCTCGAGCTCTTCTACAACGCCCATCACCTCCAGGTGCATCCCAGGGTGCTATGGAGCAGTGGAGGGCTGATGTTGATCATCTGGTTGCAGCTGCGGCTGCAAGCATCAGCAACCAAGGTCCTCCCCCTTCGGGGCGAGCACCTTCACAACGACGGACCATGTCCAGCTGACTTGGTCTGTAAGTCTCACAACAGAGGAGATGTGCTGCATCTCAGCAGGTGACTTCGTTGCCTCTCGGGGCACGACGCACCCACACAATTACCAGGATTCCGACTCATGACCTGCGGTCGGAACTGGATCGCCGTTACCGGCAACAGGACGGTCGTGTCCACATTGAGCGCGCTTGTGAGAGGCGAGAAGCTCGGGACAACCCTGCTCCTCAGGGAGTAGGAGGAGGTTGTTCTGCCCTGTCCATGCACTTACGTATGGTCAGGTGTCCAGAGAAGTTTCGGCCCCACTTACCAGAGAAATTTGACAGGACTATCAACCCCGCTGAATTTCTTCAAATCTACTACTGCCATACTAGCAGCGGGGGGTGATGAGGCTATGATGGACAATTACTTCCCGGTGGCCTTAACTGGGACTGCAAGGTCCTAGTTCATGAGTCTTCCACCCGACTCCATTAATAGTTGGGCGGAGCTTTGCCAACAATTCACTACCAACTTTGGGAGCTCCTAGACCCGACCCGGCACTGAACTAGACTTGTTTGCCGTAAAGCAAACATCGGGGGAATCACTACGATCCTTCATCCAGCAGTTCTCTCAGGTACGAAATATCATTCCTTCAATCTCGAGCTCGTTTGTTATTGTTGCATTCAGACAGGGTGTTCGAGATAAGAAGATGCTAGAAAAGCTGGCCATTAAAGAAGTTACTAGCATCACGGAACTCTTTAGCCCAGCTGACAAATGTGCTAGAGCTGCGGAGGGTCGTGAAATGCATTTCAAACCAGCTCTGGAGGCTAACCAGAAATCCTCCAAAACTGAAGTCGCTACCTCCAGTAGTGGCAAGAAGAAGAAACCCAACGGCAAAAAGAAGTCGTCAGTCGGCGCTCCAGCTGCTGCTGTTGCAACTCCTGGAAACTGGGGGCCACGCCCCGAGAAGCGACTTTGACCTTCATCAGAGGACTGCAACAGTTCCAAAGCATGGTATCCGATTCACAAGACGAATCGACACAACTTGAAAGAGTGTCAGGAGGTCCAGAACCTTGTTGAGCGCTATAACAAGCGTCGGGAAGAAGCTCCTTTCCGTCAAAGGGAAGGAAAATAAAAAGTCGACGAAGCTTCGGCTGAAGAGGAGCTGGGTTTCCAATACCCTAAAAAGGTCCTGAAAGCCGTTTACTATACTGTCGATGATGACTCTGATGTTTCTGACAATGAACGTCGGAAGACCTTGAACACCATCTATGGTGGTTCTTGAGACATCACCTCACGTCGCATCCTCAAGACAATGCGACGGGACATGGCCATGGTAGCTCCTGTTGCTAAGGCGGAACCACATCGGAAGTGGATGGATACACCCATCATTTTCGATGCTTCAGACTGCCCCCAAAA
Organism: Tuctoria greenei; assembly: GCA_036927565.1. Taxonomy (NCBI): domain Eukaryota; kingdom Viridiplantae; phylum Streptophyta; class Magnoliopsida; order Poales; family Poaceae; genus Tuctoria; species Tuctoria greenei. Next base: position 196,338,682 of record JAYESD010000007.1, read on the forward strand.
CATGATAGGGGTTGGTCAACTACCGTTGATTGTGTCACCCACCATTAACAATATCCAAATCCACCATGTCATGGTGGACGGAGGTTCTGGGCTAAACCTCATAAGCTTCGAAGCTTTCGTTAAGCTTCAGCTCTGGCCTTTGGACCTTCGCCCATCCCGACCTTTCTCCAGAGAAGGTCCGGGAACCATTACTCCTCTTGATTCCATTACACTCCGAGTGACCTTTGGGACCCGGGAGAACTACAGAACCGAGAAACTGGTTTTTGACGTTGCGCAGATCAGTCTGTCCTTCAATGCCATTTTGGGTAGACCAGCTTTATACAAGTTTATGGTTGCTGCCCATTATGGTTATTTGGTGTTGAAGATGCCAACACCTACGGGCATTCTCCGGATCCGTGAAGATCGTACCGCAGGAGTTACTGCACTGGAAGAACTCTATGCGCTTACCACAGCGCAAGAGGAAGCATCCGGTAAGGAGCCAGCTGCGAATCCTCTAAGCATTCGTCACAAAGGTTCTATCTCCGCACCTCATGTGCAACCAAGTGGCGACGCTGACATACCCGTCAAAGTCGTCCAAATTGGTTTTGATGTTGCTCAGACTACCTGTATATCGGGGGATCTGAACAACAAATAGGAACTCGCGCTCATCACTTTCCTTCGGGCTAATGTCGATGTGTTTGCCTGACAACCATCACAAATGCTAATGTTGATGTCCAAAGGATCCATTTCCACTACCTAGAATAGACCAGATAATGGACTCCACCTCCGGGCGCGAACTACTGTGTTTATTAGATGCATATTCTGGATATCATCAAATCCAAATGTCTAAGGAAGATGAAGAGCATACTGCCTTCATAACAGTAGATGGATTGTATTGTTATATTGTCATGCCATTCGGTCTTAAAAATGCTGCTTCAACATTTGTGTGAGCCATGTACAAAACATTTGGGGAGCTAATTAGAGACTTGGTGGAGGTGTACGTTGATGACATCGTCGTGAAAATAAAAAACAAGGAGTCACTCCTTGACAACTTACAAGCCGTCTTCGACAAGCTGCGCACTATGCGCACCAAGCTGAACCCGGACAAGTGTGTCTTCGGGGTTAGCTCCAGAAAGCTTCTGGGGTTCTTGGTGACTCATCGAGGCATCAAAGCAAATCCGGCGAAGATCGAGGCTATAGAAGAAATGCGGCCCCCAGCCCACATTAAAGATGTCCAAAAGTTCACTGGATGTCTAGCTGCGCTCAGCCGGTTTATATCAAGACTGGCAGAACGGGCACTACCCTTCTTCAAACTCTTGAGGAAGTCCGGACCATTTCATTGGTCTGAAGAGGCAGAAAAGGAGTTCTGAGAGCTGAAACAGCTCCTCACCACACTACCAATATTGGTAGCTCCGAAGCCTGGTGATCCTTTATTGCTTTACATTTCGGCAACCACCAAAGTTGTCAGTATGGTCTTGGTCGCGAAAAGACCGGAACCACATTCAGTCTAGGAATCCAAACCCCTTCGGGAGGGTCCGGAACCACCTGAAGACATGACTGGGTCTCAGCTCCCAGACATGGAACATCGAAATGAAGTACTAGGAGATCAACCTCATTCGTTTGAGGAGGTTTCCAGTGACATACGGGTTCAACAAGAAGGAATTATGGACCCCTCTGAGAGGGTTCGAGAAGCACAACCTGAGGGTCCGAGACTCTCCAGCAGGATCCGGGTCAATGGAGAGGAAGCTCCGGGTCCTTCTGAAAGGGTCCGGACCATCCAGCGCCCTGTGTACTTCATTAGTGAAGTACTCCATGACGCCAAGACAAGATACATTGAGGTGCATAAACTTATTTATGCGGTTCTTATCGCCTTAAGAAAGCTTCGCCACTATTTCCAAGGCCACAAAATATCAGTGGTAACTTCTTTTCCACTACGTGCAATTTTGCATAACCCTAGTTCTACTGGGAATATTGCAAAGTGGGCAGCGGAGCTAGCAGAATTCGATCTAGAATTCGTGTCGAGACAAGCAATTAAAAGTCAAGCCTTGGCTGACTTTGTGGCAGAATGGACTGCCTCTCCATCAAACCTTGGGGGCCACAGAGAGCAGAAACTAGAGCTAAAAGTTTCGGTATTCACTGAACCTCACTGGACCCTCTATTTTGATGGCTCCGTGCAGAAGCAGGGGGCCGGAGCTGGAATTCTTCTCCTGGCTCTGACCAGAAAGAAGGTCAAGTACATGGTACACCTTGATTTCAAGGCAACCAACAATATGGCGGAGTATGAAATCCTCATTTATGGACTCAAGGTGGCACTACCTTATGGTGTAAAACAGCTGTTGGTGAAGGGAGATTCACAACTCATCATCAAACAAGTGAAAGGTGAATGCTCCTGCAACAATTCTCAATTAGCTGCTTATCTCCTTGAAGTCCCTTCAGAAGGACTTCGAAGTCTTGGGTCTCCATCATGTTCAACGCCTTCATAACTCTGAAGCCGATGAACTCTCGACGAAAGCCTCAACCGGACCTCCGGCTCCTGACGGAATCTTCATCCGGAGGTTGTCAAAACCAAAAGCTCAGCCTGCCGAACTGAGTGAAGGGGGCGACACCAGCACCTCGAAGTTGGCGATCCTGGTGGCCCTTTTACAATGGCGTTCACCAAGGGTCGTAGGTGCTGCCGGAAGCTATGAGCAACCCAACACGCAAGACTTGGAAGCTGAAGTTAGCTCCAATGCATGGATCTCAGATATTCGGAGCTACTTGAAAGACAATATCCTTCCTGAACACAGTGTATCCACTGACCGGATTGTCAAATTAGCTAAAATATACACGTTGGTAGAAGGGGATCTCTACCGACGCGGTGCCAATGGCATCCTAATGCAGTGCATTGCAAGGGAAGAAGGTCACGATCTCCTTGCGAAAATCTATGGAGGCGAGTGCAAGAACCACGCATCTTCTCGTGCGCTAGTTGGTAAAGCCTTCCGGCATGGCTTTTACTGGCCTACAACACTTCAGGATGCGGTTGAGCTAGTGAAAAAAATGTGAAGCGTGTCAATTTCACGCCAAACAGATTCACACACTGGTTCAATCACTACAAATGATACCTCCTACATGGTCATTCGCTGTGTGGGGCATGGATATCTTGGGACCTTTCCCAAAAGCCGTCGGAGGTTACAGGTTCCTATATGTCGCCATCGACAAGTTCACCAAGTGGCCGGAAGCAACTCCAGTAGTAATAATCAACAAAAAAACGGCAATCAAGTTCTTGAGGTCCATTATATGCAGATTTGGAGTTCCAAACAAAGTCATAACTGACAACGGAACTCAATTTACAAGTGTTGCATTCCAAGAATATTGCGAAGACCTTGGTATTCAACTCAACTACGCTTCAGTAGCTCATCCAGCAAGCAATGGCCAAGCCAAGAGAGCAAATGCAGAAATCTTAAAAGGACTAAAGACACGCACATATGAATGCTTGAAAAACATGGAGCTAACTTGATTGAAGAGCTTCCGTCCACATTATGGGCGAATAGGACAACACCTAATCGGTCAACTCGGGGGACTCCATTCTTCCTGGTGTACGAAGCTGAAGTAGTCCTTGCTTCGGAGATAACCTTGGGGTCCCTCCGGGACCGGACCTTCGATGAAGCCACGCAGGACCAGCTCCGGCGTGAAGACCTTGACCTTATCGATGAGGGAAGGATCCAAGCAGCAGTTCGGAATGCACGCTATCGCCAAGCGCTCCGGCGCTATCATCAAAGGCATGTGCGTGATCGACAGCTTGAAGAAGGTGACCTGGTGCTTCGGAAGATACTAAGCCGTGAAGGGATGAACAAACTTTCCCACAGCTGGGAGGGTCCCTTCCGAGTCATTAAAGTATCCCGACCAAGATGCGTTCGCTTGGCAACAGAGGATGGGACCCCGCTCCCAAATCCTTAGAACATCGAGCACCTCTGTAAGTTTTATGCTTAGAATCACGAAGGTGAGTCTGTAATTACACACAATGCATGTTGTAGAGTCATTATACAGAGACGAGCAAGTCCTCCGGGAGAACATCTGGACCCCTTCGGGAGGGTCCGGGAAGTTCAAGTAACACTTGAAACAGTCATAGCACTAAAAGTGTAACTACTTGCTCTGGGCTAGTCCAAGATGTATAGCACATTTATCATGGTTCAGCACCCTAAGTGTGTTCTTGTCTCCCCTGTAATTCGGACCTATAATGAAAGGCATTGTTGTGTGAAAACAGACTTCACGTGCATCTACTTTTTGTACAAGGCTCAGTATATCAAATTATTTTTACCCCACTTGTCTATAATGAAGTTGTGCAAATCTTTTTGAACTTTGTTCCAAGTAATTCACATGCATTACAAGCCTTATTGATAGTATTTTTGGATCTTAACACTGCTACTTAGTCTACTTACCTGAACACCAAGCCAACATAGGTCCGGAGTGTGCTATTGACTTAGCCTGGTCCTGCATCCAAAGTACGCCACTCTACCTACACCCCAGCAGACCTCAATAGGGTGAGTACTAAAAAGGCATGCAGGTCTAGGAAGATTATATCAAAACGCTTGTTATCATGTTGAGTTTCTTCAGATCTAAAGTCCAAATAAGAATAATAAGTCATAATCAATTTATAGATAAGAGGACGAATTTTACTTTCTCTCTTGCCTTTAATGTGCAGGAAAAGCAAAAATTCACAACAATAGTGGACGACTCCGTAGCTACTAACCTTCGACATCCTCCAAGATGGGTTTATCATCAACGTTTAAAATGTTGACAGTGGATGACGTCGGACCTACCAAGCTCCGACCATCCGAGGGGGGTTGTCTTTGATGCCTCAGAATTGAAGACTTCAAACCTAAAATCTAAAAGTGCGAAGCATTCAAGTCGTCAACATACTGCCACAACCTTTGGTACATGTACACATTTCAATTGTACACATGTACCAGGGGCCCAACGAGATACGACAAGGTATATTGAAGACAAAGTGAAATTCAAGGCAAAAAGGAGGATTTCATTAATCAAAAGTATTGGATTACAAAATTGGGATTACAAGGGACAAAAGGAGAAAATTCCTAGCTACTGGAGGATCTAGGTCCTGTGGAAAAACAAAGTAACCTTCTCAGCAGCTTCTTGGACACTAGCCCTGGCAGCATCCTCCTCCTCCGCGATGATTCCTTCAAAGACCGAAACAAGGGAGAATTGGGGGTCTCAGCTCCAGTAACATGCCGAGACATACTCAGCGACGTTCTTGGCCAAGGATTTACCCTTCGTCTCGAGTTGATCGGCGATGACGTCACCCATCGCGTCGAGTTTGCTGAGCCAAGTGCCGCTAGCGTCTGGTCCAGCTCCTGCACTGGGTCCTCTGGGCGTACTGGACTAAAACCAAGAGGCACAAGGGCCCTGTCTGCACGCCCCAGGAAGTCCCATGCCATCAAGTAATCAGTCGCCTTCGAGCTCCGCAGCTCTTCCAGTGACCGCTGGGCGGCCGCAAGCTCTGAACCTTCACGGGCAAGCCGCTCGGCCAACTTAGCATGCTGTTGCATGTTCTCAGCAACCTGCTTCTCCCGGTCGGCCAGCTCCATATCCAAGAAGTGGATGCAGTTCGGCCTTTCAGCTAGGTCCTTTTCCCTGCCCTTGACTCTCTCCTCCCTAGCGGCAACATCAGACTCTCTTTTCGAGAGCTCTTGCCCCACCTTCCAGTTCTTCTTCCTCTCTTCCTCCTTCCATAGATCCAGCTTTTTGCTGCGATCTGCCAAATTTTTCTCACCCAGAGTCAACTTCTAGGTGACCTCTGCCTCTCTCCTCACCACATCCTCCTGCTGCCCCAGGAGTTTTTCCTCCCTCGCCTCAGGTCCGCTCGACGCTTTAGGAGAGTTTCATTCAATTTAGCGAGCTTTTCGTAACGCTCGTCAGAAGTGTCACGTCTCTCCTTGGCTTGCTCCAGGATTTCCCTAGAGTTAGCATCGAGCGCCCGGATGGCAACCTCCTTCTCTTCCATTAACTTATCCCAGTATTCTAACCAGGCCTTCTCCCCCTTAATCCATTCCTTCTTGTCAGCCAGCCTCGTCTGAGCAAGCCTGGTCTCAAAGTGGAGTCTATTGCGCCAACGCCTCAAGGTGTTGCGCTCCTCCTCCAAGGCTTTGCTCTTATGATCACAGGCAAGCTGGACCTGCCGGAGGCTTGAGCAGGCGTTGTCTATGTAAAACGCCAGAGGGATAGGTTTTGGGCCTTCTAGGACCATTTCCGCAGGTTCGGAAGGGTTCTCCATCACAAAAATTGGGTCCCACTCTACAATAGTGGTCCCCTGGACTCCTGCAGCACTAGGGTCGCTCTCCTGGAGCCCTTCTGCGGTAGCAGAAGAACCCACTGGGGGAACTTCCACCTCTGGAGCAGTTGAAGGCGCCACTTCAGGGTCTTCAGTTGATGGCTCTGAAGTTGGAGGACTTGTTGCCAGTCCTGCAAGCTGCTCTGGCTCCGGCCCAGGTACCTCCGGAACCACCACCTCTGGAGCAGCAGCAGAAGCTTTGACTGGGGCCTCAACCACTACTGGCTCAGGCTCCAGCACAGCGACCACCTCCGCCACAGCCGCCGGACCTCCAACCACCTCCAGCTCAGCCACCAGACCCTCTACCACTTCCGGCTCAGCTGTCGGATCTTCAACCATTTCTGGAACAAGGGTCGGAGCTTGGGAAAATTCCGACTCAATAGTCGGGGCTTCAACTACTTCTGGCTCAGCAGCCAGGGCTTCAGCAACTTCCGGCTCGGAAGCCAGAACTTCTGGCATCGCTGGTGCTGGAGCATCGGCCTCCACCGCCAGGGGTACATCTTCGACTTCTCTCCTGCGGTCCGGCGCTACCACAGGAGCTTCGGGCGAGGACTCCGAGTCCAAGTTCACGACAACTGGCGCCGGAGCTATCGCAACTTCCACCTCCGTTGGACGAGGAGGATCAGTGCTCGAAGCTGGAGCTTCGGCAGGTGCAGCCCCAGCCTTTGCAACAGGCGCTGAAGCTCCAGGTCCTTTCTTTGACACCCTAGAAACAAAGGGAAGAGAAGATTAAGAACACATCAAAAACAAGACTAGCATTTTAGGGTGAGCAATCAATGCTTACCTCGGGATGCTACCACCCTAGTCACCTTGGAACCTCTTCTTCTGAGGCACGGAGCTAGAGCCCATCAAATCTGGTGAGACATCTGCTTCGGACCTTAGTTGAGGAATACTCGCAGCCGCCGGAGTCCTTTCGGTCGGAGCTTCTCTTCGCCGGGAAGACCTCCCGGACCTGGAACTTCTAGCTGGCACTGAGGCCGGGGTCACCTGCCTGGAGCTTACGCCTCTTGAAGACGTTTGCACCAGAGCAGGGGTAGCTACAGAGGACCTCCCCCTCCGGGGAGAAGCAGCCGTCATGGAAGGAGCAGGCCTGATGGACCTCCTGTCAGCGTGCTTCAACTTCCTCTTCCAGCTGGAGGGCTCAGCTGGCTCTTTACCCTTGCCCTTGCCGACGTCTTCAGTCTTTTGGCTCGGGGCGGAGGCGGGACCACCCTCAAAAGCTCCGAGAATCGCCAATCCGGTGGTCGGATGCCTTTCTACCTCGCCAAGGTCGTCAAGCATTGGCATGCTCCTCCGGAGCTCCCTACTGAACTGTGCCTCCATGTTCAGGGGGAGGAAGGCTGCTGGCAGAGCCAAGTCATCGCCGTTGACTTTAATCCCATGCTGGAATTTCTTCAAATGAAATTCCAAGGATTCATCATCCAAGTTGGATTTTAGGCCGGTTTCAATCCGGTCGTCATCCATCACCCTGTTGAGGGCCCACGCGAGTTTCTCCCTCTTCTTCAGCAGAGCCCACCTGTTGACCAGGAAGTTGCAGAAGACCATCTGGGGGGTCACTCCACCCTCCACGCACTCGCGGATCCAGGTCAAGACAGGGTTGAAGGCATCTTCCAGCACCAGAACTACACTCCAAGCGTCAGTGTCAACATTGGGGAGACCTTCGAGTAGCTCCAATTTCTCGTGCTCCTCCGCCGTGACGATGATCCAATCCTTCTTCCAGTTGTCCCATTTGTCGGAATGAAACGACTTCAAGTATTTGTAGGGGCAGTTCTTGTGCTTCACAAAATAGTAGAAGCCAAGGAACTCGGACCCCTTGCCGGTGGTGTGGATGGTGAAGAAGGTGCAAAAAAGCTCGACGCAGGGGGAATACCCACCCACATCTCGCAGAAGTGGACGAATGTCACCACAAGAAGAAGAGAATGGGGGCCAAGGTGGTACAATTGCAGATCATAAAAGTCTAGCAGCATCAAGAGGAAAGAAGAGAAATGTGGAATGAATCCCACCATGGCGTACGCTGTGAAGTACACCATATCGACATCGCGCTCCTTCTTGAACGGGAGCTTGCCATCGCGGACCAAATGATTGAAGGAGTCACTGGACCACCCCATATAGGTCCGGACCTTCTTCACACCATCATCGCTCTTGAGGCGGCCCTTGGGGAGACCCAACTCCATCGCGGCAAAGTGGTGCAAAGGAAGGGAAGATAGGCAGAGTTTGGGAGGCTCTGAGCGCAAAGATGATCGAAGGCGTAAAGAGTCCTCAAACCGTGTGCACTTTCATTCTTAAGTAAGCCTCCGCGACACTTGGATGGAAACCGCAATGAGATCAAAAGCACTTTTCAAAAATCTACCCCGTCAATGAAGAGTGGGCCCGGAGCCACCCTGATGAAGAGATTGAGGTCCTTACCCAAGGCCAACTGTTGTTGTCGGTAATTTTGATTCGGCAGATCTCCCGACACTACTAAAGTGTTGGAGGAGTTTGAAGTTCGGTGTGGGCGCGTGGAGATTCAAGAAGGTGAAGTGTAAAATGACACAGGAGACATGAAGAATTACGTGGTTCGGGCCGCCTGAGCGTTATACCCTACTCCACGGGGTGTGTTAGTGTTGTATTGGATGAATGAGCTCAACGTGAGTTGAGAGTGTAGAGTCAGCGCATTCAGTGAGTGTCCCCTATGTATCATTGACCTGTCCTTTTATAGTACAAGGGCAGGCTGTTACAAGTTCGCCTGGCCCGACATGTGGCCCCGGCGGTTACTAATATTAATATGCATTTGATACACTTAATTACCCTTAATGACCGAATTACGGGCTTTGACAGCACCGTTTCTGGTAATTAAGGTCATCTGATCGTGTCTCATTAACATAGTATTAATGACACTTAATCGGGTCTTGAAGTCCTTGATTCCCTTTTGAAGATCCGGAGTCGTTGTGAAGTCTTCCAGAGGTTGGAGGCTGAAGATCCGACGGTTGGACACGTGGCAGCTCTGGAGAGTACTGTGGGGAACAGATAGGTCCGGTGCCATGTCAGTTCTGGAGCTTCCCTCGGTCTGGGTGTCGATGGTTTGGAACCGGCAGATCTCCTGACACTACTAAAGTGTTAGAGGAGTTTGATGTTCGGTGTGGGCGCGCGGAGATTCGAGAAGGTGAATAGTATATGACACAGGAGACACAGGAGTTTACGTGGTTCGGGCCGCCTGAGCGTAATACCCTACGCCACGGGTGTGTTGGTGTTGTATTAGCTATATGAGCTTGTGTTGAGCGTCTATGGCGCGTATGTTGCGTCACTGAACCCCCCGAGTCCATAGTCGGCCTGTCCTTTTATAGTACAAGGGCAGGCCATTACAAGTTAGCCTGGCCTGACATGTGGCCCCTGGTGGTTACTAGTATTGATATTCATTCAACAGGTTTAATTGCCCTTAATGGCCGGGTAATGGTCGCTTTTCGGGGCGTGGCCCCCAGCCACCCGGAGCTGCAGCAGCTGCAACATTGGATGTACCGGCCGACGACTTCTTCTTGTCATTGGTCTTTTTCTTCTTCTTGCCGTTCCCGGAGGTAGCGGCTTCTTCTTTGGAGGATTTCTTGTGACCCTCCGGGGTTGGTTTGGAGTGCATCTCACGGCCCTCCGTAGCTCTGGCACATTTGTCAGCCAAGCTGAAGAGTTCCGTGACGCTGGTGATCTCCTTGATTGCCAGTTTCTCCAACATCTTCTTGTCCCGTACACCGTGTCTGAATGCCATAATGACAGAGGCGCTAGAGATAGAAGGAATAGTGTTCCGTACCTGAGAGAACCTCTGGATGAATGATCGCAGGGATTCTCCCCCTTTTGGCACGACTGCAAAAAGGTCTAGTTCAGTGTCTGGTCGGGTGTATGAACTCCCGAAGTTGGTGGTGAACTGCCGGCACAGCTCCTCCCAACTGTTGATAGAGTTGGGTGGAAGGCTCATAAACCAGGACCTGGCGGTCCCAGTCAAGGCCACTGGAAAATAATTGGCCATCACAGCCTCGTTTCCTCCAGCTGCCAAGATCGCAGTGGAGTAGATCTAAAGAAATTCGGCGGGATTGACAGTCCCGTCGAATTTTTCCGGCAGGTGAGGCCGGAACTTCTGTGGCCACCTGACCATACGCAGATGCATGGCCAGGGTTGAACAGCCTCCTCCCACTCCTTCAGGAGCAGAAAGGTCCTGAGCTTCCCGTCTTTCACGAGCACGCTCAATATGGACTTGGCCGTCCTGCTAGCGGTATCGGCGATCAAGCTCCGCCCGGAGGTCATGAGTCAAAAGCCTGGATACCGTGTGAGTGCGTCGTGCCCCGGAAGGCAATGACATCACTTGTTGTGATGCAGCACGTCTCCTGCTATTGGAAACGTGCGGACCAAGTCTACTAGACAAAGTCCGCCGCTACGACAGGGCTCGTCGTGAAGGAGGAGGACCCTGGTTGCTGAGGCATTCGGCTGCTGCTGCAACCAAATGCTCCACATCAGCCCTCCACTGCTCCAGTGCATCCCAGGATGCATCCGGAGGTGGTGGGCGTTGGAGAAGAGCACGCGCTGCATGGAGCGCGTGTTCCGGGTTGTTATGATTTGCCGACGCAGTGATTGACGCCGGTGCACCATCGCGTTGCCCAGCTTGATTTGCTGGTGAAGACGGTGGTGGTGGGAGTGTGACTCCTGCTGGTGCTAAGGCTCCTGCTGGTAGCTGCATATTGGAGGGATTGCCCCCAACAGTCTGGGCAGCAGGTTGACCGTTGGATGATCCAGCAGCTGAGTTCACCATTCTCAAAACCTCAGGCGCCCCCTACCTGGTGCGCCAACTGTCGATGGTTTGGAACCGGCAGATCTCCCGACACTACTAAAGTGTTAGAGGAGTTTGATGTTCGGTGTGGGCGCGCGGAGATTCGAGAAGGTGAATAGTATATGACACAGGAGACACAGGAGTTTACGTGGTTCGGGCCGCCTGAGCGTAATACCCTACTCCACGGGTGTGTTGGTGTTGTATTAGCTGTATGAGCTTGTGTTGAGCGTCTATGGCACGCATGTTGCGTCACTGAACCCCCCGAGTCTGTAGTCGGCCTGTCCTTTTATAGTACAAGGGCAGGCCGTTACAAGTTAGCCTGGCCTGACATGTGGCCCCTGGCGGTTACTAGTATTGATATTCATTCAACAGGTTTAATTGCCCTTAATGGCCGGGTAATGGGCTTTGACAGCACCGTTACTGGTAATTAAGGTCATCCGACCGTGTGTCATTAATATGGTATTAATGACACTTAATCGGGTCTTGAAGTCCTTGATTCCCTTATGAAGATACGGAGCCGTTATGAAGTCTTCCGGAGGTCAGAGGCTGAAGCCCCAACGGGTGGACACGTGGCAGCTCCGGAGCATACTGTGGGAAACAGGAAGCTCCGGAGCTACCTGACACGTGTCAGGTCTGGAGCTTCTCTCGGTCTGGGGTTAAGTCCGGAGGTGCCATTTCAGTACATGGACCGGAGCTTCCCCCTTGTGGGCGGTAGCTCCGGTTTGATAGTACACGTGGCGACACTGGGATTAACCATGTTGGAGAAGCGGGTCCGGTTACATCTGACACGTGGGTCTCCGAAGGTCTTCAAATCAAGTGGATGACTTTTCCTTGATATCTTTGTAACCTCAAGGGGTGTACGGTTTCCAGGGTACCGACACTGGGGTTAGGTCCGGGGGTGCTGCTATGGTACATAGCCCGGAGCTTCCCCCTTGTGGGCGGTAGCTCCTGTTTGATAGTACATGTGGCGACCCTGGGACTAACCATGTTGGGGAAGCGGGTCCGGTTATGTCTGACATTTGGGCCTCTGAAGGTCTTCAAATCAAGTAGATGATATTCCCTTGAGATTTTTGCAATCCCAAGGGGTATATGGTACCCAGGGTACCGACAGTGGCCCCCTGGGCCCACCTCTGGGGAAGGCCCCTTGGGTGAAGTCATTCCGCCGGAGGTGGGTCCATCCTTCGACTTTTGAACTGAGTCTTCAAAGGTCTTCGGGTGTGCCGTTGGTGATGTTTTGGAGTTAAATCCTCGCCGTTTGGCATATCTCGTGTGCGGCAAATGAGATCTTTGGCGTGCGGATCTCACGCAATTGAAGGTCGTTGGTTCCCGATACGAAAATCGTATCGCTTCCGCGCGCCTTGTCAGGCAGCCGCCTTCGGGCTTCCCGCCTTATGATGACAACCGTTCACCTGGGTAAGAACCTCGACTTGATCGTCCGGGTGGTCCCGGGCCCTCTTGTCATCGGCTGGGTGGAATTTTTGAGTAGTATCTTCGACTTCCTTGCGGTTTCCATCCAAGCGTTGCGAGGGCTTACTTAAGAAGGAAAGCGCGCACCGTCTGAGGTTCTTTACTCCTCTCATCTGATCTTGCGCTCAAACTCCCAACTTGTGCTCGCTTTTCCTCTTTTGCCTTGTTGTGCCGCGATGGAGTTGGGTCTCCACGAGAGCCGTTTGAAGACCGAAGGTGATCTGAAGAAGGTCCAGACCCTCATGGGATGGTCCCCGGACTTCTTCAACCACCTAGTCCGCGCCGGGGGAGAGCTCCCGTTCGAGAAGGAGCACACCGGCGAAATGGTGTACTTCTCTTCGTACGCCATGGTGGGGTTGATCCCACCTTTTTCCTCTTTTTTCTTGATGCTGCTAGACTTCTATGGTCTGCAACTGTACCATCTTGGCCCCCACTCCATTCTTCTTGTGTCTGTCTTCGTCCACTTTTGTGAAATGTGGGTGGGCTTCCCCCCTGCATTGAATTCTTCCGGACCTTCTTCACCGTCCATACCACCGGTAGGAGTAATGAGTACCTTGGCTTCTACTATTTCGTGAAGCGCAAGAAGTGACCATTCAAGTACCTCCGGTCGTTTCCCTCTGGAAAGTGGGATGATTGGAAGGAGGACTGGATAGTCATCCGGGTGGAGGAGCACGAGAAGCTGGAGCTGCTCGAAGGCCTCCCCAACATCGACACTGCAGTCTGGAGTGAAGCTCCGGTGCTGTCGGATGCCTTCAACCCTGCTCTGACCAGGATTCGCCAGTGCGTGGAGGGAGGATTGACTCCTCAGGCGGTGTTTTGCAACTTCCTGGTCAACAGGTGGGCACCGCTAAAGAGGAGAGAAAAACTCGCTTGGGCCCTCAACAGTGTGATGGACGACGACCGGGTCGAGACCGGGCTGAAGTCCAACATGGCGGGGGCAACCTTGGAGTTTCATCTCAAGAAGTTCCAGCACGGCATCGACGTCGCGGGTGATGACTTGACCCCGCCGCCAACTTTTCTCCCTCTGAACGTGGAAGTAGAGTTCAGCAGGGAGCTCCGGCGGATGATGCCGGTGCTTGACGACCTTGGTGTCGTCGAGAGAAGATCAACCTCCAGGGTGGTGATCACTGGGGATTCCGAAGGTGGCTCCGACCCTGCCCCGAAGCCAAGGATCGAAGTCGTCGGCAAGGGCAAGGAGCCGGCGGATGAACCCTTGAGCCGGAAGAGGAAGCTGGAGCATGCCGACGGAAGGTCCGTCAGGCCTGCAACCTCTGCATTGGCTCCTTCTCCCCGGAGGGGGAGGTCTTCTACAACTGCGGCGACTGTACCCACAGCGGCGTCTTCCCGGGGTGCTAGCTCCGGGCATGCGACTCCAGCACCAGGGCCAGTTGAGGCCTCTAGGTCCGGAGGTCCTTCCCGGTCGAGGGGGCCTCGACTAAGGAAATTCCCGTGGCTGCAACGAGTTCTGGGGGGCCTTCCGGAGCTTCCACGCCGCCGCCAGCTATGGTCAGCCCAGAACGCCTGGGAAAGAGGTTTCGCGCAAGCTGGTGCAGAAGCCTCCCGAGGTAATTTTTAATCTTTACCTCAGACAGTTATTTTGTTGTTGTAACTATTTTTAAGTTTCTTCATCCATCATCTGCAGCGTTCCCAAGAAGAGGAGTGAAGCTCCACCCTCAGCCAAAGCAGCTGAAGCTGTGAGGGCGGAAGCTTCTCCTCCTGTCCTGGCGCCGCCCCAAGTGGTGGTTGAAGCTGCGACAGCTCCGGCGCTAGCAGTTGTGGTCATGGACCTCGACTCATCCCCCGAGACTCCCGTGGTAGCGCCGGGCCGCGGGAGAGAAGATGCGCCAGCGGCACCTGCCCCGGAGGTTGAAGCTACGGGTCTTGATACTGAGATGATGGAAGCTCCGACCGTTGAGCCGGAGGAAGCAGTAATTCCGGCCCCAGAGCCGCAAATTGTCGAAGCCCCGGCGGTTGAGCCGGAGGTAATTGAAGTCCCGGCAAGTGAGCCGGATGTGGAGGAAGCTCTGGCGATTGAGTCGGCTATCTCCGAAGCTCCAGCCTCAGATCCGGTTGTAGTTGAAGACCTTCCGGCGCTCGAGCCGGTTGAGGTTGAAGCTCCGACCTCAGGGCCGGTTATTGCGGAGGCATCAGCACTCGAACCCATGGTGGTCGAGTTGCCAACAGCCAAGCCATCAGCAAAGGAGGGGCCCAGGCCGGAGCCGGAAGTAGCACCTGCTCCGGAAGTGTTGTCGGCGGAGGTGCCTGCCGCTGAGCCGGAATGCCCAGATGAAGTTGCTGGCCCCCTGCCTGAAGGGGCAAATGAAGACCTGGCGGCGGGGCCTTCGGAACCACTTCCGGAGGTCAGAACTTCTTCCGTGGGACCCTCCTCAATGGCAACTGAGGCTATCCCGGAGGACGGCCCTAGTGCTGTGGAGGCTCAGGGGACCACTCTTGTGGAGTGGGACCCAATTTTTGTAAGCGAGAACCCGATGGAACCAGCGGAGGAGGCCCCAGCAGGTCCGGAGCCCATTCCCCTGACGTTGTCTATTGACAACGCTTGCTCCAGTCTGCGTCAAGTTCAGCTGGCGTTCTACCATGACAGCAAGGCTCTTGAAGAGGAGCGTCAAACCCTTAGGCAGTGGCGTAACCAGCTCTACTTCGAGAGCAAGCTTGCGCAGTCGAGACTGGTAGATGACAAAGAATGGATCAAGCAGGAGAAGGTCCGCCTGGAATACTGGGGCAAATTATTGGATGATAGGGAGAGCTTGACTCGCGCCCTCGACGCTCAATCTCGGGCCATTTATGAGCAGACCAAGGAATCTAATAGTGCGGATGATGAATGCCAAGAAAGGCTTGAAGCCATTAACACTACTCTCATCAAGCGCCGGGAGGCACTTGAGGAGAGGGAGAAGAGGCTCGAAGATGAAGAGCAGAAACTTCTTGAGCTGCGGGATGACGTCTTGAAGGGGGAGGAGGATCTCACCGAAAAGGTGGCTCTGGCTGACAAGGGCCTTGAGGAGCGCGCCAAGAAATTGGAAGAGCGCTGCGCTGAGGAGGAGGAGAAGGCCTGGGTGCGGGGGCAGGAACTCTACCAGCAAGAGTGTGCCATCGCTGCCAGGAAGAAGAAAGTGAGGGGCAGGGAGAAGGACCTGGTTGACCGACGGAACAAGATCTACCTCCGGGAGGAGGAGCTCGGAAAACTCGAGAAGAGGTTGCTGAAAAGATTCAGCAAAATGCCAAAGAGGTTGAGCGCCTTGCTCGCGAGAATTCTGAACTAGCGGCAGCCAAAAGATCCTTGGAGGAACTGAAGGGCTTGAGGGTTGCGGACTCCCTACAGGTTTGGGAGTTCCTGAGCAAAGCCAACGACGCGCTGACACCGATGGGATTTAGTCCCGTGCGTCCGGATGATCCGGAGCCAGAGCCGGACCTGGCGTTGCAGGCATTGAGCTCGGCGGGTAGCAAACTCTCCAAGGTGGGTGACTTCATCGTGGACCAGTTGGAGGTTGAGGGGCAGTCCCTGGCAAAGAACATCGTTGAATATGTGCTGACGTGCTACACCAGCCGGGATCCCCAATTCCCTCTGGACCCGGTACTTGAGGGTCCCGTCGAAGGAGAAGGTGAAGCCACCCGAGCCAACATGTCGGAGGTTGCTCAGAAGGTCGGCCAGTTCTTCCATAGGGTCTAGGACCATCTCTGTAGCTCCCACTTGTATTCTCTCTTTTTCTTCCCCAATTTTGTAATCCCTTGTCTCGAGATGAATGAAATCCAAATTTTTGCGAATTTCATTTTTTGTCTTCAACACTTTTGTCTTCACTTGGCCCCCTGGTAGATGTACACAATTTGATTGTGAACATGTACCAAGAGGATATTGTGTTTTGTTGAAGACTCGTTTGCTTCGAACTTGTAGAGTGTAGGTCTGAAGTCTTCGTTAGTGAAGGCCCCCTGAGGTTGTCGGAGCTCTGAAGCTCTGGTATTGACTACCGTCGGGGCTTAGTAGCTCCGGAAATAGTTCCTATCAACGCGTAGAGCATCGATAGTTAGACCTTCGGGGTGTCGGAGCTTAGTAGCTCCAGCAGTGACCTTTGCCAACACGTAGTTTGTCGGCAGCAGACTCCGTTTGTAGAGTCTTCTCACCATCTTTTATTCTGCGTCGACGGCTGGCCCCCCTAGCTTTACCGGAGCTTGGTTGCTCCGGTGATGCTCGTTTTCAATGTTTAACATCGATTATAAGCCACCTAGGGGGAGTCGGAGCTTCGTCAGCTCTGGCTTTTCTCCATCAACGTGGATTTTTTATTTTTCCTGCACACTGAAGCCAAGAAAAGTAGTAAAATTCGCTCCTTGCCTATAACTTCGTCATGGCTTACGATTCTCAAGAAAATTTTAGGTCAAACACGATTCTGAATGCAACCGAATGCATTGCCTTATTTCTTCCGGATCCAATTGTACTTGGACCTGCCTTACTTCGGTCTGCCGGGGTGTAGGTAAAGTGGCGTACTTAGGGTGCTTGACCAGGCTAAGTCGATAGCACACTCCGACCCTAGATTGGCTTGGCGGCGTTCAGGCGAGTGGGCCATGAACAATATTTGAATCCAAAAGAATCGACAATATAGGTCGAATCGTATATGAATTGGTCGAACTAAAATTTCTTAAGAATTGCACGTCTTTGTTATAGACAAGAAAGAGAAAAATAAAAAATGTTGAGCCTGTACAAAGTAAATGCACGTGGAGTCTGTTTCACATGAGGATGTCTTTCATTATAGGTCTGGGGTACAGGGGAAACAAGTACACTCTTAGGGTACGGCACCAAGCTAAGCGTGTTTCATTTCTCGTTTGACCCAGGGTAGCTAGCCACACTTTTAGTCCTGAGACTGTGACAAGCGTTGCATGAACTTTGCAGACCTTTCGGGAAAGGTCCGGCTGTTCTCCCGGAGGAACTACCCGACTCTGTACAATGACTCTATAACATACACCTCAAGTTACTACAGACTCACCTCCATGATATTAGGTGTAGAACTTACGGAGGTGCTCAATGTTCCAAGGATTTGGGAGAGGTGTCCCATCCTCGGTTGCCAAGCGAACGCTTCCGGGACAGGATACTTTAATCACTCGGAAGGGTCCTTCCCAGTTGGGGGAGAGTTTGTTTAACCCTTCTCTGGATTGTATTCTCCGTAGCACCAGATCGTCTTCCTCAAGCTGTCGGTTGTGTACATGCCGCTGATGATAACGCCGAAGGGCTTGGCGGTATCGGGCATTCCGAACAGCTTCTTGGCACGCTTCCTCCTCAAGGAGGTCTAGGTCTTCATGCTGGAGCTGATCCTGCGTGGCTTCGTCGAAGGTCCGGACTCGGAGTGACCCCAAGGTGGTTTTCGGAGGAAGGATTGCTTCAGCTCCGTATACCAGGAAGAAGGGTGTCTCTCCAGTTGACCGGTTTGGAGTTGTCCTGTTGGCCCATAGAGTGGGCGGAAGCTCTTCAATCCAGTTGGCTCCATGTTTTTTTAAGCGCTCATAGGTGCGCGTTTTGAGTCCTTTCAGGATTTCAGCATTTGCTCTTTCGGCCTGGCCATTGCTTGTCGGGTGAGCTACGGAGGCGTAGCAAACTTGAATGCCGAGGTCTTCGCAATACCCTTGAAATGCAGAGCTTGTGAATTGGGTCCCATTATCAGTAATGATTTTGTCTGGGACTCCAAATCTGCATACGATGGACTGCAAAAAGTTGATAGCAGATTGCTTGTTTATTGTCACAACTGGAGTTGCTTCCGGCCACTTGGTGAACTTGTCAATGGCGACATACAGGAACTTGTAACCTCCGACGGCTCTTGGGAAAGGTCCCAAGATATCCATCCCCCACACGGCGAAGGGCCATGTAGGAGGTATCATTTGTAGAGGCTGAGCCGGTGTGTGATTTGCTTTGCATGAAATTGGCATGCTTCGCATTTCTTCACCAGCTCAGTTGCAACCTGGAGTGTTGTAGGCCAGTAGAAGCCGGAAGGCTTTACCGACCAGCGTGCGAGAAGACGCGTGGTTCCCACACTCGCCTCCATGGATTTCTGCGAGGAGCTCGCAGCCTTCTTCCCTTGTGATGCACCACATTAGGACGCCGTTGGCACCGCGCCGGTAGAGATCCCCTTCTACCAACATGTATCTTTTGGCCAATCTGACTATCCGGTCAGCGGATACATCATCGTCAGGAAGGATGTTGTCTTTCAAGTAGCTCCAGATCTCCGAGATCCATGCATTGGAGCTAACTCGAGTATTTGAGTCTTGCGTGCTGGGTTGCTCGGAGCTTCCGGCAGGACCTACGACCCTTGATGGCTGCCATGGTAACAGGGTCATCGGGACCGTCAGCTTCGGGATGCTGATCTCGCCCCCTTCGCTCAGTTCGGCAGGCTGAGCTGTGGGTTTTGACAACCTCCGGACAAATGTTCCGTCAGGAGCCAGAGCTCCGGTTGACGCTTTCGTCGAGAGTTCGTCGACTTCAGCGTTGTGGGCACGCTGGACATGGTGGAGATCTAAGACTTTGAAGTCCTTCTGAAGCCTCTGGACTTCAAGGAGGTAAGCAGCTAGCTGGAGATTGTTGCAGGAGCATTCACCCTTCACTTGCTTAATGATGAGCTGTGAATCTCCCTTGACCAACATTTGCTTGACACCGTATGACAGTGCTACCCTTAGTCTGTAGATGAGTGCTTCGTATTCCACCATGTTGTTGGTCGCCTTGAAGTCAAGGTGTACCATGTATTTTACCTTCTCTTCGGTTGGTGAGAGGAGAAGGATTCCAGCTCCGGCCCCCTGCTTTTGCATGGAGCCGTCAAAGTAGAGGGTCCAGTGAGGCTCAGTGAAGATCGAAGCCTTGGGTTCCGGCTTCTGCTCACTGGGGCCCCCAGGGTTTGATGGAGAGGGAGTCCATTCCGCCACGAAATCCGCCAATGCTTGACTCTTGATTGCTTGCCTTGAAATGAATTCGAGATCAAA
Source organism: Tuctoria greenei (assembly GCA_036927565.1). Taxonomy (NCBI): domain Eukaryota; kingdom Viridiplantae; phylum Streptophyta; class Magnoliopsida; order Poales; family Poaceae; genus Tuctoria; species Tuctoria greenei. The sequence continues at coordinate 196,358,214 of JAYESD010000007.1, forward strand.
TTCAGCCAATTCCGCTGCCCATTTTGCAATATTCCCAGTTGAATTGGGATTATGCAAGATCGCTCGAAGTGGGTAAGAGGTCACCACTGAAATCTTGTGAGCTTGGAAGTAATGGCGAAGCTTCCTGGAGGCAATGAGAACTGCATAGAGCAGCTTATGCACCTCTAGGTATCGAGTCTTGGCGTCATGAAGTACTTCATTGATGAAGTACACTGGGCGCTGGATGGTCCAGACCCTCCCGGAGGGGCCCGGAGCTTCCTCTTCACCGACCCGGATCCTCCCTGAGGGATCCAGACCTTCTTCGGGGACCTCCGGGTCCTGGCTGGAGGGACCCGGAGCTTCTTCAGAAGCAACCTGGACCCTCCCGGAGGGGTCTGAGTCTTCTGAAGTAACTTTTTGTGAACTCAAGTCTGGGAGCTGGGACCCAGACTCGCTTTCAGGAATCTTCGGACCCTCCCGGAGGGGTCTGGGTTCCTGAGCATGGGATAGTTATGGTCTCTCCGCAACCAGGACCACACTGACGACTTCGTCAGTTGCTGAAATGTAAAGCAGCAAAGGCTCACCAGGGTTCGGAGCTACCAGAGTTGGTAGGGTGGTGAGGAACTGTTTTAGCTCCTGGAACACCTTTTCTGCTTCTTCAGACCATTGGAATAGTCCGGACTTCCTCAATAACTTGAAGAAGGGAAGTGCCCGTTCCGCCAGTCTTGAAATGAACCAGCTAAGGGCTGCTAGACATCCAGTCAGCTTTTGGACATCCTTGATGCGGGCTGGTGGCCGCATGTCTTCAATGGCTTTGATCTTTGTCGGATTAGCTTCTATGCCCCGGTGACTTACCAGGAAACCAAGAAGTTTTCCGGAGCTAACCCCGAAGACACACTTGTATGGGTTTAGCTTCGTGCGTGTGACCCACAACTTGTCAAAGACAGCCTGTAAGGTGTCAAGGAGTGACTCCTTGTTCTTGACCTTGACCACGGTGTCATTGACGTACACTTCCACTATGTCTCTAATGAGTTCTTCAAAAGTTTTGTACATAGCTCGTACAAAGGTTGAAGCTGCATTCTTGAGACCAAATGGCATGGCTGTATAACAGTACAATCCATCTACTGTGATAAAAGAGGTATGCTCTTCATCTTCCCTAGACATTCTGATTTGATGATACCCAGAATATGCGTCTAGGAAACACAGTATTTCACACCCGAAGGTGGAATCCACTATTTGATCTATTCTAGGTAGTGGGAATGGATCTTTTGGGCATGCCTTATTTAGTGTTGTGTAGTCGATACACATCCGAAGCTTCCCACCGGCCTTGGGTACAACGACTGGGTTTGCCAGCCATTTCGGATGGAAGACTTCTCGGATGAATCCAGCTTCGAGCAATTTCTTCACTTCTTGTCGAATGAAGTTATGTCACTCCACGGATTGCTTCTGAGGCTTCTGGTGTATGGGTCGGGCGTCAGAGTAGATCTTCAGATTGTGCTCAATCACTTCCCTGGGGATCCCAGGCATTTGTGACGGTTGCCAGGCAAACACGTCGACGTTAGCCCGGAGGAAAGCGATGAGCGCGAGTTCCTATTTTTCATTCAGTCCTCCCGATATACGGGTGGTCTGAGCGGCATCGGAACCGATTTGGACGACTTTGACGAGAATGTCGGTGTCACCGCTTGGCTGCACACGAGGTGCAGAAGTCGAGCCTCGCTGATGAATGTTCGGGGGTTTTGGAGCTTGTTCCTGCCTGGAGTCCTCCTCTTGCGCCGTAGTAAGCGCATGAAGTTCTTCCAGAGCAGTTACTCCGGCAGTACGATCTCCACGGATCCGAAGAACGCCTACTGATGTTGGCATCTTTAACACCAAGTAGCCATAATGAGCAGTTGACATGAATTTGTACAAAGCAGGCCTGCCCAAGATGGCGTTGAAGGGTAAGTTAATATGAGCAATGTCAAAGACCAACTTTTCAGTGTGATACTTCTCCCGGGTCCCAAAGGTAACGGGGAGAGTGATAGCACCGAGTGGGGTAATGGCTCCCGGACCTACTCCGGAGAAAGGTCGGGAGGGGTGAAGATCCGAAGGTTGGAGCTGAAGCTTGGTAAAAGCTTCAAAGCTTATGAGGTTGAGCCCCGAACCTCCGTATACCATAACGTGGTGGAGCTGGATGTTATTGATGGTAGGAGATACCATTAAAGGTAACTGGCCTGCTCCAACCATGCTTCGAGGGTAGTCCAAAGCATCAAAAGTGATGGTTGTGTCCATCCACTTCCGATAAGGCTCCGCCCTGGCTGTAGGAGCTACAGCGGCCATATCCCGGCGCATTGTCTTGAGGACGCGACGGGAGGTGATGTCCCATGATCCACCAAAAATGGTGTTCATGGTCTTCCGACGCTCGTTGTAAGAGACGTCAGAATCGTCGTCGACGGAGGTGTAGACGGCCTTCAGTACCGTTTTGGGATCCTGAAAACCTAACTCCTCTTCAGCCGGAGCTCGTCAACTTTTTGCTTTCCTTCCCTCTGTCGGAAAGGAGCTTCTTCCCGGCGCTTGTCGTAGCGCTAGGCAAGGTTTTGGACCTCCCGGCAGTCTTCCAAACTGTGGCTGTCCGTCTTATGGATTGGACACCACACCTTGGGTTTACCACCGTCTTCAGAGGAGGGTCGAGGTCGCTTCTCGGGGCGTGGCCCCCGGCCACCCGGAGCTGCAGCAGCTGCAGCATAGATGCGCCGGCCGACGGCTTCTTCTTGCCGTTGGTCTTTTTTTTCTTCTTGCCACTCTCAGAGGTAGTGGCTTTGCCTTTGGAGGATTTTTTGTGATCCTCCGGAGGTGGTTTGGAGTGCATTTCACGGCCCTCCGCAGCTCTGGCACATTTGTCAGCCAAGCTGAAGAGTTCCGTGACACTGGTGATCTCCTTGATCGCTAGTTTCTCCAACATCTTCTTATCCCGTACACCCTGTCTAAATGCCACAATGACAGAAGCGCTAGAGATAGAAGGGATTGCGTTTCGTACCTGAGAAAATCTCTGGATGAATGATCGCAGGGATTCTCCCCCTTTTTGCACGACTGCAAAAAGGTCCAGTTCGGTGCCTGGTCGGGTGTATGAACTCCCGAAGTTGGCGGTGAACTGTCGGCACAACTCCTCCCAACTGTTGATGGAGTTGGATGGAAGGCTCATAAACCAGGACCGGGCGGTCCCAGTTAAAGCCACTGGAAAATAATTGGCTATTACGGCCTCATTTCCTCCAGCTGCTAGGATAGCAGTGGAGTAAATCTGAAGAAATTCAACGGGATTAACGGTCCCGCCAAACTTCTCCGGCAGGTGAGGCCGGAATTTCTGTGGCCACCTGACCATACGCAGATGCATGGCCAGGGCCGAACAGCCTCCTCCTACTCCTTCAGGAGCAGGAATGTCCTGAGCTTCTCGTCTTTCACGAGCACGCTCAATATGGACTCGACCGTCTTGTTGACGGTATCGGCGATCAAGCTCCGCCCGGAGGTCATGAGTTGAAAGCCTTGATACCGTGTGAGTGCGCCGTGCCCCGGAGGGCAACGACATCACTTGCTGCGACGCAGCATGTCTCCTGTTGTTGGAAACGTGCGGACCAAGTCTGCCAGACAAGGTCCGTCGCTGCGACGGGGCCCGTCCTGAAGGAGGAGGACCCTGGTTGCTGATGCGGTCAGCTGCTGCTGCAACCAAGTGTTCCACATCAGCCCTCCACTGCTCCAATGCATCCCGGGATGCGTCCGGAGGTGGTGGACGCTGAAGAAGAGCACGCGCTGCATGGAGCGTGTGTTTCGAGTTGTCATGATTTGCCGACGCAGTGATTTACGCCGGTGCACCATCGCGCTGCCCAGCTTGGTTTGCTGGTGGAGGCGACGGTGGTGGTAGCGTGACTCCTTCTGGAACTGAGGTTCCTGCTGGTGGCTGCATGTTGGAGGGATTGCCCCCAACAGCTTGAACAGCGGGATGACCATTGGATGATCCAGCAGCTGAGTTCACCATTCTTGAAATCTCAGGCACCCCTACCTAGCGCGCCAACTATCGGTGGTTTTGATCCGGCAGATCTCCCGACACTACTAAAGTGTTGGAGGAGTTTGAAGTTCGGTGTGGGCGCGCAGAGATTCAAGAAGGTGAAGTGTAAAATGACACAGGAGACACGAAGAATTACGTGGTTCGGGCCGCCTGAGCGTAATACCCTACTCCACGGGGTGTGTTAGTGTTGTATTAGATGAATGAGCTCAACGTGAGTTGAGAGTGTAGAGTCAGCGCATTCAGTGAGTGTCCCCTATGTATCGTCGACCTGTCCTTTTATAGTACAAGGGAAGGCCGTTACAAGTTCGCCTGGCCCGACATGTGGCCTCGGCGGTTACTAATATTGATACGCATTTGATACGCTTAATTACCCTTAATGACCGAATTACGGGCTTTGACAGCACTGTTTCTGGTAATTAAGGTCATTCGATCGTGTCTCATTAACATAGTATTAATGACACTTAATCGTGTCTTGAAGTCCTTGATTCCCTTTTGAAGATCCGGAGCCGTTGTGAAGTCTTCCGGAGGTTGGAGGCTGAAGATCCGACGGTTGGACACGTAGCAGCTCCGGAGCGTACTGTGGGGAACAGATAGGTCCGGTGCCACCTAACACGTGTCAGTTCCGGACTTCCCTCGGTCTGGGGTTAGGTCCGGGGGTGCCGCTATGGTACATAGCCCGGAGCTTCCCCCTTGTGGGCGGTAGCTCCGGTTCGATAGTACACGTGGCGACCCTGGGACTAACCATGTTGGGGAAGCGGGTCCGGTTATGTCTGACATTTGGGCCTCCGAAGGTCTTCAAATCAAGTAGATGATATTCCCTTGAGATCTTTGCAATCCCAAGGGGTATATGATACCCAGGGTACCGACAGTTGCCATGATGAGCGGCGGGAAGCCCAAAGTCGGCGCTCTGACAGGGCGCGCGGAACCGATACGGTTTTTGTATTGGGAACCGACAACCTTCAAGTGCGTGAGATCTGCACTCAAAGATCTCATCTGCCATATTCATAACAAGCCACGCGTCGAAAGTTCACTCCGGGCCGTTACTCTATCAGCGCATGAGAGGACTTGTGAAAATTGAAGCGCGGGAATCGAGAATAGCCCCACCTCCAGCAGAACAACTTAACCCAAAGGGTTTCTCCTAGAGGTGTGACCGGGGGCCACTGTCGGTACCCTACGTACTGGTACCCCACGACACCGCAAGAAGTGCAAGAAAGTTCCACCCGTCAGAGTTGAAGGCCCTTACAAGTCCCACATGTCACGTTGTACCGGACCCGCTCCCCTCACATGGCTGGCTCCTGGGTTAACACGTGTAAAATAAGGCCGGAACAAAACTCACAACCAAGGGAAGCTCCGATGACTACACGTGTACAACAACTCCGGACCTAGCCCCCGTCAGAGAGGAGCTCCGGTACTGACACGTATACAGCGACCCTGGACCTACCCTCCCGCAAGGGAAAGCTCCAGATCTGCCACATGTGGAGCCTACGGACCTTCATCGCCAATAGAAATACGAGCAGATCACGTCCGTTACAAACATTCAAGGATGGTTAAAGAACAGTTATAAGGTTTGATAATATGTCATTAATGTCGTATTAATGACACACGATCAGTGCACTGTTAATAGGGGTAACGCTGCCATATGGCATGTTACCACACTATTAATTATACTTAATACTCTTAAGACAGTGTATTAGGTCATTAAGCATGCCAGGGTCACATGTCGGGTCAGGCCAACTTTGTAACAGTCAGTCCTTAGAACTATAAAAGGGTTGCACCGCACGAATATGGGGACAATCTGATCGGGTTCAACCTGATCCTAGAGAACGTACTCGCTCAATATAATTACACAAACCCTATGGAGTAGGGTGTTACGCTCAAGTGGCCCGAACCACGTAAATCTCATCATCATCTTGATATTGATCTTTGTGTGCCCCAATCACAAAAGAACCTCCGCGGGCTGCTTCTCAGCGGGTCCGGAGTAAGTGTCGTATCAAACACTTCGACAACGTCTGACCCTCGGTGCCTTCGTATCTTACAATGAATTTAGGCCGCTCGAAGATTCCACAATCACCTCTGAAGATCACATGAAAATCACCTGCAAACGGATCAATAATCCAACATGAAAGTAGCGACCATCTGACAGAATGTGGTCAAGAGTTTCTGGTGATAAATTATAATTCTGTTAATTTAAAAAAGACCAGGTACAATGAGTTTAATATAATTGTAAATGCAGCGTATTTTTCCATGAATTGAGTCAACAGATACACGTACCTCCGCTATATCTCAGTGTCAGCCTGTCAGGCAACCCAGATCGACAGCAAAACTCTCGCCCAGGGTAATAATCTCCCAGGACATTCCGTCCGCCCGTACAAGGGAACGTTGGTTCACGTTCATGGGCGCCGGCGCCTGCATGAGCGCAGCCATTGATACGCTATCCGGGACGGTGACTACTCCGTCATGGTGCTGCACGTACATGATGGAATCCATATGGAGAATCTAGCTAGCTAGGACGAAAACTAACTAATAAGCGCGGCTGCCTGACCGAAGTGCGGGGCGGCGCCGATCGAGGTGGGCGTCGCCGTAGTTGCGCGGTGTGGACACGGTCTGCCGGACAGGCAGTAGCAGGCTAGATCAAATTGCGGCGCGCGTGCTGGCAAAGTTTGGATTTGGCTACCTAGCTGCCTGAAAATTTTGACAGAGGCGGCGAGGGGGAGTAGAGAACGATGGGGCGCCTGTTCCAGCTAGCGCGCGGTTGGCGAGTTCGCGATTCGTTAGCGGCGGACGGCGGTTTTGGGCTGGGGGACTCGGAGTATTGGGTTCGCTTGTGCGGGTAACCACCGGTGGTGATGAGGTGTGTTGGGATCGCACCGGCCGACGGCCGTGTTGCTGTGCTGCGGGGACCCCCGGTCGCCTTCGGGCTTATTATGCTCCTGCTCCCGCCGTGTCGTGTCAGGACTCAGAAGAGTCCCGTTTTTGATATGGAAGTCAATGATAATTATATGGTGTTGCTAATATTTGTGCAACGGCGCGAGCACGAGGGAGGCAGTGGCGGCGGCCCGCGACGACGGTACGTGGTGGCTGCGGGCACGAGGGAGGGAGAAGGCAGCCCATGACGACGGCGGTGGATGAGGACGAGCGAAGCCGCTGCCCCGCGCGCGGATGGTCTGGTCGTCGTAGCGGTAGGCGCCGCTCTAGGCTCCAGCGCCGTGTTAACGTACGTAGTACCACTGCCTTCACCTCCGCGTCGATGCCGTGCTGTCTCTGCTGCCCCGCAAGCTCCACCATGCATGGCCTGGCAGACCCAGATGCTGCCGTCGCTGTTCCCGGCACGCGACGCCGTAACCGCCGGATGCGATGCTGTACACCGGAAGCTGCAGTGGTTTTGTTCGGTCAATCGGCACGCCCGCCACCACCATCTGCCCCATTGGCTTGAACAGCGCCATCAACAACTGCGTGTTGAGACCGGATGCCACGCTGACACCGTGTCGACGATCGCGTCCATCGAACCCGTTGCCGCCTGTGATACATGGGCACCATCGATATTCAATATGTCTCTTTGCTGATGAAGATAAGGAAAAATAACATTCACGAAGTTTGTTGGCAGTCGATGTATTGTAGTTGTAGCGGGCTTTAATTTGTTGAATTAGCTGATAGATGCTGCAAAACTGTGCTCTTTGCACTGGAGACCACATCCAATAGAATAGAATGGTTTATATTTTGATTTGAGACTTTGAGGGGACTAAGAGACGGACGTAGTGTTTGGTGGATTAACTCCCATTTCGAGTTTTTAGCTTAGGTTTGTCTTGGCAGGACCACTTTATATGCGCTACCATATTTCTACATTAAAGGGCAACCTCATGTATGTAGCTCCCACTTGCGGAAAAAGTCCGACCCATTTAGGTCTTTTGTACGCAGCCTTTCCCTACATTTCTGTAAGAGGCTGTTTCCAGAACTTGAATCCGTGACCTCATGATCACAAGGCAGCAGCTTTACCGCTGCGTGTTAAAACTGAATGTGGAGAATTATCATTAGATAACAATTCCACGAAACATGGTAGCAGGTTTTCAAGAAGTTAGATAGCACATACAGCAAAAAGTTAACTAGCAATTTCTGCTGGTAATTGTGTTCCTCCTTGCTCCCCTTTCCTGTATCATTCATGGAGTAGCAGCAGGCTACACCCAATCTTGCTCGTTCAATTTATCAGCCGGTCGCCTTCCTTTTTGGGCAACAGAAATGCAATAGCTCCATTAAACAGACTACATATTGTCACAAGGGCATGACACCCAATCTTGCTCGTTCAATTTATCAGCCGGTCGCCTTCCTTTTTGGGCAACAGAAATGCAATAGTTCCAGTAAACAGACTATATATTGTCACAAGGGCATGACACAAGTTATTATTTTTCATCGAACATAAAAAAATTATTACATATGCATCCCTAAAACATAAATTTGATTTCCCCGACGATGCAAAGGAGGCGTGTACCATGCCACTCAACTAAGTGCCTAAGAGACTGATTGCTCATAAGCAGCTCTCATGTGTACTCTAGGGAGAGAAAAGGACAATGAGTCATTCAAAGGGTACCATGTCCTGGAAACTGATTTTACTTGTCATTTGGTGAGAAGAGCTTCCAGCAATTGAGCAGCGGATGCTCTCAGAGAAGGGGACACCGGAGAATTGCCAAAGAAGCCATCATAGAGAGCATAATTAACAGTGGCAGATTTGATCTCTGCATCGACCTGACATGGATCTTGATTTCCGGAGATGGAGATCTATAACAATTGAAGTTAACAGTATGAAAATATGACAAAATGAAATTGGACTGGCTAGGCTCCAACTTTAAGGCCTAAAGTTAGTTTACTATACTGAACCCCAGATACAACAATACAAGCACGAAACAGGCTGAAATATTGGCAAGAGCATGCATTCATTAATTAAATGGTAAATACCTATACAAGAAAATACTTTATGAGAAAATGCAGCAATTAAGGTTACAGATGCATGAAATTTAGATTTGAGACCATTGAAAAATATATACCACAACTGAATCCAAGAACAATAACTAAAATTATAATCTACTAATAAATATTTCAAGAACTCCAAAAACCAAATAAACCTATTAAGTTTTGAAAAAAAAAATCGAGCTTGTTGTCACTTGTGATTTCAAAATTCTGTTCTAGTCACTGTCAAAAACAATAAAACCTACACCCTGGTAAATAGAAACATAGAGATTTATGCACATAAAGGATATCATTGTGTGCAGTTTTCCTGATTGCTTATGAGTTATTTACCGCAAGGTGCCTCTACATTTGCATGTCACTTTGTTTCGACCAGGTAATATGTGAATAAAAACATAAAATCCGTTAGAAAGGAGCTAGAAGGTCATTAGCATTTTATCCTATCCAATTATAGAACCATCTATTGCCACCTTTACTGTTTGAGTTTCAACACCGCTATGTGTCACATCAGATTGCAAGCTAGCAGATATATCAATACAAGTAAGATGAGTTAAAAGTTAAAACACCTGATAAAGAAAGCAATAAGCATTATCAACTGTTGTAGAGTGACAGTGTATTTATTGCAGGGTGTGATAATTGCATGCTGGGCTCATGTCTATGAATAACAAAGGAAATGGTTTGTTTAACTTTAATGTACCATTCATAAGATTCAGTTGATGGTCTGTGACTCACCAGCATGCTAGAGGGTACAAGCCAAGTTAAGTAGATGTTTGTGCCCTGTTTGAGATTGCGCCCGAGAAAGGTACTCTGGAACTTTGACAAGGCAGATTCCTCCTCAGCATTTGGTTTTTTTATTTGGCGAGCAATGACGTCATTCAGAGCATTCACAAAGGTCTTGCCGCCAACATCTCTAACAAGATTTATACTCAATGATTTCACGAACGGTGCTGCATAATACAGTAGTATCATTAGCACAAAGTATGATATCTTTGGTCATTTTACTACTTGCTAGTTCCCTCTTACCTTTAAAAACGGAGTCAAAAATTGAGGAAGCATCATAAATTTCAATACCAGCCTTCTCTTTCCATTGTTCAGTATCGATGCCAAGTGAGTAATCCACATAGAATGCAGCAGCATATACTTTGACAAAGAACTTGTCTCTGTAACCTAGAAGTCAACTAAAATTCAAATTGCAAACTGTAAACAACACAATAAATTTAAAAAGTAATCCGAGTATTATTTCACAGTGATACATGTCGTGCTTCTGGTCTTTCAAGCGCAACCAATAACTATGAGCTGTCCCATTTTTCAGTACTAGGTTTCACCCAAAAACCATAGGATAAGCGAGGTTGCCAAAACATGTATCAGAGATTTCTAGCTTCTTTACATGTATAAGAAAAATATATTCCAAATCTCCTCATGAATAGAGCAGGCCTCAACTAACAAACAAACTAAGAGGGTCTAGCTCAGGTTTAAACTAACAAAACCAAAATGCTTTCAGAAATAAGCTCACTTGATTTTTTATGAGCTTGTTTTATTTTAGTTTTTGACGGTGGAAGAGGGTATAGCACTCAAGGCAAGTCCATGGCAGAGTAATGCTTGGACTTCCACTGCAAGGGTTTCCCTTGCTGTACATACATTAGAAAAAAACACTTCAACTTTCACACTCACTTTACCTCAAAGGATTTACCAGATTTTGGTGGTGACAGGCCTTCACCTAAAAGCACTAATCAGATTTTATGACTGTTCACAACTGTGTACTGTTGTGAAACTTCATGGGTCCGCAAAGGCACCAGCAGCATGTACACAGGCTTTCAATTATGTACAGCTCCCCACCATTTCAAGACTGAGCAAGTGAGCATAGGTTACATTTTTTGGTAAGGTATCAAATGGAAATGTTTAAAATCATTATCTGCATATCAATTATCATGCAACGAAAAAAACTCACTGTTCCTCTGAAAATGGTATGAAGATAAAGAGAAGATTGATGTGTCATTTGCCAACTCTGTTCATTTCTACAATCAGTTGGTTAATTGCACACATTCCAAAAATAAATGTAATTTTCACTCTGGTCATCTCCACGGCATAGAATTAAGTTGATAGATCACTATATTTTTTATTTTAAAAAATACATGTATATGGGAACAATTCCATAAAATGGAAAAGGTAAAAGATTCCTAGTGATCAGAATAGACTATTTGGAACCCATAGAACCAATTTTGGATTAGACTTGGTCATTCATTGGAAGACTAATGTGAACCAGGAGTTCTCCAAAATATGTCAAGGTTACAGTATCAGCAAAACACAATGTAGTCTAAGTTAATAACATAAGATAACCTTTGATCAGATAATCCTGTACAGAAGAAAGAGTTAAGGAATAGATTGATATCCTGATAACTAGCTTAATAGTTATAGTTATAAGAGATGTATATTAAACTTGTACCCCCTGAGTTTTAGTGGCATAGTGTCTGCTTTTCTTTCAAATCACTAATTGGTGAACCTAATTCAATGTGATGCAAGGGTCAGATGTCGAATTTGAAATCCTAAACTGCTTAATGCATTTTTTATGGAAAAAAATTGCAGCCATTTTGTAGTCCATTCATGGCCCAAGGGAGCTTGAACATACGGGGGAATGAAGAAGCCTGTTGCAAATTATTCAATAGACTAATGCAGAAAGATGTTGTGAAAAGCAGAAAAGGTACAGTTGTTCTTTTAATTATATTCATTTGTCAAATGACCAACTCAAAATAACATGTTTGTAATATTTTCATACTATTTCTTTGTTTCAAAACTTAACGGTATCAGTTTCAGTGCTTATGTGAAGGTGAATTAAACATACAAAAATTAGGTTCATAGTGACATGAACAACGATATGTACCTGTTCCAAGTATAACCAAAGGGTCTGCATAGCCTGGAATTCTTATTTCCTTTGGGAATTTCACATTTGTTGTGCCCTCAATAACAAAAGTATCACCAACTACAACCAAAGCATGAAAAGATATCCTGATCATCATAATAGTTTAAGAAGCTTCAAAGCAAAACTTGCACAACGTTCAAAGAGAAGAAACCATGACAAAAACTACATTATGGTGAATGCAGTTGATTTTACAATCGTCTTCTCTGAAATCTGGAAGCTCAAGACAACCCATTTTAAAGCAAGATGGTTAGTAGTAAAATTTATTTTTACATTACACTCCTGATCAACCAAGAATTCAAACTGTAATCTATATCGAGTATATTCAAATGTCCAATCTGAATGTACATCTGCAAACTACTGTGTGCATTGCTATATGACTTTACTTCACATGACAATGTATGCATGTCCAACATAGTGAGTGTTATAAAGGGGAACAACAGAAGCAAGGTCTTCTGGTGATTTGAGTGCATGGACCTTAAGTTTCATGCACTTAGAATGTGGATCCAGCTTGGAATAGAGGTATGAGATTTACAATAGTGTGAAGCATGGAGGAGTTAAATCGGTCATAACTGATAAAAAAAACTATGTCATTTCTAAGTGAGACAAAAATGTTGATCAGTTAAGCTTGTACAAGTAGTAAAATGTGGAGCCTACGAAACCTTGTAAATTAGCAGGCCATTTCGAACTGATAAAAATGGTACACACTTATAAATCTTGTTAATATTCTTTATGAGAGATAAAATGCACTGATTATTCAAGATTAACCCAAAATCACATAATCGACGTGATTTCCCACTTCTTCTTCATGTTTTGTACTTTTTCCTGAAGAAGTAAATGGCATCATACAAAACGAATCACATTCTACTCACAAGCCTTTCATAATCCAGCACTGTAGCTAAATTATAGCACTTTTGAAAATTAAGGAGTCCATACTTGATTCCTACCCACCATATCTCGACAAGCGTACAAGATCAGGCATGGTAAGAAATTTTAAGAGATTCTCACCTGCTCCGCCCCCGGCAGCGGAACAGACCGGGAACGGCCGGGCGCCCCCGCGCCGCCCGACGCGGTAGACTAATCCGGAGGCGGAGCCTGCCTGTGCGCTGCCGTGCGGGAGGAGGACCGTGTGGGCCCGACGGAAGGAGCCCGCGGTGGGCCTGGTCAATGACGGAGATGCTAGCCCCGAGAGCACGACCGACGGCGAGCTCATCGTTGTCGGGGCGACCGGAGACCGGAGCGGAGCGGAGTGGGGAACTGGAGACTGCAGAGCGCTGGTCATCCGCGCTGGCGAGTACCCGAGTTTTTATTTCCGATGGTGAGTGAGTACCCGAGTAGCGATGGACTCCTTATCCGCCACCGCATGAGCTCTGGCTCGCTGACTGATGGACCCTCTGGACAAAGGTGGGCCCACAGGGCGTCTTGGTCACCATCTCCGCATGATGGGCCGATTTTAGGCAATCACTGGGCCCATTAGTGGGCTGTCGACGACGAAGCAACTTTCGGTCACTCCACGTATGAGCGGCCCATGTTGCCCAGTCCGGCCGCTCGACCCGGAACGCAGCAGCCAGTGGAAGCCTAAACCCTGTCCGCTCCGAGACCGCCACCGCCACCGCCACCGCCACCGCCCTTCCCGTTCCCGGTGGCCGTCGACGGGACGGATCACCTGCCTGCCCCAGCCTCCACCTCACGCCACGCTGTATTAGCCTAGGTGGCGATCTCCGGCGAGGGTAGAGCCTGGAGGGTTGTCACGCCCGTGACCGCCGGCGCGCTGTCGCCGGGACGTGAGCAGAGACACCGGCCGCCGTGGAGCACACGAACGCCGCGAATCGCCGGAGCGAGCAGGAGGAAGACGATAGTCTGTTCGATATTCTGTTCTGTTCGTTTCTTCCCAGGTTGGTACGTCTGATGGTTTTACCCATTACAATGGGCCAAGCCCACACATCGCACTTGACTGAAAATAAAGCTCACGCCAGGCATCACCACCGTGCGGGTGTGACAGGGGCCAATCCCGCAGCGCCGGAGGGACCTCCGTTGACGGCCGCAGGTCTTCTCAGCGCCGGAGGAGTCACGCTGTTGGACCGCCGCCGCAATCCTAGGGCGGCGCGCCGAAGGTAAGCAGCCTCGTTCTCTGTTTTCCCGGGGGAGAGCGACTGATTTCATCCGGCACCTAGGTTAATACTTGATCTTCGTTGGTAATAACAGCTAAGCCGCAGTCAATCGATTTGTTTTCCTCCCTTCTTGCGTTCTGCATCTGCCGCCGTAGGGTACTGTCCAAGGTCTGTTCTTCAAATTCATCAAGGTATGAATTCAATTTCATGTAGTCGAAATTGAATGCATTGTTAGCAGTTTTATGCATCAAGGACTCGAAGGATAAACTGAAGAGCGTGAACTGGAAGACAGTTGGGGGTGTAGTGACTACCGACGGACACCAGTACATAACTTTACAGATTTATGCTTATTTTTGTTTCAAAACATTACTGTAACACCACGGACACCAGCAGTAATGTTGAAACGAAAAAGAAATACTTGCACACCATGGACACCACGTCGATCCAGATCGTGTAGTGCAGAAACAAAAAAAAAAAAGAACAAAAAAGAAAAGGTCATCCAGAATGTGTAGTGCAGAAAGAAAAATAAAAAAGAAAAAAAAACGTCATGAAGATCGTGTAGTGCGGAAACAAAAAAAAAAACGTCACCACCAGCAACGTAACATCAGGCCTTACTAACAAATCAGGCCAGTACCAGCCTAACAAAAAGAGAGGGTAAAACTGACATTTCATCCAAATATCTCTTCTTTTCAGAGCTGAGAACTATTTTCCAGCCAAACACCACTATTGTCAGCTCCTCCACTACTATAGAGTTGCTCCACTTCAGCATTTCAGAGCAGAGTTGCTGCACTGGAGAGTGGAGCTATGCCAAACACGCCCTAAGTTTTCTCCGTCTGCTTCGGCGGGACGGAGTCAGGCTGCAGCTAATCAGGCGTGCTGCGCACGGATGTGAGGAGAAACGTTGTTTGGCGGACGACAGATTGGCGGGCTTGGAGCTTCTGCGCGCCGTCTAGCCCCAACTGAACTCCGTTTCGCGGGAGTGGAAGCCGGCGGTGGAAGTTTTGCTAGTTAGTTTCTTCGCCTCTCTGAGATGGATAGATTAACTTTGGCACTTCAGAGTTATGTACTTTGTTTGAGCTTAGCTGTTGTTGTGGGTCTGGCAAGATAGGCGCTGAGGAGTCTCCTCTGATCCTAATCCGGCTTGTTCCTAAGCAAGCAAAGTATCAGGGTTTAAGAAATTTCGTATCTAGTTTCCTGACACTTGGACCGTAGAGATCTTGGTTTTTAAGAAAGTGCTTGTGAATGGGCGGCAGTGCTCTATGTTTTAAATTCTGAAGTCTGAAGTCTGAACAGACTTCAGATGATACAGTAGGTTTACTTCTGTGCTTCTACTGCTATGATGCCATTGTCTAATCTTTATTCGGGCAGTTTTTCCCGATTGCCACTGCACAATAGTTATAAATAATTGCTTTAATGCTTCTTCTTAACATATAATTTTCTTCAGCTTTCCATGCTGGTAATATTTCAACACAGATTACTGCTTGCTTGAAGTTCAGGTTGTTAGCAGGTATTTGGAACGTAATTCTTTTTTCCTTTTTGTCACAGGAAAATTCCTATCATCATTGATGGGTGCTATGTACTACTGAAACCTTCATGATTCCCATACTCCTGCGGCTGCAGCACAAATGCATTGCTGAATGGTTTAGGAAATCCACAGTTCTCACTATGAAATCATCTTCTTTCCCGTTCTCTGTGCTTACTGCTCCAGTCCAATCAGACGACTCAAGTGGGGATGAAAAACTATCCTGTGCTCCCAATGAACATGTGAACAAAAGATCCCATTATTTGAGCTCTGATCGTGTTGCACAGACCATTCGCTGCCTAAGGAGGAGACCTGCTATCGCATTTGCCTACTTTAGAGATACTGAGAGCATTGGGTTTAACCATGACCTTTCAACTTACTCAGAAATCATACAGATTTTATCCCATGCACGCCAAAGGAAGATGTTGGTTTGCTTATTCTTTGAGCTTGTCTCACGGACCAAAACTGGCGATATCGATATCTTACCTCTCATCGATCACCTGAGAAGATCTTGCACTGACTCACATGCACTCTCATTTGCTAGCGACTGCTTAATCAAGGTATACACCAATTTCCATGATAGGCAAACGACAATGGGATTATTTAGTCATCTTTGCAGCCTTGGATTTGTGCCATCAGTTTGGGTGTGCAATGTGCTGCTCAAATTTGTAGCTAACAGTGGTGAATCAGATATGGTTATTGCAGCTTATGATAAAATGAAGTGCTTCCATTTGACCCCGGATGTTCATACATTGGACATTGTTTCTAGGTCTCTTTTTCAGGCAAAGAGGGTAGATGAAGCCTTCCAAGTGTGGGTTGAGACAATTGAAATGGGAGTGAAACCAGATACTCGTGCGTACTTAACATTTGTATTTGGTCTTTGCAGCTGTGGAAAGTATGATCTAGCTTGTGCTGTTCTGCAGGAGATCAACAGAAAGAGGGTTCCATTTGTGGTCATGGCTTATAACAAGGTTATGGAGGGACTATGCAAAGAAAATAGATTGGAGGAGGCTGAAACTGTCTTGGAGAACATGACCAAACAAGGATATGCCGCTGATGTATATAGTTATAGCTATCTCATTCAGAGTTACTGCAAAATGGGAAACCTACTAAAGGCTTTGGATCACTATGAAGCCATGTTGTCTCATGGGATCGAGATAAATTCTCACATTGTGAGTTATCTTCTGCAGTGCTTCAGAAAATTAGGTATGACTTCTGAAGTTATAGTACACTTCCAAAAATTTAGAGAATCTGGGGTCCGTCTTGATGGGGTACTTTTTAACATTGCTATGGATGCTTATTGTGAGCTTGGAAAGATGGTTGATGCAGTTATGCTATTGAATGAAATGATGGGTGCAGGTTTGGCACCTGACAAAATCCACTATACGTGCTTGATTGATGGTTACTGTCGGAAGGGAGAAATTCAAAATGCTAGGCAGGTATTTGATGAGATGCTGAAGACCAACATAAAGCCAGATGTAGTGACATATAATACATTGGTTTGTGGATTTTGCAAAAGTGGTCTTCTTATGGAGGCATATGACCTGATAGACCATATGAGGGATCAAGGGTTGGAACCTACTTCTCTTACCTATGGTGTTATGATTGATGGTTTCTGTAGAGGAGGTAAATTGTGTGATGCCGAAGTCTTATTATATGCAGCACGAAATAGCAGAATTGGCAATATTGAAGTCATGTATAGTGCCATGGTTTGCGGCTATTTGCATTCAGGCTCCACTGATGATGCTTGCGCGATTTTTGTTAAGTCTGTCCTTGAAGGAAATATTGTCGATCCATTTTCATGCGCGAAATTGATCAGCACACTTTGTAAAGATGGAAATCTCAAAGTAGCTTCAACTGTATGTAGCATGATGTTAGAAAACAATGTTGTTCCTGATGTAATTTCTTACAGCAAACTCATATCAGCTTATTGTAAGGCAAGGGACATTAAAAATGCTCGCTTTTGGTTTGATGACATGATTCAGCATGGACGTTCTGCAGATGTCATTGTATACACTGTGCTAATGAATGCTCACTGCAAGTCTGGTGAGTTGGAAGAAGCCTGCAAGTTATTCATTCAAATGACAGATGTAGGGATTAAGCCTGATATAGTTGCCTACACAGTGCTACTTGATGGTCATCTAAAGGAGATGTTGCGGCAAGGTTGGCAGACTAGTGCCAAAGAGGGAAGGAGCTTCATTCTCAGAGCAAAGCAGAAATGGTTACTGAGGGCTATGAACGATATGGAAATCGAACCTGATGTACCCTGTTACACAGTATTGATTGATGGACAGTGCAAAGCAGAATATTTGGAGGAAGCTAGGGGTCTATTTGATGAGATGTTACAGAAAGGACTTACTCCTGATGTCCAGACATACACAGCCCTTATAAATGGATATTGCAGCCAAGGAGAAACAGAAAAGGCTGAAGATCTCCTACGAGAAATGGAAGATAGGGGAATGAAGCCAGATGTGCTTTTCTTTTCAGTCTTAAATAAGAAAAAACATAAGGTCTAGGAAGGTTTAGTGATATGTATGATTGCCCTTTAGTTGATCCACTTTTATGCTGTGGAATTGTTTCCATTGAAGAAGCCACAACAACGACAATAGAAAAGCTATACATTCCAAAGGTCGTCTTTTTCTGTAACCCATTGAGTGTACATAAGGCCAGGCACACAGGGAGGTTCGTCCACTGAATCTTCTCCATTATAAGATTTAGCTGCATTTAACATGGTAACTTACCCTTACATAAGAAAAGGGGGCAAGCATCTCCGGCCTTCTTTGGAGGCCATGTAGGGACCAGGGATCGAATCCTGTTCAGCCAGCTCCACCCTTGGAGCTTTTCCCAACTGACCTAAGGACAGTTCTTAAGTTGCCCCTACGATTGGTTACTCTATGTCTAATCCATTTGTGCTTACCAGGTTCAACCACTATTTGGCTCACTGATAGTTATGTGGTAGTTGTGCGTGCTGTGATAGCTTTGTAACAAAGTCTCAAATATTTTTTTTTCAAAATGCACAGATGGTAATGGTAATGGTGTTATTTATATGAATATTATGCAATGTGACTACACAGAAGTGGTGCAAGTATAGTTTAGAGTCTAGAGATGAGTCTAGTTATTTAGGGATAAGATCATGAATCTATGTTGCATTCTATCTACCAAATATGTGCAGTAGCCTGCAGCTAAGCTGAATGAACGTCACCTATTTGCTATTATTACGTATTTGTTGTAAACCTTGATGACATATTTCGATTATGTCAATACATGTATGTACCATAGAGAAAATTACATGTAGGCACCAGATATCCTGATACATCTCAGGTGAACTTCAGTTTTCTTTTTGTGAAAAAAAAAAACGCTTGGCCTGGATGCTTACATCAGTTCTAGTCCATTTATATTGTAGCCTCGGCCTCGCAGGAGCCGCATGGGATGCTCTTGGCAAGACCTCAGTCAAAATATGCAATATTGGTGGCTGTTTTAAGTAGTGTATGGGAGGTTATAGCAGCAGGAACAGTTCAGGCTCTACATAAAGTGATCATTTGGGAAGTATGTATGGCTATAGCTGTGCTCTTAATCATCAAGATTGATGTAATAATAAAGATGGGAGGTGGTCCATTACCCTAGATGGAAACTAGCAGTGCAAGCCACTGCGTCATGTCAGTTCCATGGAAGCACAGTCGTGAGATTTTTCAACTAATGGCCTATTATAGAACCAGGTAATGGTTTCATCACTGTTTACCGCAGCATTATGTATTCGGGTTTGTTGACTCGAACATCCAAAAACTTCTTTTATTCAATTTTAGTCCAAACCTTTTGCTGCTTCCTCCTTTTTGTACTGAAATTTCACCTAAGTATGTTTTACTGGAGAACGTCAAATAACAGTAACAGAGAAAAAATGTCTTTGAAGCATATGAAAATTTGAAATACTTCAACTTAATATATGTCTTTATAGCCATGTTACAAATGGGCACCTAAATTCTCCAATCACAAATGTGCTTAATATTTTGATTCAAGCTAGTTCTCACTATTATTATTATTTTTGAACCGAAGTTTTCACTATTATTGTCCAATGAGAAAAGTTTTGGAGCTGTTTGGTTCTGTTGTGCTGGCAGGTTGTTTCACTGTTGCGGTGTTGCCTGCCTCAGGTGGTGAAAAAATGGGATATGGCTTCCCTCCTCCCGTTTATCCTCCCATGCATCCTCCCGCTGATGTGTCATCATCTTATTTGTTGTGAAGATATGGTAGTTAAACTAAATATTAATGAAGAACCAATAATATTTTGACACGTCAACAGGAGGACGCACGGGAGGACCGAATGGGAGGAGGGAAGCCGCACTCGAAAAAATGAGGGAAAGTTGACCCCCAGTCTCGTACTTTATACTTGTGATGTGCTGTGTGTGTTTAGTCACCACGAAGAATATGGAACAGCACACTTGTGAACTAGCCCTTACTTTGATTGCATTCTTTATCAGAGCAATGAAAATAAAATTTGACCTGTATATGTTACGTTACTTTCTTTTGGGTGCATCATGGGTCAGAGCTACAGAATTCAATCTGGATGAAAATAAATTTTGACCTGTATATGTTGCGTTACTTTCTTATTGTGGCAGGACGGGCCCCTTAAAGTGGTAATAATATTTCCGGGTTATCTTCAGGATATACTTCGATATGAGGTTGCCTATCGGGAGAAGCCCCAACTGGAATATCCTTGTCGATCACATGTTTCATAGGTCTCCCAACTTCCATATTTCACATTCATTTTCAGAACATGGTGGAATTGTGAGTGCAAGCCCACTTGTGTCTTCTGCATCTTCATCCACTTCTACTGCATTAACGGTATATGAACTTGTCTGGTGGTTGTGTTATTTGGGTTTACCAACTTTTAAAGTTCATATTTGAGTTTATGAACGTGTTAAAGTATGTCATTCGGGTCTAGAGTACCGAAAATACTTCTATGATTATTCATACAAATGTTATTTGAGCTTTACTTTTCATATTTATTCTCTTCCTAAATAAATGTTGTTATCATAATTCGAGATTAACAACCTGATTTGTGGAGTGAACGAATATGAAAAAAAAACTCAAGTGACATTTATGTCAATAGTTATAGGAGCATTTTTGGTATTTTGAATCTAGATGACATTTCAACAAGTCCATGAATCCAAATATGCACTTTAAAAGTTCGTGAACCTAGATGATACATCTAAACAAATTCAGAGACCGATGATGGGCCATGAACACCATTATAGCATGAGCTTAGTCTAATTTGGGATAACATTAAACCTGCAATTAATTGTTCGTACTAAAGAATGGCCAGTGTCGTTGCTAGCTCTCACCAGCTGCAGACGTTGTCTTTTTATATGCTACATTCCATATTTTCTCCTTGTTTTTAGCATGACTCATTTGCTTTGACTTCGTTTGTTCTGTTAACCATGTTTCTTTGAGCAGATCCTATTGGACGGCACGAACATCTCCCGGAAAGATGGCGTACTGGAAGGATGGGACATTGCTGGGAAGTGGGGACCTACCTAATGAAAGGTAGTTTCAGGGTTCAGGCTGTAGTGAGCTAAATGGGCCTACCTGGAAGCGCCGTACAAATCAGGACGACGAAAACTTGATGCCACATTTTATTGTTTTGCATCAATAGGTGATGCAGAAAGTTCCCAGTGGTTGGGTACTAAAAGTCTCCTATCTTTTTGTGTATATAGTGCTGGAGTCAGTAAAGATCTTGGACCTACAGCAAGGCAAAAAGATTTCGGTGGAATGGTGAAAAAGAAGGAGTTTACTCTAGTTGTAAACAAAAAGGCTGAAAAGTGCCATGTTGATACTCCAATCATTTCATTTTATTTGATTCTAGTTAGTTTAGTTTTGAATTAACGTGTAGAAAGGGAGAGAGAATGTTGTAGCCATTGCGCTCTTGTCCCTGTAAACAACTATGATACTTTTGTGGGTAAAGAAAGTGCTTCTAGTGTTTATGCATCTGCATTCTAAGCAACATGGCTATTTCAATTAATTGCAGATTCAAAAAATATTTGTACTATAATATGTATTTTTTTCCGTTCTAAAAAATTTGTTACAATTTTTGTTGGTAGAGAAAAGAGTATATTAAGTCAATGCACAACATAGCTATTTCGATGGGAAAACACGTGGCCGCGCGGCGCGGGACAGGCCGCGCGTTGCTGCGTTCCTCCGCGCCCAAGCTATAACCCCCGTCGCGCCGAAATCACGTGATCGATCATCTCTATTCTGCTTCCGCAGGCCGCCGCCTCTCACGCCCTAATCCCCGTAGTCTCCCGCTTCGTCGTTTCACCTTCCCGTCCTCCGAATCCGCAAGCCCAAGGCTTCCCTTCTCGCCATGGATTTCGCCGTCCTGCCATCTCCTCTCTGCCCACCCCGCCGGGCCGGCGGCGCCCGCACCCCGCCAGCCCGTGCGTTGCGTGCCAGCCTCAACCCTGCCTGCGGCACCAGGTCCGCCGCCCTCTCTACCTCCTCCCCTGCCGCCGACCGCACCCCGCCGGCCCGTGCGTTGCGCGCCAGCCTCAACCCTGCCTCCGTCCCCAGGCCCACCGCCACCTCCCCTGCCGCCGCCTGCACCCCGCCGGCCCGTGCGTTGCGGGTCAGCCTGAACCCCGCATGCGTCTCGAGGCCCTCGGCCGCCGCCAAGCAACCGAAGCGCCCGGAATTGTCCGGCGACAAGGACCCGAAGACGAAGCGCCCCAGTCCAGCAGCGGTCGACGGGAAGGAGAACAAGAATGCGACCGCCTCGAAGGTCGGGACCGTGGTGCGGTTCTGCAGCCGAGTCGATGAGGCGCCAAGGCTCGCGCTCGGCAACACCACCACGCGCATCCGCGGAGCCGCCTCCGTCGATCACGCAGGCAAGAGCGCGAGTGCGGCACCCGCCCCCGTGACGAAGCGTAAGGCAACGCCGGCGGACTCTGAGATCGCAATGCTTCGGCCGAACACCGTGCGCATCCGCGTACGCTCCGCCGCCGAGGACCACGCGGGCGCGAGCGCGGCACCCGCCCCCGCGGCGAAGCGGGAGGCAACGCCGGCGGACTCCGAGATCGCAACTCTTGGGCCCTGCAGCCGCGGCGACAGGGCGTCGAGATCGCCCCTCGGCAACACCGCGCGCCTCCGCGTAGACCCCGCCGCCGAGGGCCACGCGGCACCCGCCCCCGCGGTGAAGCGGAAGGCGGCGCCGCTCGACTCGGGGCAGGCGAAGAGGCGCGCGTCCCACGCGGCCGTTACCGTGGCTGGCGCGTCGCCGAGCCCGAAGTCCTTGGACAACGGAGGGACGGTGCGCGATCTCCTGGAGACGGCGCGCACGGCCGCCGATGCCATCCGGCGGCGCGAGATCGAGCAGCTCAGGGCGGCGTCCCGGCGGGAGCTGGAGCGGGTGGTAAGGACGGTGGAGTTCAACGACCCGTTCATCAGTCCCCAGGACGTCTTCAGGTGACCTACCAGTGTCACATTCCGCCGTCATCAGCGCCAAACCTGAATCGTAGAGTGCCAGAAGACGTCGTAGTATGGATGACGTTTTTGATGTCATTGCTCAATATTGGTCATGATCTTGTCAGATCGCAAACCTTCTCCGCAGTGGTACGCTCTGAACCGAAAGCATAATGAAAAAACATATTGGAAAATTTTACAGAGTGTACATACTGAAAGTATATATTATATAGACTATGGTTTAGATAATAGAGTATGTTTTAAAGTTTGCTGGTGCGGATGTTTGTAGGACCTAATTTTGGTCAAGGTCTTGTCAGGCTTCTTGGGATCTCCTAATTTTTTTGTAATTGAAGGGATTTTGGATGGCCTAGTTTTTCCTCAGTTTCTTGAAATCAGCTTTTAGATTTCTAAGAAACCCGAGAACAGGAGAAACCCGACTAATATCAATTTTGAAAACAATTAGAATGCAATCAGTCATATAGTGCAATTGTACAACAATCTTTGTTCCATTGTGGATCGGCCCCTTCTAGAGCAATACGGATAGATCGACTATGCGTATGACTTGCGGTAGACCCATGTTCCATTGTGTACTGCTACTATGGATCTGTCCCACGTGAATGTAATTTTTGTGTTGTGACGACAATACTCTACTTTATATTTTAGAGTAGAGTATGAGTTCGGTTAGAACAATAACGTACTATAAAAGATATTGCCACAACACGTACGTACTTTGTGTTGTTGTGCATACTTTGATTCGCTCTCGCGCGCTGGTTCACGTGTGGGTTGATGTATATGATGAGTGTGAAAAACTGAAATATAATAAGAAAGCTTTTATAGCATATTATACATAATTAACATTATTATTTTATAGTACGAAATTTAGAGTATGACGAGTGCAGATGATAGGTTGTGCATGCTGGTCCGATACTAGACGTGGAGTACTACTAATCTGGAAAACACGGGCAAAATGCAGATAGATCTGCGAAGGTAACACTCTTCGAATAGATCCAGTTTTTTTTTTTTACGCAACGAGTAGATCCAGTTTATAAGGATTCTGAATAGTTGAATACTCCCTCCTTTCTCAAAAGATTGTCACCTTTAGTTCATTTTTTGAACTAAAGGTGACAATCTTTTGAGAAAGGAGGGAGTATCTCTTTTCAGTGTCGTAAATCTGGACCAGATTATAACCGTGAATCCGTGGAAACATGTGAAATACAGCGCATGACAAAAAAAAAAGCGTGAAGCCAAAGGAGTCCTGTATGGTGGATAATTTGTTTTCATTGTTGGGCCCAAAAGGTTCACTGTTTCAGTTCCCTCCGTTAATCAGATTGCTATTATCATGAATTTGAATTTGTGATTGCTCTAGATTGCACTTGATGTACTACAGCTAAACCGATCGCATGAAACAGTCTGTGCAATGCAAAAGGACGATCTGGTGTGTGTTCCCAGGTGCAAACATGATCTACTCCCTCCATCCCATAATAGATGTCGTTAAGACATCAATTTGTAGTTCATTTTTAGTTGTTTTCTTTGTCCAAAACGACATCTATTATGAGATAGAGGGAGTACAAAATAACTAATGTCTTCGTATATCCACAATCAGAAAGAGTGACTTATACCTGATAAATCAGACGACGTACAATATTCAATATCGAACCTGAACGTCAAACATAGAAATATTCTTCTTCAACTCACAAGAGCTAGCTTGGACCTTCAGGGGAAAGAAAACTATGCCCTGAATACAGCATGCACCTTTCTCTATTCAGGTCAGTGCACAGATATAATTAAGGACGAACGGAGCAAACTAACAAAACAGCAGCAGATTAATTCATCTGGTAGACCAAGAATGGCACCATTTTCAGCTTCTAATAGCACCAATCGCCAAACGGATGTAACCATGATCAAAGTACATCACAGCTTAAATTCGACAAAATGCATTCAAATTGGGACCGAACCATATACGTCAGGCAAAAGGCACCTAATTAGATGGCAGACAAATCTAATGATCCAATGCAAGGTTCTTATTCTTTCACATGATGACATGACCCCAAGACAGATTTCCAGCCACATTACCAGACAATTACCGCACTATCCGATGCAAAATAGCAGAGATTTCCAACACAATTGAATTATCCAGAACGGAACACCTTGACCTGCCTAGTCTCCAACACAAGAAGTTAATCACTGCCATACCAAGCATTTGCCAAAGAATGTCTCATGCATCACCAAGATATTAATGGAAAAACCAAACTGCAGGAGAGGACGACGAAGAACGTCTTATCGGAAAGATCGGGTCGAGGAATTATAAGATAAGATGCTGCAGACCGTGAACCGTGCACCTGCCCATGTCCATGCAGGGGAACAGCGGCCCATACCGCAGCGCATCCATCACGTCGTCGAAGCTTTTCGCGTCGTCCAGTCCAGGAAGTAGAGGCCCTCCAAACCGACCGCAGGCTAGGAGAAGGCCATGGAGGAGCAACGCCCGAGCATCACGACTCGGTTGTCACCGAACCAGGTCTCCTCCCAGTACGCCTGACGGTCGTCGTCTTGGTTGCCAGCATGCGGCCCCACCACCAGTCGGTAGGCACGGATCCACATAGTGTTCTCGCCGAGC
Organism: Tuctoria greenei; assembly: GCA_036927565.1. NCBI lineage: Eukaryota > Viridiplantae > Streptophyta > Magnoliopsida > Poales > Poaceae > Tuctoria > Tuctoria greenei. The sequence continues at coordinate 196,383,795 of JAYESD010000007.1, forward strand.
TCGCCGAAGAAGTTAACGAGGTAGCGGCTGACGGTGCACCCGGCTCAGCGTTCACCTCGTGGTCAGGGAAGCGGTAGGTCACCAGGCGCGTGGCTAACGCGCCGTCCGGGCCAAACCCGTACCCGGGGTCGTAGACCAGGACCCCCTCAGTGTCGGTGAGCACATGGAAGCCTTCCAGGCCATGTCCCGCGTAGTAGATCACGTCGGCGATGTTGCCGGGCGGCAACATCGTCTGGCGCCAAGAAGCGCGCTCCTGCGGCTCGGGTGGCATCGGCGGGGACAGATAATCCATCCGCGGGAACCAGAACGCGATGGGGGACGCGCAACTGGTGAGGACAACGGCAAGGCAGGCGCCGTCCACGGTCGGCGCGGAGGAGAGCGCGGCACCGAGAACGATCACGTTGGTCTCGTCAATGCCGTCGACCGGGTAGAGGCGGTCCGGAACCTCGTCGCGCTCACGCTTGAAGAAGTTGTAGAGCGCGCGCGAAGTCGCCACGCTGTTGCGGCTGGAGCGCGAGGACGAGCCAGCCGCCGGGGCGAGAGCCGCAGCAGCGCGCGTCGCGGACGTCGTCCGGGAGCAAGGCCCGGTGGGTGTTCACGCAGAGGATGCAGAAGAATTCGGCCGCCTCCCCCGGCGCGGAAGGAACGAGCAGCCACGGGAGCTGCGGCGGGGGCGGGTGCTGGGCCGCGGCGGCCCGCCAGTGCTCGCAGACGGCGCCGAAAGCGGCACGGTGGACGCAGCAGGGGAGGTGCGCGAGGATGCAGCCGCCGAGGTCCACGCAGAGACCGGCCCAGGAGGCCATTAGCTTTGGGGTGGAAAGGGGAATTCCGCGGTGGTGGATGGGCTTGGCGAGAAGAGCAGAGGGGAGAAGACGGTTTCACACAGGGAACGGGAAATGGAACGGCGAGTACAGGTTATTTTGGGCTGTTTGGATGAGTACCAATATGCACTTTTCTAAAAGTTGGTGTTACTAAAATTTAGTGTACAATTTGGTCATCCAAAAGTTGGTCAATGTTGATAAGAAAAATAAAATGTTTCAACATATGTGTTCATTGGCTTACCAAATTTTGGTTCTAATCCAAACACACACTTTTTTACGATCAACTATCAAAATTTAGTAAGTTAAGTATGGGCTTCAATCCAAACATGCCCTTAACGTTTTGGCTTGTGGCTCGTTTCAGATAGACGAACATAGAAATAATTGTCCTACTTAAAATCAAGATGAATATTATTGTTATTATAATTTTCATATGTTCAACTGGATTTTCACCATTCACCTCTACCATGTTTACTGTCTATTTTTTAGCTTTCAACTAGGACCTCTAAAATTTCAACTGATCTAAAACATTTTACCTCCTCCATCATAAAATACTTGTCACTTTCTACTTCATTTTTTAACTAGAGAGTGATAAGTATTTTGTGATAGAATGAGTACATGATAACGATTTAACTAACCACCCGGAGATGCTTAGAAATATTAGAGGACCATTAACCATATCTATAAAAAAAAATGCGTGTCTGTAAAGGTGATTAAATAGTTTTTTCTTATGACGTAGCCATGTGGTGTCAGTTACTCTTTTCTTATTGTAACATCTAGTTTTTTTAAATAAAAAAAAAGAAACAGTTTTGCCCTCTAAGAATCTCAATATTGTGAGAATCCCTACTACCATTTAATTTCATGCATTCATAATTAATCCTAATTAACAACTAATTTTTATAGTTAACACCTAGCTCTTACAATTTAAATTAATTCTTACAATTAACAAAACTAATATTTATTATATGATCCATATTTTAAAAAGGTTCATTTTGATTTACTACTTTATACTAATATATTCCTTACAATTAACAAGGTTAATAGCTAATCATTATAATTAAGAGTTAATCTTCCCTTCTTCCTCCACTGCCGCACTCACCCGGTCCACTCGCCTGACCGCGCCCATCACTGCGACTAGGGCCGATGCTGAAATTTTAGGGGCCCGGAGCCAACCTATAAGTGGGGGCCTCTATATAAAAATTTAAAATTAATTATTTTAAATTATCTATAAAATAAATAATATATTAAAATAAAACATTTATATACAATTATCTGTAATATTAATTTAAAAGTTTCTTCTATCATTTGTTATGAGAAGTTATTGACGTTGCTATCAAAGTTAACCTCGTCCAATAATTTTTTTTACAATGTATAAAGTGATCCAACTATGATCCTTTTTGTGATTTTAAGAGTTCACCCTTTCATATATTTTTCTCCTATTTTTACTATCGGATATGTAACATAATGTTGCTGAAATCGTAAATAAAATAGAATAAATCAATTGATCTGTCTACCATTAGGTGTGGTAGGGCAACTATAAGCATAGGAGTAAGGGTATTTAGGGAATTTGATATTTGATTGTCGTCTGCAATTGGATCGTCATCACTGGCTCACCACTTCTGTTAATTGCCGGTGCCCGAACAGCCAATATCATCATTGCTACTTCTTAGGTCTTTTATGTATCACATTGTGATGAGTAGTAGAGCCGAGCAACCTTCCTGACTTTTTTATGTATCGCATTGCGATGAGCAGTAGAGCCGAGTAGGGATGAAAATGGAACAGATATTTTCCGATCCGTCCGGGTACTGAATCCGAAAATATCCGATTCATATCCATTTTTGTCGGATCTTAGTCGATTATGGATCGGATATCGGATATTTGAATTTGGATACCGGATCGTAAACGGTACGGCTCAATATCCGTTCGAATGGTCGGATATCCATATTTTGGAGCCCAGAGTGGTCGCCCCTTAGGCACTGGCCCAGGACCGGCCCTAACTGTGACCCGCCCGACGTCTGAAATCGACCAAATGAGGGATATCATTTACCGTAAATATTTTAGCATTTCTTTGAGAAATAGCATTCGTGGTGCACGCGGGCGTGCGAACTGCACGGTGCCCGTGCCTTGGCAAACAGAAGTATACTATACACAAATTACGACGGTGATATTGATTTTCTAATTACTAAAATGGTAATATTGATATTAATTATGTCACATTTTTATTACTTTTGCATGTGGATTATGTCACATTTTTATTACTTTCGCATGTGGATCCGAAACGTCAAAGAAAATCTCTAATGGTGGATAATTTGTTTTTTTTTTTGTTGGGCCCAAAAGGTTCACCGTTTCAGTTCCCTCCGTTAATCAGATTTCTAGTATGATGGAATTGAATTTGAGATTGCTCCAAATTGCACTTGTACAGCTATATCGGTTGCACAAAACAATTCGTGAAAGCAAATGGACGATCTGGTGTGTTCCCAGGTGCAAACATACAAAGTGATTAGTTTTCGGTGAAATGCTGTTAAAGTCTTGTCAGATCAACTAGCTGCAGAGCAGGGGATTGTTTGCACATGAATACTAATCCATTTTCTATGGTTTTTTCCTGAAAAAGAAATCCATTTTTTATGGTTGTGCATTGCTGCTCTTTTGCTTCCTTATTGCGGGAAGGATGAAGATGGCTTTCTAATTCTTAGACTGACCATGTACAAACAACAATAACAATAACTATGCTTTTGTTCCAAACAAGTTTAAGTCGACGCAAGTACTATGTACAAAATTCAACCAAATTTTTTTTAAGAAAAGAAAGTAATTCTGTTGGTGGTTTTGATCCGGCATATCTCCCGACACTACTAAAGTGTTAGAGGAGTTTGAGGTTCGGTATGGGCGCGCGGAGATTCCAGAAGGTGAGATGTCGAGTGACACAAGGGACACGAAGATTTACGTAGTTCGGGCCGCCTGAGCGTAATACCCTACTCCACGGGGTGTGTTGGTGTTGTATTGGATGTATGAGCTCAACGTCAGTTGAGATTGTAAAGTCAACGTGTCTCCGGAGAGTGTGTCCTATGTATCGTCGGTCTGTCCTTTTATAGTACAAGGGCAGGCCGTTACAAGTTAGCCTGGCTCGACATGTGACCCCGATGGTTACTGATATTGATACACATTCAACACGTTTAATTACCCTTAATGATCGAGTTATGGGCTTTGACAGCACCGTTACTGGTAATTAAGGTCGTCCGATCGTGTGTCATTAATATAGTATTAATGACACTTGACCGGGTCTTGAAGTCCTTGATTCCCCTTTGAAGATCCGGAGCCGTTGTGGAGTCTTCCGGAGGTTAGAGGCTGAAGATCCAACGGTTGGACACGTGGCAGCGCCGGAGTATACTGTGGGGAACAGATTGGTCCGGTGTTACACGACACGTGTCAGTTCTAGAGCTTCCCTTGGTCTGGGGTTAGGTCTGGGGGTGCTATTTCGGTACATAGCCCGGAGCTTCCCCCTTGTGGGTGGTAGCTCCGGTTTGATAGTATACGTGGCGACCCTGGGACTAACCATGTTGGAGAAGCGGGTCCAGTTATGTCTGACATGTGGGCTTCCGAAGGTCTTCAAATCAAGTAGATGACTTTCACTTGAGATCTTTGCAATCCCAAGGAGTATATTACCCAGGGTACCGACAGTGGCCCCCTGGGCCCACCTCTGGGGAAGACCCCTTGGGTGAAGTCATTCCGCCGGAGGTGGGTCCATCCTTCGACTTTTGAACTGAGTCTTCAAAGGTCTTCGGATGTGCCGTTGGCGATAGTTTGGAGTTAAATCCTCACCGCGTGGCATATCCCGTGTGCGGCAAATGAGATCTTTGGCGTGCGGATCTCACGCAATTGAAGGTCGCCGGTTCCCGATACGAAAATCGTATCGGTTCCGTGTGCCTTGTCAGGCCGCCACCTTCGGGCTTCCCGCCTCATGATGACAACCGTTCGCCTGGATAAGAATCTCGACTTGATCGTCGGGGTGGTCCCGGGCCCTCTTGTCACCGGCTGGGTGGAATTTTTTAGTAGTATCTAAGACTTCCTTGCGGTTTCCATCCAAGCGTTGCGAGGGCTTACTTAAGGAGGAAAGCGCGCACCGTCTGGAGTTCTTTACGCCTCTCATCTGATCTTGCGCTCAAACTCCCAACTTGTGCTTGCTTTTCCTCTCTTGCCTTGCTGTGCTGCGATGGAGTTGGATCTCCGCGAGAGTCGTTTGAAGACCGAAGGTGACTTGAAGAAGGTTCGGGCCCTCATGGGATGGTCCCCGGACTTCTTCAACCGTCTGGTCCGCGTCGGAAGAGAGCTCCCGTTCGAGAAGGAGCACGCCGGTGAGATGGTGTACTTCTCTTTGTACGCCATGGTGGGGTTGATCCCACCTTTTTCCTCCTTTTTCTTGATGCTGCTAGACTTTTATGGTATGCAGCTATACCACCTTGGCCCCCACTCCATTCTTCTTGTGTCTATCTTCGTCCACTTCTGTGAAATGTGGGTGGGCATCCCCCCTGCATTGAACTTTTCCAGGCCTTATTCACCGTCCATACCACCGGTAGGAGTAATGAGTACCTTGGCTTCTATTACTTCGTGAAGCGCAAGAAGTGCCCATTCAAGTACCTCCGGTTGTTTCCCTCTGGAAAGTGGGATGATTGGAAGAAGGACTGGATAGTCATCTGGGTGGAGGAGCACGAGAAGCTGGAGCTGCCTGAAAGCCTCCCCAACATCGACACTGCAGTCTGGAGTGAAGCTCCGGTGCTGTCGAATGCCTTCAACCCTGCTCTGACCAGGATCTGCCAGTGCGTGGAGGGAGGATTAACTCCTCAGGCGGTATTTTGCAACTTCCTGGTCAACAGGTGGGCACCGCTGAAGAGGAGAGAAAAACTCGCTTGGGCCCTCAACAGCGTGATGGACGATGACCGGGTCAAGACCGGACTGAAGTCCAACATGGCTGGGGCAACCTTGGAGTTACATCTCAAAAAGTTCCAGCACGGCATCGACGTTGCGGGAGATGACTTGACCCTGCCATCAGCCTTTCTCCCTCTGAACGTGGAAGTAGAGTTCAGCAGGGAGCTCTAACGGATGATGCCGGTGCTTGACGACCTTGGTGTCGTCGAGAGAAGATCGACCTCCAGGGTGGTGATCCCTGGGGCTTCCGAAGGTGGTTCCGACCCTGCCCCGAAGCTAAGGATCGAAGTCGTCGGCAAGGGAAAGGAACCGGCGGACGAACCCTTGAGCCGGAAGAGGAAACTGCAGCATGCCGACGGAAGGTCCGTCAGGCCTGCAACCTCTGCATCAGCTCCTTCTCCCCGGAGGGGGAGGTCTTCTACAACTGCGGCGACTGTACCCGCAGCGGCGTCTTCCCGGGGTGCTAGCTCCGGGCATGCGACTCCATCACCAGGGCCAGTTGAGGCCTCTAGGTCCGGAGGTCCTTGCCGGTCGAGGAGGGCCTCAACTAAGGAAGTGCCCGTGACTGCAACGAGTTCCGGGGGGCCTTCCGGAGCTTCCACGCTGGCGGCGGCTATGGTCAGCCCAGAACGCCCGGGAAAGAGGTTTCGCGCAAGCTGGTGCGGAAGCCTCCCGAGGTAATTTTTAATCTTTACCTCAGACAGTTGTTTTTTGTAGTAACTGTTTTTTAAATTTCTTCATCCTTCATCTGCAGCGTTCCCAAGAAGAGGAGTGAGGCTCCACCCTCAGCCACAACAGCTGAAGTTGTGAGGCCAGAAGCCTCTGCTCCTGTCCCGGTGCCGCCCCAAGTGGTGGCTGAAGCTGCGGCAGCTCCGACGCCAGCTGTCGTGGTCATGGACCTCGACTCATCCCCCGAGACTCTCGTGGTAGCACCGGACCACGGGAGAGAAGATGCGCCAGCGACACCTACCCCGGAGGTTGAAGCTCCGGGTTTGGGTGCTGAGATGATGGAAGCTTCGGCCGTTGAGCCGGAGGAAGCAATAATTCCGGCCCCAGAGCCGGAAATTGTCGAAGCCCCGGCGGTTGAGCCGGAGGTAATTGAAGTCCCAGCATGCGCGCCGGATGTTCAGGAAGTCCTGGCGGTTAGGCCGGGTACCTCTGAAGCACCGGCCGCAGAGCCAGTCGTTGCTGGAGCTCCGGACGCATGGCCGGTTGATGTTGAAGACCTTCCGGCTCCCGAGCCAGTTGCCGTTGAAGCTACGGCCGCAGGGCCGCCTCTTGTTGAAGATCTTCCGGCGCCTGAGTCGGTCGTTGTGAAGGCGTCAGCGCTCGAGCCCCCAGTAGAGGAGGTGCCCAGGCCGGAGCCAGAAGCAGTTCCTGCTCCGGGAGTGACGATGCCGGAGGTACCCGCGGCTGAGCTGGAGTGCTCTGATGAAGTCGCTGGCCCCCTGCCCGAGGGGACGAACGAAGATCTGGCGGCTGGTCCTTCAGAACCACTTCCGGAGGTCGGAACTTCATCAGTAGGACCCTCCTTGATGGCAACTGAGGCCATCCTGGAGGACGGCCCTGGTGCCGTGGAGGCTCAGGGGACCACTCTTGTGGAGTGGGACCCAATTTTTGTAACTGAAAACCCGCTGGAACCAGCAGAGGAGACCCCAGCAGGTCCGGATCCTATCCCGTTGTCATTGTCTATTGACAACGCCTGCTCCAGTCTGTGTCAAGTTCAGCTGGCATTCTTCCACAGCAGCAAGGCTCTTGAAGAGGAGCGCCAAACCCTTAGGATGGCGTAATCGGCTCTACTTCGAGACCAAGCTGGCGCAGTCAAGGCTGGCAGATGACAAAGAATGGATCAAGCAGGAGAAGGTCCGCCTGGTGTACTGGGGCAAGTTATTGGATGACAGGGAGAGCTTGACTCGCGCCCTCGACGCTCAATCCTGGGCCATTTATTTGCAGACCAAAGCAGCTAATAGTGCGGCTGATGAACGCCAAGAAAGGCTTGAGGCCATTAACACTACTCTCATCAAGCGCCGGGAGGCACTTGAGGAGACGGAGAAAAGGCTTGAAGATGAAGAGCAGAAACTCCTAGAGCTGCGGGATGACGTCTTGAGGAGGGAGGAGGAGCTCACCGAAAAGGTGGCTCTGGCTGACAAGGGCCTCGAAGAGCGCGCCAAGAAATTGGAAGAGCGCTGTGCTGAGGAGGAGGAGAAGGCCTGGGTGCGAGGGAAGGAACTCTACGAGCAAGAGTGTGCCATCGCTGCCAGGGAGAAGAAAGTAAGGGGCAGGGAGAAGGACCTGGTTGACCGCCGGAACAAGATCTACCTCCGGGAGGAGGAGCTCGGAAAACTCGAGAAGCGAGTTGCTGAAAAGATTCAGCAAAACGCCAAAGAAGTTGAGCGCCTCGCTCGCGAGAATTCTGAACTGGTGGCGGCCAAAAGATCCTTGGAAGAACTGAAGGGCTTGAGGGCTGTGGACTCCCTATAGGTTTAAGAGTTCCTGGGCAAGGCCAACGACGCGCTGACACCAATGGGCTTCAGTCCTGTGCGTCCGGATGATCCGGAGCCGGAGCCGGACCTGGCGTTGCAAGCGCTGAGCTCGGCGGGTAGCAAACTCTCCAAGGTGGGCGACGTCATCGCGGACCAGTTGGAGGTTGAGGGGCAATCCCTGGCGAAGAACGTCGCAGATTATGTGCTGACGTGCTACACCAGCCGGAATCCCCAATTCCCTCTGGACCCGGTGCTTGAAGGTCCCGTCGAAGGAGAAGGTGAAGCCGCCTGAGCCAATGTGTCAGAGGTTGCTCAGAAGGTCGCCCAGTTCTTCCATAGGGTCTAGGACCATCTCCGTAGCTCCCACTTGTATTCTCTCTTTTTCTTCCTCAATTTTGTAATCCCTTGTCTCCAGATGAATGAAATCCCCAAATTTTTGTGAATTTCACTTTTTGTCTTCAACACTTTTGTCTTGGCCCCCTGGTAGATGTACACAATTTGATTGTGAACATGTACCAAGAGGATATTGTGTTTTGTTGAAGACTCATTTGCTTCGAACTTGTAGAGTGTAGGTCTGAAGTCTTCGATAGTGAAGGCCCCCTGAGGTTGCCGGAGCTTAGAAGCTCCAGCGTTCTCTATCGTCGGAGCTTAGTAGCTCCAGCAATAGTCCCTATCAATGCGTAGAGCATCGATAGTTAGTCCTCTGGGGTATCGGAGCTTAGTAGTTCCGGCAGTGTCCTTTACCAACGTGTAGTTTGTTGGTAGCAGACTCTGCTTGCGGGGTCTTCTCACCATCATTTATTTTGCGTCGACGGCTGGCCCCCCTAGCTTTACCGGAGCTTGTTTGCTCCGGTGATGCTCGTTTTCAATGTTTAACATCAATTACAAGCCACCTAGGGGTAGTCGGAGCTTAGTTAGCTCCGACTTTTCTCCATTAACGTGGATTTTTTATTTTTCCTGCACACTGAAGCCAAGAAAAATAGTAAAATTCGTTTCTTGCCTATAACTTCGTCGCTGCTTACGATTCCCAAGAGAGTTTTAGGTCAAACACAATTCTGAATACAACCGAATGCGTTGTCTTTTCTTCCAGATCCAATTGTACTTGGACCCGCCTTACTTCGGCTTGCCGGGGTGTAGGTAGAGTGGCGTACTTAGGGTGCTTGACCAGGCTAAGTCGATAGCACACTCCGGCCCTAGGTTGGCTTGGTGGCATTCAGGCGAGTGGGCCATAAACAATATTTGAATCTAGAAGAATCGACAATACAGCTCGAATCGTATATGAACCATTCGAACTAAAATTTCTTAAGAATTGCACGTCTTTGTTATAGACAAGAAAGAGAAAAATAAAAAATGTTGAGCCTGTACAAAATAAATGCACGTGGAGTCTGTTTCACATGAAGATGTCTTTCATTATAGGTCCGGGGTACAGGGGAAACAAGTACACTCTTAGGGTACGGAACCAGGCTAAGCGTGTTTAATTTCTCGTTTGACCCAGGGTAGCTAGCCACACTTTTAGTCCTGAGACTGCGACAAGTGTTGCATGAACTTTGTGGACCTTCTAGGAAAGGTCCGGCTCTTCTCCCGGAGGAACTACCCGACTCTGTACAATGACTCTATAACATACACCTCAAGTTACTACAGACTCACCTCCATGATATTAAGTGTAGAACTTACGGAGGTGCTCAATGTTCCAAGGATTTGGGAGAGGTGTCCCATCCTCGGTAGCCAAGCGAACGCTTCTGGGACGGGATACTTTAATCACTCGGAAGGGTCCCTCCCAGCTGGGGGAGAGTTTGTTTAACCCTTCTCTGGATTGTATTCTCCGTAGCACCAGAGCGCCTTCCTCGAGCTGTCGGTTGTGTACATGCCGCTGATGATAGCGCCGAATGGCTTGGCGGTATCGGGCATTCTGAACAGCTGCTTGGCACCTTCCCTCCTCAAGGAGGTCTAGGTCTTCACGCTGGAGCTTGTCCTACGTGGCTTCGTCAAAGGTCCGGACCCGGAGTGACCCCAAGGTGATTTCCGGAGGAAGGATTGCTTCAGCTCCATACACCAGGAAGAAGGGTGTCTCTCCAGTTGACCGGTTTGGAGTTGTCCTGTTGGCCCATAAAGTGGGTGGAAGCTCTTCAATCCAGTTGGCTCCATGTTTTTTCAAGCGCTCATAGGTGCGCGTTTTGAGTCCTTTAAGGATTTCAACATTTGCTCTCTCGGCTTGGCCATTGCTTGCTGGGTGAGCTACGGAGGCGTAGCAAACTTGAATGACGAGGTCTTCGCAATATCCTTGAAATGCAGAGCTTGTGAATTGGGTCCCATTATCAGTGATGATTTTGTTTGGGACTCCAAATCTGCATACAATGGACTGCAAAAAGTTGATAGCAGATTGCTTGTTGATTGTCACAATTGGATGAAAGCATCTAGGCCCCCCTCATGTAGTACGGTTTTGGTGATTAATGACAACCATTGAACTTTACTAATGAATTTGTGAATGCAAGGTCCCCATAAACACTCAATAAGATGAAATGAACATGTCATTGGAGACCCATAGATACTCAACTTTCAAGATCAAATTCATGAGATAAAGATAAGATGTGAAGGCTCTATGTCTAAGTCACTCAATCAAAAATTGACAACATACAATGCTTAAGAATCATCAGAGAGCCTTGTGGAACAAATGTATAAGAGGTCATTCGAGCAAGACACAAAAGATTCACTCAAAACAACTCGTGGCAAACAAAATCAACTCACCGGATCAACCAATGATTTCCAAAATGAACACATCGGTCGAGTTGATTCAACTGAAGAAAAAGACCTCAGACAAATGAACTCACCGGATCATCCGATGTGAAGGGCTCAACAACATCGGTGCATCAGTACAGTTTGCAGTACAATTGGACCAAGTGAAGCACCGGATCATCCGATGTGCAGACTTACACACATCGGTTGATCACTCCAGTAAGTATCAAGAACAAGCAAATTCTGGAGGAAGAGCCACCGGATCATCCGATGAGAAGACAGGGGGCAACATCAGTCTAATAACGGTAATATCTGACAAAATGATGTCAGCCGAAGTAATTACACCGATGATAACTAGAGGGGATACTGAAAGTGCATCTAGGTTCCCCGTGGGTTTTGGATGATTGATGACGACAATTAAGTCGCTAATGAGCTCAAGTGATCTTAGCACAGGTATGGACTCAATTGGAGACGCAAACCCTCAAAAAGGAAAAGGAAGGAAACGGAGTCAACTCGAAGCGTAGAAACTAGGGTTTCTAGCGTGATTGAGTTAGACTAGCCGTAGCAATAGGAGGGTGTGTGTGTAAAGTGCATTGAGATCAAGTTTGGGAGCTCAAAGTGGTTTAGAGGTCAAACCTATGAAAGAAATGAGTGATTGAGTGGTCTGGCCGTAGGGCCGGACTAGTCCGTGCAGGTGGCTGGACTAGTCCGTTCCTGGCCGGCCAAGTCCGTTTTTGGCCGGACAAGAAGGGTCTGACTGAGATCGGACTAGTCCGTTTGTGGCCGGACTAGTCCGGGAAGCTGTGAGTGGGTTTTGGGGATGAAGTACCAAAACCACGGACTTGTCCGTTTTGGACCGGACCAAGAGGTCCTGAGTGAGAACGGACTAGTCCGCCCGTGGGGCCGGACTAGTCCGGGTTGGCTAGAAAAGGTGCTTCTGTGGCTAAGTCTGGGAGGACCGGACTAGTCCGCCCTAGGGGCCGGACTAGTCCGTGGTCCTCAGACTAGTCCGTTTTCACACGGAGCAAAAGGCTCTGTGTGAGATCGGACTAGTCCGGTGTTGACCGGACTAGTCCGTTCTGGAAGTGACCGTTTGAATTTGAAGTTTGGCGGGTAGCGTGACGATGGTGTGTCAGCTGTCGGGACCTGACAAAGGGGTCAGTGGTCCCCTAGGCCGGACTAGTCCGGGCCAGTGGCCGGACTAGTCCGCCCTTTTGCTGAAGTCAGCAGTTTGGGCTTGGGACCTCTATAAAAAGGGGACCCCCGGCCTCATTTCAAACAGATTTGAAAAAACTCAAACCTTAACGCCGCCACAGCCAACTTGGAGCACTCCTAAGCCTCCTTCTTGCCTACTTTCCCTCTAAAACTAATTCTTGAGTGGATTAGGGTTTAGTGAGGTGGAGAAGAGGAAGAACATCGCGCTTGTGCTCCCGGTTTGATCTCTTGCACTCGTTGAGTCTTTGTGGGCTGTGTATTGAGTTTGTTTTATTGTGTTGATCATCTTTGTGGTGTGGGAGCCTCAGTTTGTGAGAAGCCCCAACGAACTTTGTAATCACCGTTGTGATTAGTGGAGAACCAAGTTAGGCCCGTGCGGTAAACTTGGTGAGGGAAGGGTTGTTGGACCCGGTCCTTTTGTGGACTCCTCAACGGGGACGTAGATTTCTTGTGTGGAATCGAACCTCGGGATAAAATCCTTGCCCCCTTGTGTTCTTCGCATTCATTCTATTGATTACTTTGTTCTAGGGTTGGTAGTCTCGTTTCATATTCCGCTTTGCTACAAACTTGTGGAAACTTGACTTGCTCTTGTTTAGGTTGTTGCTTAACTTGACTTAAACATATACTCACTTGTAGCAAAGATAAAATACCCTAAAACTTGCCAGAAACATCCTTTTAGGGTTATTCACGCAAGCTGACCGGACTAGTCCGCCCCCTGACCGGACTAGTCCGCCCCCTGTGATTTAATCTCGTTTTATGAAGTCATTTGCAGGTCGATTAGCCTATTCACCCCCCCTCTAGGCAACTTTCAATTGGTATCAGAGCAGGACTCTCCACAAAGAGTCTAACAACTCGGAGAGATGGCCGGAGTGGTGAATGACGATGCATCGAGCAGCAACTACGAGGCGACCCGTGAGGAGACGTTGGCTTATCAAGATAAGCCAACGGACGATGAGGAGACTCGCCAACTCAAGGCGAAGCTCCGGGAGAAGCTAAACATATCCAAGATTGATCCGTCAAACCATTCAAGTGGTGGTGGCGGAGCCAACTACAACCGGCAAGGGTTCAACTACGAACGCCTTGCCGCCAACAACCACTACCTGTCCATCCCATTGGGGAAACCTCCCCAATTCGATGGAACGGACTACGGTATGTGGAAACACAACATGAAGATCCACCTCGTGTCACTCAACCCAGCGTTGTGGCAAATTGTCATGACCGGGGTGGAGATTCCAAAGGATGAGGACAACATAACTCAAGAACAAGCCATCCTCATCCACCGCAACGCTCAAGCTGCGGGTGTGATCATCTCATCTCTCTCTAGAGATGAGTTCAACCGTGTCGATGGCCTTGAAGTGGCCAAAGACATATGGAACACCCTCAAGACGGCGCATGAGGGAAACCGAGTGGTCAAGGAGGCCAAGATCGAGCTCATCGAAGGAGAGCTTGGGAGATTCGCCATCTTGGATGGTGAATCCCCCCAAGACATGTACAACCGGCTGAAGGTGCTGATCAACAAGAGCCGATCATATGGCTGCACCAAGTGGACCGACCACGAGGTGGTGAAGAGGATGATCCGGGCATTCATGCCTAGGAACGTCTCTTTATGCTCCATGATTCGGGAAAGTCCGGGGTTCACTCAAATGACCCCGGAGGAGGTCCTTGGGAGGATCATTAACCATGAAATCATGGAGAAGGAGGCGCTCTTCTACAACGACCTCCAAAAGTTCACCGCCTCCAAGATGAAGAACGTTGCACTCAAGGCAACGCCCTCTTCAAAGGAGCAAGAAGAAAGTGATGAGGAGAGCCTCGACACCGATGAGGAGGAGGCCTTCTTCATCAACAAATTCAAGAGAATGATGAGGAGGAAGAAAGGGGGGCACAACTATGAGGGCAAGGGAAAGGAAAGAGCAAGGCCCAAATCAAGAAGGTCTTGCTACAACTGTGGCGAGTATGGGCACTTCATCGCTGATTGCCCACACGAAGAAACAAAGAAGAAGAAGGAAGGGAAGCCTCAAGAAAAGAGATTCTTCAGGAAGAAGAGGCCCTCCGGACAAGCCCATTTGGGGAAGGAGTGGGACTCTAACGATGAGTCCTCCTCCGAAGAAGAAGAGGAGAAGATGGCCACCATAGCCATCGGGAGGAACTCCAAGGGAGGCAAGCACTTCCCCAACCTCAACAACGACCACAAGCCTACTTGCCTTATGGCAAGGGAAGGAAAGAGAAAGGTAACATCTCATCCTTCCTCCCCAACTTCCTCACATGATGATTTTGATAGCGCTAGTGAAAATGAGCATATGTTTAAGGACATAAGCAAAAGCACCTTGCGTAGGATGAAGTTGCTTATGGATGAGATCTTTGAGAAGGAAGATCTCATCAACAGACAGGAGGACATGCTCATCCTTGAGAAGGAGAGATGTCAAGAGCTTGATGAGCTCCTTGAGCTCGAAAGAGAGAAGAGCAAGGCATTGGAACACGAACTTGCTCTTTGCAAGAAAACGTGTTCAAGTCTTGAGGAGAAGTCGATTGAGCTCAAGGATGAACTTGGAAGCTTGTCAAAAGCTAACAAGATCCTTGAGACTCAAGTTGAGTCACTCAAGAACAATGTAACCTCTTCCTTCAAGAGCTCACCCCCCTCAAAGGCCTCATCCAAGGCAACATCACCTTGCAAGTGCTCCAACTTGATCCTTAAACTTAAGGATGAACTCAACCTAGCACAAGGCAAACAAGCACCTAAGGGTGCCATCTTTGACAAGGAAAAGGTGGCATATGCACGAAGTGCATTCACCAACACAAGACCACCCCATGTCAAGGATGGTCTTGGCTATACTAGAGGTGCAAGGCATAACGCCAAAACCTCCAAGTATGGCAAAGACATGATTGTCTTTGTAAAGGGGAGTTCATCTCAAACTAAAAATGAAAAGAACTCACCCTCTAGCAAAAACTTGCCTAAATTTGAACCGCATCATTTATTTCATGATTTTGATGCATCTTATGTGTTGAAGAAGAACAAACACGGCAAGGTGTTTGCTAGATATGTTGGGCCACTCCGCAAGAGCCCCAAGCCTTGCGTGTGGGTGCCAAAATGCCTAACCACTAATGTCAAAGGACCCAACTCCGCTTGGGTACCTAAAAGAAAGGCATAAAACTTGTTTTGCAGGCTTACTCCTCCGGTGGATCGAAATGGATATTGGATAGCGGATGCACCAACCACATGACCGGAGAGAGAAGCATGTTCATAGAGTATGAGGAGAATAAGGACCCAAGTGAAGGAATCTTCTTTGGGGACAATAGCCAAGGAAAAATCCTTGGCTCCGGTAAAATTTCTATCTCCTCATTACATACTTTATCAAATGTCTTGCATGTTGATTCTCTAGACTATAATCTCCTATCCATATCACAGCTATGTGATAGAGGATATAAATGTGTGTTCACTAGTGAGGGAGTGAGTGTCATTAGAGAAGGTAATGACTCGATAGCCTTTAAGGGAGTGCTCAAGGGAAAGCTCTATCTTGTGGACTTCACCGCGGATAAAGCTCAACTTGACACATGCTTAATGGCTAAAGCCAACATGGGATGGCTTTGGCATAGAAGGCTAGCCCATGTTGGAATGAGGAATCTTCAAAAGCTCCTTAAGGGTGAGCATGTTCGTGGCCTAAAGGATGTAGTATTCGAAAAGGATAGGCCATGTAGTGCTTGCCAAGCGGGAAAGCAAGTAGGAGCTCAACACCCCTCTAAGAATATCATGACGACAACTAGACCTTTGGAGTTGCTCCATATGGATCTTTTTGGCCCCATTGCGTACATTAGCATTGGTGGCAGCAAGTATGGTCTAGTTATCGTTGATGACTTCTCTAGATATACTTGGGTGTTCTTCTTGCATGATAAAAGTGAAACTCCCGGTGTCCTTAAGAAATTTCTAAGGAGAGCTCAAAATGAGTTCACCTTAAGGATAAAGGCTATAAGGAGTGACAATGTCACCGAATTCAAAAACATGCAAGTAGAAGAGTTCCTAGATGAGGAGGGCATCAAGCATGAGTTTTCCGCTCCCTATTCTCCACAACAAAATGGCATAGCCGAAAGAAAGAATAGGACGCTCATTGAGATGTCAAGGACGATGCTAGATGAGTACAAAACATCGGACCGGTTTTGGGCGGAAGCGGTTAACACCGCTTGCCATGCCGTGAATCGATTGTACCTTCATCGCCTCCTCAAGAAGACCCCTTATGAGCTTCTCATTGGTAAGAAACCCAATGTTTCTTACTTTCGGGTCTTTGGTAGCAAATGCTATATCCTCAACAAGAAGCCTAGGACTTCGAAGTTTGCTTCAAAGTCCGATGAGGGTTTCTTGCTTGGATATGACTCAAACACTCATGCGTACCGTGTGTTCAACAAATCCTCCGGAATTGTTGAAGTAGCACGTGACGTGGTGTTTGACGAAACCAATGGCTCTCAAGTGGAGCAAGTTGATCAACATGCCCTTGATCAAGAGGAACCTCCACTAGAAGCTCTAAGGAAAATGGCACTTGGAGATGTTCGCCCACAAGAACCATCTCAAAGCCCAAGTGACCATCATCATTATGAAGTAGGTCAAATCCCCATTGGACAAGTTGAAGATCCACTAGAAGCTCCCCAAAGTGATAATGAGAATGAGGATCAAGGGGGAGGCTTGGATCAAGGGGGAGACCAAAGTGAAGAAGATGAACCAAGTAATTCAAGAGGTCAACCCCCGCATCCTCGTGTTCATCAAAGTGTTCAACGGGACCATCCCGTTGACAACATTCTAGGAGATATCACAAAAGGAGTAACTACACGCTCACGTGTTGCAAACTTTTGTGAGCATTTCTCTTTTGTCTCATCCTTGGAACCACATAAGGTTGAAGACGCCTTAAGGGATCCGGATTGGGTAGTTGCCATGCAAGAGGAGCTCAACAACTTTGAAAGGAACAAGGTTTGGGAGCTTGTCAAGCGCCCTCAAGCTAATGTTGTTGGAACCAAGTGGGTGTTTCGCAACAAACAAGATGAGCATGGCGTGGTAACTAGGAACAAGGCACGACTTGTGGCAAAAGGATACTCACAAGTTGAGGGATTGGACTTTGATGAGACATTTGCCCCCGTAGCTAGGCTTGAGTCAATTCGGATACTACTAGCCTTTGCTACTCATCATGACTTCAAACTCTACCAAATGGATGTTAAGAGTGCATTCCTTAATGGCCCAATCAAGGAAGAAGTTTATGTAGAGCAACCTCCAGGGTTTGAAGACCAAGACTATCCAAACCATGTTTACAAATTGCGAAAGGCTCTTTATGGTCTCAAGCAAGCTCCTAGAGCTTGGTATGAGTGCTTAAGAGACTTTTTAGTTGAAAATGGTTTTAGGATAGGAAAAGCGGATTATACCCTTTTCACAAAACACTTCAATGAGGATCTTTTTGTGTGCCAAATATATGTGGATGACATCATATTTGGTTCCACAAATAAGGTGTTTTGTGATGAGTTCTCCAAGATAATGACGGAGAGGTTTGAAATGTCCATGATGGGTGAGTTGAAGTTCTTTCTAGGATTTCAAGTGAAACAACTCAAAGAAGGGACGTTCATAAGTCAAACTAAGTATACTCAAGATATTCTAAGAAAGTTTGACATGGACAAAGCAAAACCCATCAAAACCCCTATGGGAACAAATGGACACCTAGACCTAAATGAGGACGGTCCAAGTGTGGATCAAAAGCTATATAGGTCTATGATCGGATCACTTCTCTATCTTTGTGCATCTAGGCCCGATATCATGCTAAGTGTGTGTATGTGTGCACGCTTTCAAGCAGCACCCAAGGCTTGTCATTTGACCGCCGTTAAAAGGATCTTGAGATATCTTGTACACACACCTACCCTAGGACTTTGGTACCCCAAAGGATCCAAGTTTAACCTCATCGGATATTCCGATGCGGACTATGCGGGGTGCAAAGTTGATAGGAAGAGCACATCGGGTACGTGCCAATTCTTAGGTCGATCTCTTGTGTCTTGGTCCTCCAAGAAGCAAAACTCTATTGCTCTATCCACCGCCGAAGCGGAATATGTTGCAGCCGGAAGTTGTTGTGCACAACTTCTTTGGATGCGACAAACTCTTAGGGATTATGGGATTAACCTGCGTAAAATTCCATTCTTGTGTGACAACGAGAGTGCAATCAAGATATCCCATAATCCGGTGGAACACTCTAGGACCAAACATATAGAAATTCGACACCATTTCCTGCGAGATCACTCAATGAAGGGAGACATTGAGATTTCGCATGTGAGGACGGAACATCAACTTGCGGACATCTTCACAAAGCCTCTTGACGAGAAGCGCTTCTGTGAGCTAAGAAGTGAGCTCAACGTGTTGGATTCTCGAAACGTGGCTTAAACACCATTCCTCATATATTTTGAGCCACATTTCAAAAAAACTCCTCTCTATGTCGACTTCTCCTCAAATTTGTTTGAGAAATCTATTTTATCCATGAAAATGTTCATAAGTTGTTCTTTATTGACTCATAATCATGCTTGTCATGTTTTCCTTGCTATATTCGTACCAAAGGACTTATCTCCATGGGCAAAACCCAAATATACTGTTTTTCAGCCCAGCTGGACCGGACTAGTCCGCCCCTACGGCCGGACAAGTCCGGGTCAGACTAGTCCGCGGCCAGTCCGCACACCGGACTAGTCCGGCCTTCCACCGGACAAGTCCGGACCCGGACTAGTCTGGGTCTGGTCCGCAGACCGGACTAGTCCGGCCCCTCAACCGGACTAGTCCGGCCCTTGGGGACTTAAACCCCCAGGCAGCCCGAACCCCCTCTCTCTCTTCCTCACTTGTCTCTCTAGCTTCCACGCGCACACAACCGCCCCCAAATCGGCGATTTTGCGCTCCATCCACCAAAACTCAACTCCAATCCGCGCATCGAAGTCCTTGGGAGTGAGGGATCACTTCCCCGCGCTCCACCTTCGAGATCCACACCGATTTCGACGACTCAAGCGGATTCTTGAAGGTATTTCACCGTTCCTCAAAAACTTGCCCCATTCTTGATTCATCAAGTTTTTGATAGGAACACCTTCATTAATGTTGTTCTATACACCCTTGCGATCATAGCCTAGGAGTATTACGCATTGGTTCACAAATTTTTCGATGAATCAATTAGGGTTAGGGTTCTTCCTGTGTAACCCGGACTAGTCCGGCCACCAGGCGGACAAGTCCGGCCGGCGGACTAGTCCGCCCCTGGGGCGGACAAGTCCGGTTTGCACAGGGCAAACCCTACTTCTAGTTGGTTCTCGAGATCTTTTCGGCAATACTTCTTCTTCCTAGGCTCATATCTTCCTCTCTCTGTTCTTTGCACAGAATGTCGAACTCCGAGCGCTCTCCTCCGCGTGTCAACCTCGAGGGGCGTACCAAGGCCCAAATTGCCGAGGCAAGGACCAAGGCTGCACTTTTAGAGGCGCAAAAAGCAAAGGAAGAGAGGCGGCTGAAAGCCCTCGAAGCTTCCAAAGTTGCAGCTAGCATCTACAACGAGGAAGAAGCTATAGCTCGAGCAACCGCAGAGTCTCTAAATGAGCTGAGGAAGAAGAAAAGGGAAGATAGGGAGGCTCACAACTCCAGGGCCGCTGAGGCCAATGCCCCCAAATGGAAGAAACTCGTCACTGTTGGCGAGAAGGCGAAGGGCAAGGAGCCAGCTCAAATGGAACCTGAGCCCAGGGTCGAGCGTGACCCCAAGAAGGGAAAGGCTCCGGCTCCAGTCGAGCCGAAGAAGAAGAAGCCCTCCATCAATGTGCCAGCCAAGAAGGCAGCTGGAGGTGTTGTGATCAAAGAAAAAGGGAGAGCCACCTCCATTGGCCCCCTTGAAGTTCACACACCAGAGAGGAATCCCAACAGACAGAAGGAATTGTCTGCTAACGTATTTCATGGCAAAGGGTCTGAAAAGGCCAGGAGGCTAAGGGAAGAAAAGGTTTACAAGTATGAGAGGAGCACGGCAGATCCCAGATTTTGGTGTGACTTCCACTGTGATTATTACAGGCTAGTCTACCAACAAATGAAGAAGCCAGTGATAGAGGCTCAGTGGGTGGACTGGGACTATATGGCGAAGAAGGAGCACTCGGCCTTTGATGCCGTGATTGAAGCTGCCGAGCGCCATGATCTCAAGAAGATCATGGGCTTCAAATATGATTGGAATGTGGAAGTTATTCTCCAATTCTACTCCACAATCTACTTCACCACCTCTGGTGACAGGAAAATTATTTGGATGACTCATGGTGAGCAATACTCTGTCACCTATGCTGAGTTTGCAAGGATCCTTGGTCTTGAGGCTCACATGGACCACGAGATCATTATCTCGAACCTCAAGGCAGTGGATCGTGAGGAGCTGGCTTACATGTATCCAAGCCATCTCCCGTTTGATGCCGGACTAGCTCGGAACATCAAGCCATTCTACAGCATCATGAACCGGATACTTAGGAGGACCATTGCACCCAAGGACGGTGATGCAGGGGTCATTCAAGGAAACCTAAGGCACCTGCTCATTCTGATTGATGGGGAAGAGAAGTTCAATCTCGTCGACTACATCTTCGACGATATCTTCAACATCTCGCATACCCCCAACAGGGCGTGCGGGTATGCCCCTTACATTATGTGCCTTATTGAGAAGGTGTCGGGCGTGTCCTTTGTCAAGGATGTATCGCACCGACCTCTGCGCCCCCAGAAGCCGCCAAATGTGCCGGTGCCTCCAAGACGCAAGAATGCAGATCCTCCGTCTCGCCCAGTGGCGCCTCCTTCTCCGCCTCCGCCTCAGTCCATGAGTGCGTTCTTCAAGTGCTTCAAGGCCATCTTCACCTCGTGCCGGAAGCAAGAGATTCACGCTCAGAGGGCACACAAGCGCCAAGAGAAGTATCTCAAGGCGGTGTGTGAGAAGCTTGAAGTTCCGATGTCATCTCCTGAGGAGAGTGATGGGGAGATCACTCCTTTCCCCGTCTTCACTGCCGATGAGCTTGCTCAGCTCCAGGAGGATGGAAGCTCCTCTCGGGCAGCTCCCTCGGCAAGGGAATCCTCCGACAACGACGACAACGACGAAGAGGCAAACATTGCAGACTCCGAAGCCACTGAGAGCGAAAGTGGAGAAGACGAGGATTAGTTCTTAGGTCTTAGCTCCCTCTCTTCTTTTCCTTTTTGGTGCCTTGATGCCAAAGGGGGAGAGTTAAGGAGGAGTTAATCGTTTGTGGGTGTGTTTGTGATTTGTGGACTTATTTTGTAACATATTTATGCTTTTGGATGTCTACATTTGTGCAAGACTCGTTATTGTTGCTTACTATCAATATATTGCTCTTATTGTCAATCTTATGAATGTATTGATGTTATTCATGTCTTGACACAAACTGTTGAGCACATCACGTAGGCACCCCACCATAACGTGTGTGGGTATGAAAGAACTCCTCCACCTCTTTTACATGTTGCATACATTGAGGGGGAGTCATTCATACGCACACATGTTATGAAAACCAAACTTTATACTCTTATTTGTGAAGGACTTAATGTGTTGTCATCAATCACCAAAAAGGGGGAGATTGAAAGTGCATCTAGGTTCCCCGTGGGTTTTGGATGATTGATGACGACAATTAAGTCGCTAATGAGCTCAAGTGATCTTAGCACAGGTATGGACTCAATTGGAGACGCAAACCCTCAAAAAGGAAAAGGAAGGAAACGGAGTCAACTCGAAGCGTAGAAACTAGGGTTTCTAGCGTGATTGAGTTAGACTAGCCGTAGCAATAGGAGGGTGTGTGTGTAAAGTGCATTGAGATCAAGTTTGGGAGCTCAAAGTGGTTTAGAGGTCAAACCTATGAAAGAAATGAGTGATTGAGTGGTCTGGCCGTAGGGCCGAACTAGTCCGTGCAGGTGGCCGGACTAGTCCGTTCCTGGCCGGCCAAGTCCGTTTTTGGCCGGACCAGAAGGGTCTGACTGAGATCGGACTAGTCCGTTTGTGGCCGGACTAGTCCGGGAAGCTGTGAGTGGGTTTTGGGGATGAAGTCCCAAAACCACGGACTTGTCCGTTTTGGACCGGACCAAGAGGTCCTGAGTGAGAACGGACTAGTCCGCCCGTGGGGCCGGACTAGTCCGGGTTGGCTAGAAAAGGTGCTTCTGTGGCTAAGTCTGGGAGGACCGGACTAGTCCGCCCTAGGGGCCGGACTAGTCCGTGGTCCTTAGACTAGTCCGTTTTCACACGGAGCAAAAGGCTCTGTGTGAGATCGGACTAGTCCGGTGTTGACCGGACTAGTCCGTTCTGGAAGTGACCGTTTGAATTTGAAGTTTGTCGGGTAGCGTGACGATAGTGTGTCAGCTGTCGGGACCTGACAAAGGGGTCAGTGGTCCCCTAGGCCGGACTAGTCCGGGCCAGTGGCCGGACTAGTCCGCCCTTTTGCTGAAGTCAGCAGTTTGGGCTTGGGACCTCTATAAAAAGGGGACCCCCGGCCTCATTTCAAACAGACTTGAAAAAACTCAAACCCTAGCGCCGCCACAGCCAACTTGGAGCACTCCTAAGCCTCCTTCTTGCCTACTTTCCCTCTAAAACTAATTCTTGAGTGGATTAGGGTTTAGTGAGGTGGAGAAGAGGAAGAACATCGCGCTTGTGCTCCCGGTTTGATCTCTTGCACTCGTTGAGTCTTTGTGGGCTGTGTATTGAGTTTGTTTTATTGTGTTGATCATCTTTGTGGTGTGGGAGCCTCAGTTTGTGAGAAGCCCCAACGAACTTTGTAATCACCGTTGTGATTAGTGGAGAACCAAGTTAGGCCCGTGCGGTAAACTTGGTGAGGGAAGGGTTGTTGGACCCGGTCCTTTTGTGGACTCCTCAACGGGGACGTAGATTCCTTGTGTGGAATCGAACCTCGGGATAAAATCCTTGCCCCCTTGTGTTCTTCGCATTCATTCTATTGATTACTTTGTTCTAGGGTTGGTAGTCTCGTTTCATATTCCGCTTTGCTACAAACTTGTGGAAACTTGACTTGCTCTTGTTTAGGTTGTTGCTTAACTTGACTTAAACATATACTCACTTGTAGCAAAGAGAAAATACCCTAAAACTTGCCAGAAACATCCTTTTAGGGTTATTCACGCAAGCTGACCGGACTAGTCCGCCCCCTGACCGGACTAGTCCGCCCCCTGTGATTTAATCTCGTTTTATTAAGTCATTTGCAGGTCGATTAGCCTATTCACCCCCCCTCTAGGCAACTTTCGGAGACATCGGATCATCCGGTGTTCACAGTAAAGTTCTGTCAGCCTACTTTTCCAACGGCTATTTCAGTTAAGCTGGCTATAAAACCCCTCTAACCCTGCCATTCCGAAGAGTCTTGATCACCTGAAGCCAACTACACATCCAAGAGCATTCAAGACTATAGAGCATACATTTCCACACTTTTAGATCATTTGTAATAGGCTAGAGAGAAGCTTGTGTGCGTTCTTTCTTTGTGATTGAACTCTCTAGGCTAGTGAGAAGTTGAAGAAGATCGTTCCGGAGCTTGCCAAGGTGTGTGTGGAAGTCCGGAACATCGAATGTTGTACAAGGCTTGAGCTCCACCTTGCCGGAGATGGTGAACGGAGAAGATTAGTGAAGACTCCATTGTCTCGGTGACATTGGAAGTGGCAAAACCCTTCGGTGGGTGCCACAACGTGGACGTAGGAAGATTCTTGCGATCTTGCCGAACCATGGGATAAACCTTCGTGTCCCCTAGCGTTTGCATTTCTCTCCCTCTCTTTACATTATGCAATCTTTACTTCACAATTTATATCTACGTTGATTGCATAGTTAGAACCGCATTGGGAATTGAGCTTAAGTAGTTCGTTTTTAATTGCTTTAAAATTTGAAAGAAAGCCCAATTCACCCCCCCTCTTGGGCGTTTCGATCCTTACAATTGATATCAGAGCAAGGTTGCTCATAGGATCATTCTAGATTCACCGCTGGAGAGCAAAAATGGCCAAGGTTGGGGTTTCGGTTCCTATCTTCGAGGGCAAGAATTTTGCCTATTGGAAAGCACGCATGCGCGCTTACCTTGAGGCTATTGCCCCCGAAGTTTGGGAAGCGACTCATGCGGGATTTGGAGAACTTAACTATGTGGGTGATCAAGTTAAGTGGGATGCTAAGGCTAGGAATGCTATTTATGAATGCATAAGTCAAGATGTCTTCTCTAGGATTGCTAGTAAGGAGAAAGCTTGTGAAATTTGGGCTTGCTTGATAGAAATCCATGAGGGCTCATCTCGTGTAAAGGAACTTAAATATCACATGCTCAAAGCTAAATATGATGAATTTAAGATGCTTCCTCATGAAAATGTTAATGAAATGTTTTCACGCTTAAATGTTCTTATTGAGGAAATTAATGCTCTTGACATTGCGTCTATTGGCAAGGGACTTATTAACCGCAAGATCCTCATGCTCCTTCCCAAGCTGAAGTACAACATCATCAACTCCATGCTCCAAAAGGAATCACTTGACAACATTGAAGTTTCGGATCTCATTGGAGAAATACACGCTCATGAGATGAGTGTACTTGGGATGATGAAGCAATCATCATCAAAAACAATTGCTCTAAAGGCCTCCACCAAGAAGACAAGCTTCAAGAAGAAGAAGGTGGTTGAGCCTAGCTCAAGTGAAGAAGAGCAAGCGTCAAGTGAAGATGACGATGATGAGCTTGCCTTGATGATGAGGAAGTTCTCACGCTTGAACTCCAAGATCACCAAAAAGGGATACACCTTTGATCCCAAGAAGAAGGCATTTCTACCAAGAAGAGACGATCGCAAGATATGCTACAATTGTAGAGATCAAGGCCACATCTCCTATGATTGTCCAAAACCGGACAAAAGGAGAGAGAACTACAAAGGCAAGCAACGCAAGCTTGAAGAAAGTGATGATGACGAAGAAGAAGCCAAGCCCAAACCAAGAGCCTTTGGGAAGAAGAAGCAAGACAAGGGCAAGAAGGCAAGACTCTTCCCAAAGAGGAGAAGTGGTCCACAAAAGGTGTTTATGTGTGAGGCAAATGAATGGGTCACCGACGAAGAAACAAGTGATGAAGAGAGTGAAGAAGAAGAAGAAAGCTTGGTCGGCCTTGCCATTGCCAATCATGATGACTCACCTCTTCCTCCACCACCCATGTGCCTCATGGCTAAAGGTAACACCAAGGTATGTGACGACTCTAGTGATGATGAGCTTTCCCCCAATGATTTAACTTCTTTGATTAATGAATATCATGCTATCATTAAGAGAGAGAAGAGTAAGGTTAAAACTCTTGAAGAAATTCGTGCTAAACTTGAGAGTGCTAACCTTGATTTGCTTGACAAGTATGAAAGCATACTTAAAGAGCATGACACGCTCAAATCTCATGTCAAGCAAATTGAGGAAGAAAATGCTAAAATCAAGGTAGACAATTATGAGCTCAACATAGCACACCAAACTCTCTTGGAGGAGCACAACAAGCTGACTCAAGAATACCTAACACTTAACATTGCTCATGACATGCTTGATCAAGAGTTAAAAGATGCAAAGAAACAAACTCTTAATGATAAGATATACATTACTTTGCATGTCTCTAATGTCTTGGACAAGTCTTTGTCTTTGAAAGCTAATGCTAGGGAGAAGGACTTGTTGGAAGAAATTGAGAGTCTCCGCACTAGTGTGGCTAGACTTTCAAAAGGTGAAGTCAAGCACAAGGAAATCCTCTTCCAACAAGCAAAAGCCTTCAACAAAAGAGGACTTGGATCCTTCCCGGTGCCCAACAAAGGAAAGGTGCCCTCACCGGAGCTTAGAACAAGCTTCATCAAGGAAGTTGGTTCTTATTGCCAACATTGTGAGGTCACCGGTCACCACACAAGGGAGTGTCCTCTTCCTAACCGACCTTCACCTAAATTGCCTACTAACTACAAATCTATTTTCAATGATCGCTATTATCTTCTTAGCAAAGTGAATGGCAAGGTGAAGGCTAGGTTCATTAGCAAAGACATGAAGAGCATGAAGGGGAAGCTCCCCAAGCAACTTTGGGTCCCAAAGACACTTGTATCTCACATACAAGGACCTAAGTTGGCTTGGGTGCCTAAAGTCAAAAATTAACTTCATGTGTGTAGGTGAACTACAAAGCCGGAGGAAAGCATTGGGTACTCAATAGCGGGTGCACTCAACACATGACCGGCAATGATGGTATGTTCACCACCATAGAAAACCCCAGTAATCATGAACAAGTCACTTTTGGTGACAATTCTAAGGGTAAGATAATAGGATTAGGTAAAATTGCTATCTCTAATGATTTATCCATTTCTAATGTGGTGTATGTTAAGTCGCTTAGCTTTAATCTACTTTCCATTGCACAACTTTGTGATCTTGGACTAACATGCACATTTAGCAAAAATGATGTTGTTGTGAGTAGTGAGACAAGCAAAGAGCTAATCTTCAAAGGGTTTCGGCATGGACATCTCTACTTAGTAGACTTCTCCAACAAGAATGCTAGCCTAACCACTTGTCTTTTCACTAAGACAAGCTTGGGTTGGCTATGACACCGACGCATAGCACACATTGGAATGAGCAAACTCAAGAAGTCATTCAAGCTTGGGATGGTGACCGGCGTGAAGGATGTGACGTTTGAGAAGAACAAGCTTTGTAGCTGTCGACTGTTGGAGTCGGCAGATCCCCTAACACTATGAAAAGTGTTTGAAGGAGTTTGTGGTTCGGTCTGGGCGCGCGGAGATCTAAGAAAGTGAAATGCGATTTGGACACGAGTGACACGGTGGTTTACGTGGTTCGGGCCGCCTGAGCGTAATACCCTACTCCACGGGTGTGTGTTTGTTGTATTAACTTGTGAGCTTCAGAGTGTTCGAGAGTCCTCTCCTGTGTATCGTCGGTTTGTCCTTTTATAGTACAAGGACTAACCGTTACAAGTCAGCCTGGCCCGACATGTGGCCCTGGCGGTTATTAGTATTGATACACGAGATTAATTGTTGTTAATAACCCTGTAACGGCTCCGACAGTGCCGTTACAGGTGTTAAGGCTGTCCGATTAATTATCATTAACGTGGAATTAATGGTAATTAATCGGATCTTGAAGTCTGCGGCTGTCCTTTGGAGATCCGGAGCCGTTACAACGTCTCCCGGAGGCTTTAAGCATCTAGCTCTGTCGTGTGGACACGTGGCAGCTCCGGAGCTTGCTTGGGAGAAGCGGGAAGCTCCGGGGTGACCTGGCACGTGTCATGTCCGGAGCTTCTCTCGGTCGGGGGCTACCTCTGGAGGTGCCGTTTCAGTACTTGGCCCGGAGCTTCACCCTTGCGGGTAATAGCTCTGGGCTGACAGTACACGTGGCAACCTAGAGGTTAACCATGTTGGAGAAGCGGGTCCGGTCACGTCTGGCGAGTGGGCCCCCGAGGGTCTTCAATTTGAGTTGATGTCCTTCCCTTGAGATCTTTGTAACCTCAGGGGGTGTATGGTTTTTAGGGTACCGACAGTGGCCCCCTGGACCTACCTCCGGGGAAGGCCAACGGGATGAAGTCGTTCCGCCGGAGGTGGGTCCATACTTGTGACTCTTGAACTGGGTCTTCAAGAGTCTTAGGAGGTGCCTTTGGTGGGGCTTTATGGTTGAGTCCCGACGCGTGGCGCACCTCAGGCGGCAGATAAGATCTTTGACGTGCGGATCTCTCGCAATTGAAGGTCGTCGGTTCCCGATACGAAAACCGTATCGGTTCCGCGCGCCTTGTCAGTCCGCCGCCTTTGGGTCTCCCGCCTCGTGATGACAACTGTTCGCCTGGGTAAGAGCCTCGACTTGATCGTCAGGGTGGTCCCGGGCCCTCTTGTCATCGGCTGGGTTGAATTCTTGAGTAGTATGCTCAACTCCCCTGCAGTTTCCATCCAAGCGTTGCGAGGGCTTACTTAAGAAGGAAAGCGCACCGTCGGGAGTTCTTTACGCTTTCCATCTGTTCTTGCGCTCAAACTCCCAACTCGTGCTTTGCTTCTCTTCTCTCGCCTAGCAGTGCTGCGATGGAGTTGGGTCTGCGTGAGAGTCGTTTGAAGACGGAGAGCGATCTGAAGAAGGTCCGAGCCCTCATGGGGTGGTCGTCGGACTTCTTCAACCGTTCAATCCGCACCGGAGGAGAGCTTCCCTTTAAAAAGGAGCGCTCCGGCGAAATGGTATACTTTTCATCGTATGCCATGGTGGGGCTGATCCCACCATTTTCTTCCTTCTTTTTGATGCTGCTGGACTTCTATGGTCTGCAGCTATACCACCTTGGCCCTCACTCCCTTCTCCTTGTATCCGTCTTTGTCCACTTCTGCGAGATGTGGGTGGGCATTCCTCCCTGCATCGAGCTCTTCCGCACTTTCTTCACCGTCCAAACCACCGGCCGAAGTGACGAGTACCTTGGCTTCTACTACTTTGTGAAGCGCAAGAAGTGCCCGTTCAAGTACCTCCGGTCGTTCCCTTCCGGGAAGTGGGATGACTGGAAGAAAGATTGGGTAGTCGTCCGGGTGGAGGAGCACGAGCGGTTGGAACTGCCAGACGGTCTGCCCGGCATTGACACGTCGGTGTGGAGCGAAGTTCCGGTGCTGGCGGCAGCTTTCGACCCCGTCTTGTCCAGGATCCGCCAATGTGTAGAGGGAGGATTGACTCCCCAGGCGGTGTTCTGCAACTTCCTGTCGAACAGGTGGGCGCCGCTGAAGAGGAGGGAGAAGCTCGCCTGGGCCCTCAACAGCGTGATGGACGAAGACCGGGTCGAAACCGGGTTGAAGTCCAGCATGGTGGGGAAGTCCTTGGAGTTTCACCTCAAGAAATTCCAGCACGGCATCGATGTAGACGGAGCGTACTTGACTCCGCCACCGGCTTTCCTCCCCCTGAACGAGGAAGTTGAGTTCAGCAGGGTGCTCCGGCGGAAGATGCCCGCGCTTGACGACCTTGGCGTCGTCGAGAGAAGATCGACCGCCCCGTTGGCGATCCCCGGGTTGTCGGAAGGCGGCTCCGCCCCTGTCTCTCAGCCAAGAGCTGAGGTCACCGGCAAGGGCAAGGAGCTGGCGGAGGAGCCAGAGAGCCGGAAGAGGAAGTTGCGTCATGCTGACGGGAGGTCCGTCGGGCTTGCTACTTCCCCGCCAGTTCCCCGTCCTCAGGAAGGAGGATTCTCCGCTGCTGTAGCGTCTGTCCCCGTGGTGGGGTCTTTTCGGAGCGCTACTGTTCCGGCGGTGGGATCCTCCCGGAGTACGGCTGTCCCCGTGATGGGTCCCTCCGGAGGTGCCAGCTCCGGACAGGCGACTCCGGTTCGAGAAGCGGTGAGGGCCTCCAGGTCTAGGAGTTCCTCTCGGTCAAGGAGAGCTCCGACCCGGGAAACGCCCGCGGCTACGGCAAGTCCTGGGAGTCCTCCCGGAGCTCCTACGCCGACCGTGGCCAGCCCGGAACGTCCGGGAAAGAGGTTTCGCGCAAGCTGGTGCGTGAACCTCCCAAGGTAATTTTTCTTGTTTACCTCAATTAACTTTTAATTGTAACATCTGTTTGCTCAATTTCTTCATTCTTCATCTGCAGCGTTCCCAAGAAGGGGAGTGAAGCTCCGCCCTCAGCCACAGTGTCTGAGGCTGCGAGGGCTTCTGCTCCAGCCCTGGTGCCGCCCCAGGCGGAGGCTGCGACAGCTCCGGCGCCGGCTGTCGTGGTCATGGACCTCGACTCGTCTCCAGAAGTTCCCGTGGTAGCGCCGGACCACGGGGTTGAAGATGCGCCAGAGGCACCCGCTCCGGAGGTTGAAACTCCGGGCCCTGGTGCTGCAGAAGTAGATGCTCCGGCTGTCGAGCCGGAGGAATTAGCGGTCCCGGCTTCAGAGCCGGAAAATGCTGGAGCTTCGGCGGTCGAGCCGGAGGCAGCTGAAGCCCCGGCGTGCGAGCCAGAAGTTGAAGTGGTTCCGGCAATTGAGCCGGTTACTTCTGAAGCTCCGGTCGCAAGGCCGGTAGTTATTGGAGCGCCGGCTGCAGAGCCGGTGGTGATGGAGGCGGGGGAGCTTGAGCTCCCCTCAGAAGAAGCGTCCCGGCCGGAGCCATTGGAGGCGACGACGTCGATGGTACCCGTGGCGGAGCCAGAGTGCCTGAACGAAGTCGCCGGCCCCCAGCCTGAGGGGGCGAATGAAGATTTGGTGGCGGGACCTTCTTCAGTGGCGACTGAGGCCATCCCGGAGGAGGGCCCTAGTGCCTTGGAAGCTCGGGGTTCCGCTCTCGCAGAGTGGGACCCAATTTTTGTAAATGAAGACCCGCTGGAACCAGCGGAGGAGACCCCAGAAGGTCCGGAGCCCATCTCGCTGTCGATGTCCATCGACAACGCTTGCTCCAGTCTGCGCCAAGTCCAACTAGCCTTCTTCCACGACAGCAAGGTTCTTGAAGAGGAGCGCCAAACCCTTAGGAGGTGGCGTAATAGACTCCAATTCGAAACCAAGCTGGCGCAGTCGAGGATCGCTGCGGACAAGGAATGGATCAAGCGGGAGAAGGTCCGCTTGGAGCTCTGGGGTGAGATGCTGGACGAGAGGGAGAGCATGACTCACAACCTCGACGCCAAATCCCGGGAGTACCACGACCAAGCTAAAGCTGCCAATGATGCGGCCAACGCCCGGTTCGATGAACTCGAAGCCATCAGTACCGCACTCATCAAGCACCGAGAGGCGCTTGAGGGAAGGGAAAAGCGGCTCGAGGATGAGGAGCAAAAACTCCTGGAGCTACGGGATGACGTCTTGCGACGTGAAGAAGAGCTCGCCGAGAAGACAGCTCTGGCGGACAAGGGCCTCGAGGAGCGCGCTAAAAAATTGGAAGAGCGCTGCCTCGAGGAGGAGGAGAAGACCTGGGTGCGAGGGCAGGAGCTCTACGAGTATGAGTGTGCCCTCATCGCCCGGGAGAAGAAAATAGAGGCTAGGGAGAAAGACCTGGTCGACCGCCGGAACAAGATCCACCTCCGGGAGGAGGAGCTCGGGAGACTCGAAAAGCGGGTTGCTGCGAAAATTCAGCAAAACGCCAAAGAAGTTGAGCGCCTCTCCCGCGAGAACTCAGAACTGGCGGCGACCCGGAGGTCCCTGGAAGAAATGAAGGGCCAGAGGAAGACGGATTCCCTGCAAATTTGGGAGTTCCTGAGCAAGGCCGACGATGCGCTAGCGCCGATGGGTTTCAGCCCCGTGCTTCCGGATGATCCGGAGCCGGAGCCGGACCTTGCGCTGCAAGCGTTGGGCGCTGCGGGCAGCAAGCTCTCCAAGGTGGGCGACGTCATCGCGGACCAGTTGGAGGTCGAGGGGCAATCCCTGGCTAGGAACGTCACAGAATATGTGTTGACGTGTTACACTAGCCGAAACCCTCGATTCTCTCTGGACCCGGTGCTTGAAGGTCCCGTCGAAGGAGAGGGCGAAGCTACCCGAAGCAGCGTGTCGGAGGTCGCCCAGAAGGTCGCCGAGTTCTTCCATAGGGTCTAGGACTATCTTTCTTAGCCTTTATTTGTATCTTCTCTTCTTCCTCAATTTTGTAATCCTTTGTCCCCAGATGTAATCTCTGGTCTTCAAATGAAATGAAATCCCCAATTTTTCGTGAATTTCATTTTTTTGTCTTCAACATCTTTGTCTTCACTTGGCCCCCTGGTAGATGTGCACAATGTGATTGTGGACATGTACCAAAAGGATGTTTGAGTTTTGTTGGAGACAAATTTGCTTCGAACTCGTGTAGTTTAGGTCCGAAGTCTTCGATAGTGAAGGTCCCTTGAAGTCGTCGGAGCTTAGAAGCTCCGGCATTGCCCATCGTCGGAGCTTAGTAGCTCCGGCAATAGCCTCTACCAACACGTTGAGTGTCGATAGTTAATACTTCAAGGTGTCGGAGCTTAGTAGCTCCGGCAATGACCCTTGCCACGCCTGGCTTGCTGGCAACAGACTCTAGTGATAGAGTCTTCTCACCATCTTCAAGTTAACGCCAGTGGGAGTCGGAGCTTGGTTAACTCCGATTTTTCTCCATCAATGTTGGGTTTATTCTTCCTGCACACTTAGGCCAAGAAAAACAGTAAAATTAGTTCCTTATCTATAACTTCGTTGCGGCTTACGGTTCTCAAGAGAATTTCAAGTTGAACACGATTTTTAGTATGACTGGATGAATTGTCTTTTCTTTTAGATCTAATTATCCATGGACCCACCTTACTTTGGCCTGCCGGGGTGTAGGTAGAGTGGCGTACTTAGGGTGCTTGACCAGGCTAAGTCGATAGCGCACTCCGGCCCTAGAATGGCTTGGCGGCTTTCAGGCGAGTTGGCCACAGACGACATTTAAGTCTAAAAAATCTGACAATTCAACCCAAATCGTACATAAACCGGTTAAACTAGAACTTCTTAAGAATTGCACATTTCTGTTATAGACAAGAAAGAGAAAAATAAAAAATGTCGAGCCTTATGCAAAAATGAATGCACGTGGAGTCTATTTCACATGAAGATGTCTTTCATTATAGGTCCGGGGTACAGGGGAAACAAGTACACTCTTAGGGTACGCAACCAGGCTAAGTGTGTTTGGTTTCTCGTTTGACCCTGGGTAGTTAGCCACACTTCTAGTCCGGAGACTGTATCAAGTGTTGCATGAGCTCTTCAAACCTTTCGGGAAAGGTCCGGCTGCTCTCCCGGAGGAACTACCCGACTCTGTACAATGACTCTATAACATACACTTCAAGTTACTTAAGACTCACCTCCGTGGAATTAAGTGTAGAACTTACGGAGGTGCTCGATGTTCCAAGGATTTGGGAGAGGTGTCCCATCCTCGGTAGCCAAGCGAACGCTTCCGGGACGGGATACTTTGATCACTCGGAAGGGTCCTTCCCAGCCGGGGGAGAGTTTGTTTTGCCCTTCTCTGGATAGTATTCTCCGTAGCACCAGATCGCCTTCCTCGAGCTGTCGGTTGTGTACATGCCGCTGATGATAGCGCCGTAGAGCTTGGCGGTATCGGGCGTTCCGAACAGCTGCTTGGCACCTTCCCTCCTCGAGGAGGTCTAGGTCTTCACGCCGGAGCTGGTCCTGCGCGGCTTCGTCGAAGGTCCGGACTCGGAGGGAACCCAGGGTGATCTCCGGAGGAAGGATCGCTTCTGCTCCGTACACCAGGAAGAAGGGTGTTTCTCCGGTTGCCCGACTTGGAGAAGTCCTGTTAGCCCATAGAGTGGGCGGAAGCTCTTCGATCCAATTAGCTCCGTGCTTTTTCAAACGCTCATAAGTGCGCGTTTTGAGTCCTTTAAGGATCTCTGCGTTTGCTCTCTCGGCTTGCCCATTGCTGGCAGGATGAGCTACGGAGGCGTAGCAAACTTGTATGCCGAGGTCTTCGCAATATCCTTGAAATGAGGAGCTTGTGAACTGAGTCCCATTATCAGTGATGATCTTGTTTGGGACTCCGAATCTGCTCACGATAGATTGTAGAAAATTGATTGCAGATTGTTTGTTGATCGTCACAACAGGAGTAGCTTCCGGCCACTTGGTGAACTTGTCAATGGCGACATACAGGAACTTGTAACCTCCGACGGCTCTTGGGAAGGGTCCCAAGATGTCCATCCCCCACACGGCGAAAGGCCACGTAGGAGGTATCATTTGTAAGGGCTGAGCAGGTGTATGAATTTGCTTTGCATGAAATTGGCATGCTTTGCATTTCTTCACTAGCTCAGTAGCATCCTGGAGCGCTGTTGGCCAGTAGAAGCCGTGCCGAAAGGCTTTTCCGACCAGCGTGCGGGAAGACGCGTGGTTCCCACACTCGCCTCCATGGATTTCTGCGAGGAGTTCGCAGCCTTCTTCCCTTGTGATGCACCGCATTAGGATGCCGTTGGCACCGCGCCGGTAGAGATCCCCTTCTACCAACGTGTATCTTTTAGCCAATCTGACTACCCGGTCAGCGGATACATCATCGTCAGGAAGGATGTTGTCTTTCAAGTAGTTCCGGATCTCCGAGATCCATGCATCGGAACTGACTTGAGCATTTGAGTCTTGCGTGCTGGGTTGCTCGGAGCTTCCGGCAGCACCTACGACCCTTGATGGCTGCCATGGTAACAGGGCCATCGGGACCGTCAGCTTCGGGATGCTGATCTCGCCCCCTTCGTTCAGCTCGGCAGGCTGAACTGTGGGTTTTGACAACCTCCGGACAAAGGTTCCGTCTGGAGCCGGAGCTCCGGTTGACGCCTTGGTCGAGAGTTCGTCAGCTTCAACGTTGTGAGCACGCTGAACATGGTGAAGGTCTAGGACTTCGAAGTCCTTCTGAAGCCTCTGGACTTCAAGGAGATAAGCAGCCAGCTGGAGATTATTGCAGGAGCATTCACCCTTCACTTGTTTGATAACAAGTTGTGAATCTCCTTTGACCAGCAACTGCTTGACACCAAAGGATAGTGCCACCTTTAATCCATATATGAGTGCTTCGTACTCCGCCATGTTGTTGGTTGCCTTGAAATCAAGGTGCACCATGTATCTTACCTTCTCCCCGGTTGGTGTGAGGAGAAGGACTCCAGCTCCGGCTCCCTGCTTCTGCATGGAGCCGTCGAAGTAAAGGGTCCAGTGAGGCTTAGTGAAGGCCGGAACTTGCGGTTCCTTCTTCTGCTCGCTGGGGCCCCCAGAGTTTGATGGAGAGGGAGTCCATTCTGCCACGAAATCTGCCAACGCTTGACTCTTGATTGCTTGTCTTGGAATGAATTCGAGGTCGAATTCAGCCAGTTCCGCTGCCCACTTCGCTATATTCCCAGTTGAATTGGGATTATGCAGAATCGCTCGAAGTGGATATGAGGTTACCACCGAGACTTTGTGAGCTTGGAAATAGTGTCGAAGCTTCCTTGAGGCAATAAGAACTGCGTAGAGCATCTTATGTACCTCTAGGTATCGAGTCTTGGCATCATGTAACACTTCACTGATGAAGTATACTGGGCGTTGAACGGTCCGGACCCTCCCGGAGGGGTCCGGAGCTTCCTCTCCATTGATCCGGACCCTGTCGGAGGGGTCCAAACTATATTCGAGGACCTCCGGGTTCTGGGTGGAGGAACCCGGAGCTTCTTCAGGAATGACCTGGATCCTATCAGAAGGATCCGGGTCCTCTGAAGTGACTTCTTGAGGATTCAAGTCGGGGAGCTGGGACCCAGACCTGCTTTCGGGAACCTCCGGATCCTCCCGAAGGGATCTGGATTCCTGAGTATTGGGTAGTTCCGGTCTCTCCGCAACCAGAACCATACTGACGACTTCGTCAGCTGCTGAAATATAAAGCAATAAAGGCTCACCAGGGTTCGGAGCTACCAAGACTGGTAGAGTGGTGAGGAACTGTTTCAGCTCCTGGAATGCCTTCTCTGCCTCTTCAGACCATTGGAATGGTCCGGACTTCCTCAGTAACTTGAAGAAGGGAAGTGCCCTTTCCGCCAGTCTTGAAATGAATCGACTGAGGGCTGCTAGACATCCAGTTAATTTTTGGACATCTTTGATGCGGGTTGGTGGCCGCATGTCTTCGATGGCTTTTATCTTCGCCGGATTAGCCTCTATACCTCGGTGACTCACCAGGAAACCAAGAAGCTTTCCGGAACTAACCCCGAAGACGCACTTGTCTGGGTTTAGCTTCGTGCGGGTGGCCCGCAGCTTGTCGAAGACAGCCTGCAAGGTATCCAAGAGGGACTCCTTGTTTTTGACTTTGACCACAATGTCATCAACGTACACCTCCACTATGTCTCTGATGAGTTCTTCGAAAGTTTTGTACATTGCTCGTACAAAAGTTGAAGCTGCATTCTTGAGACCAAAAGGCATGGCTGTGTAACAATACAATCCATCCACTGTGATGAATGAAGTATGTTCTTCATCTTCCCTAGACATCCGGATTTGATGATATCCCGAATATGCGTCTAGAAAACACAGCAACTCACACCCAGAGGTGGAATCCACTATCTGGTCTATTCTAGGTAGTGGGAATGGATCTTTTGGACATGCCTTATTCAGGGTGGTGTAGTCGATGCACATCCGAAGTTTCCCGCCGGCCTTAGGCACAACGACTGGGTTTGCCAGCCATTTTGGATGGTAGACTTCTCGGATGAATCCGGCTTCGAGCAACTTCTTCACTTCTTGTCGGATGAAGTTCTGTCGCTCTACAGATTGCTTCCGAGGTTTCTGGTGTACAGGCCGAGCGTCGGGGTAAATCTTCAGATTGTGCTCAATCACTTCCCTGGGGATCCCAGGCATTTGTGACGGTTGCCAGGCAAACACGTCAACATTAGCCCGGAGGAAAGTGATGAGCGCGAGTTCCTATTTGTCGTTCAAGCCACCCGATATGCGGGTAGTTTGAGTGACATCGGAACCAATTTGGACGACTTTGACGGGAATGTCGGTGTCGCCGCTTGGCTGCACACGGGGGGCAGAGGTCGTGCCTCGTTGACGAATGCTCGGAGGTTGTGGAGCTTGCTTCTGTCTGGAATCCTCCTCTTGCGCTGTGGTGAGTGCATGGAGTTCTTCCAGAGCAGTTACTCCGGCAGTGCGATCTCCACGGATCCGGAGAACGCCTACTGGTGTCGGCATCTTCAACACCAGGTATCCATAATGAGCAGCTGCCATGAATTTGTACAAGGCAGGTCTACCCAAAATGGCGTTGAATGGTAAGTTGATCTGAGCGACGTCGAAGACCAACTTTTCGGTGCGATACTTCTCCCGGGTCCCGAAGGTAACAGGGAGAGTGATAGCTCCGAGTGGGGTTATGGCCCCCGGACCTACTCCGGAGAAAGGTCGAGAGGGCTGGAGGTCTGAAGGTCGAAGCTGAAGCTTAGTGAAAGCTTCGAAGCTGATGAGATTAAGCCCCGAACCTCCATCTACCAGGACATGATGGAGCTGGATGTTGTTGATGGTGGGAGATACCATCAAGGGCAGCTGTCCAGCTCCGACCATGCTTTGAGGACAATCCGAAGCATCGAAAGTGATGGGTGTGTCCATCCACTTTCGATGTGGCTCCGGTCTAGCTGTAGGAGCTACAGCAGCCATATCCCGTCGCATGGTCTTAATGACGCGACGAGAGGTGATGTCCCATGATCCACCAAAGATGGTGTTCATGGTTTTTCGACGTTCGTTGTCGGAGACGTCGGAATCATCGTCGACGGAGGTGTAGACGGCTTTCAAGACCTTTTTGGGGTCTTGAAACCCTAACTCCTCTTCAGCCGGAGCTTCATCGACCTTTTGTTTTCCCTCCCTCTGGCGGAAGGGAGACCCTTCCCGGCGCTTGTGGTAGCGCTCGGCAAGGTTTTGGACCTCCCGGCAATCCTCCAGCTTGTGGCTGCCCGTTTTGTGAATGGGGCACCACATCTTGGATTTGCCACCGTCTTCGGAAGACGGTCGAGGT
Organism: Tuctoria greenei; assembly: GCA_036927565.1. Lineage (NCBI taxonomy): Eukaryota > Viridiplantae > Streptophyta > Magnoliopsida > Poales > Poaceae > Tuctoria > Tuctoria greenei. Next base: position 196,421,285 of record JAYESD010000007.1, read on the forward strand.
CGCTTCTCGGGGCGTGGCCCCCGGCCACCAAGAGTTGCAGTGGCTGCAACGTTGGATGTGCCGGCCGACGGCTTCTTCTTGCCGTTGGTCTTCTTTTTCTTCTTGCCACTCCCGGAGGTAGCGGCTTCTTCTTTGGAGGATTTTTTATGATCCTCCAAGGCTGGTTTGGAGTGCATTTCACGGCCCTCCGCAGCTCTGGCACATTTGTCAGCCAGGCTGAAGAGCTCCGTGACACTGGTGATCTCTTTGATCGCCAGTTTCTCCAACATCTTCTTGTCTCGTACACCCTGTCTGAATGCTACAATGACAGAAGCGCTTGAGATAGAAGGGATTGTGTTACGTACCTGAGAGAATCTCTGGATGAATGACCGCAAAGATTCCCCTCCTTTTTGCACGACCGCAAAAAGGTCCAGTTCGGTGCCCGGACGGGTGTATGAACTCCCGAAATTGGCGGTGAACTGGCGGCATAGCTCCTCCCAACTGTCGATAGAGTTGGGCGGAAGGCTCATAAACCAGGACCTAGCAGTCCCAGTTAAGGCCACTGGAAAGTAATTGGCCATTACAGCCTCATTTCCTCCAGCTGCTAGGATCGCAGTGGAGTATATCTGTAGAAATTCTACGGGATTGACAGTCCCGTCGAATTTTTCCGGCAAGTGTGGCCGGAACTTCTGTGGCCATCTAACCATACGCAGGTGCATGGCTAGGGCGGAACAGCCTCCTCCTACTCCTTCCAGAGTAGAAAGATCTTGAGCATCTCGTCTTTCTCGAGCTCGCTCGATGTGGACACGGCCATCCTGTTGGCGGTATCGGCGATCAAGCTCCGCTCGGAGGTCGTGTGTCGAAAGCCGAGATGCAGTATGGGCACGTCGTGCCCCAGAGGGCAACGACGTCACTTGCTGTGACGCAGCTCTTCTCCGGTTGTTGGAGACATGTGGACCAAGTCTTCCAGACAACGTTCGTCGCTGCGACGGGGCCCGCCCTGAAGGAGGTGGACCCTGATTGTTGAGGCGTTCGGCCGCTGCTGCGACCAAATGCTCAATATCAGCTCTCCATTGCTCCATGGCACCTTGAGATGCATCCGGAGGTGGTGGTCGCTGAAGGAGAGCACGCGCTGCATGGAGCGCGTGTTCTGGGTTGTCACGACTTGCCGGCGCAGAATGTGACGCCGGTGCACCATCATGTCGTTCGGCATGTCTTGCCGGAGAAGATGGTGGTGGTGGGAGTGTGACTCCCGCTGGAACTGAGGCTCCTGCCGGTGGTTGCATGTTGGAGGGATTGCCTCCGACAGTCTGAGCAGCAGGTTGCCCGTTGGATGATCCAGCTGCAGAATTCACCATTCTTGAAGATCTCAGGCGCCCCCTACCTGGCGCGCCAACTGTCGACTGTTGGAGTCGGCAGATCCCCTAACACTATGAAAAGTGTTTGAAGGAGTTTGTGGTTCGGTCTGGGCGCGCGGAGATCTAAGAAAGTGAAATGCGATTTGGACACGAGTGACACGGTGGTTTACGTGGTTCGGGCCGCCTGAGCGTAATACCCTACTCCACGGGTGTGTGTTTGTTGTATTAACTTGTGAGCTTCAGAGTGTTCGAGAGTCCTCTCCTGTGTATCGTCGGTTTGTCCTTTTATAGTACAAGGACTAACCGTTACAAGTCAGCCTGGCCCGACATGTGGCCCTGGCGGTTATTAGTATTGATACACGAGATTAATTGTTGTTAATAACCCTGTAACGGCTCCGACAGTGCCGTTACAGGTGTTAAGGCTGTCCGATTAATTATCATTAACGTGGAATTAATGGTAATTAATCGGATCTTGAAGTCTGCGGCTGTCCTTTGGAGATCCGGAGCCGTTACAACGTCTCCCGGAGGCTTTAAGCATCTAGCTCTGTCGTGTGGACACGTGGCAGCTCCGGAGCTTGCTTGGGAGAAGCGGGAAGCTCCGGGGTGACCTGGCACGTGTCATGTCCGGAGCTTCTCTCGGTCGGGGGCTACCTCTGGAGGTGCCGTTTCAGTACTTGGCCCGGAGCTTCACCCTTGCGGGTAATAGCTCTGGGCTGACAGTACACGTGGCAACCTAGAGGTTAACCATGTTGGAGAAGCGGGTCCGGTCACGTCTGGCGAGTGGGCCCCCGAGGGTCTTCAATTTGAGTTGATGTCCTTCCCTTGAGATCTTTGTAACCTCAGGGGGTGTATGGTTTTTAGGGTACCGACAGTAGCGCTTGTCAAGCCGGGAAGCAAGTTGCTTCACACCACCCAATGAAGACAATGGTGTCAACCTCCAAGCCACTTGAACTACTCCACATGGACCTCTTCGGACCGTCCACATACCAAAGCCTTGGCGGTAACCTCTATTGTCTTGTTATAGTTGATGACTACTCTCGCTATGCTTGGACTCTATTTTTAGGTGACAAGAGTGAAACTCCGGAAGTGTTCAAGACCTTCGCCAACCGTGCTCAAAGGGAATTCCAACTTCCCATTATCAAGGTCCGGAGTGACAACGGCACCAAATTCAAGAACTACAACATTGGAGAGTGGTGTGACCGTGAAGGTGTGAAGCATGAATTCTCCGCCACATACACTCCTCAACAAAACGGTGTCGTTGATAGGAAGAACAAAACCCTCATCACTCTTGCAAGAGCAATGCTTGATGACTACGGCACGTTGGAGAAGTTTTGGGCCGAAGCAATCAACACGGCGTGCCATGCCGCAAACAGAGTCTATCTTCACCGACTACTCCAAAAGACCCCATATGAGCTTCTCATTGGGAGAAAGCCCAACATCTCCTACTTTAGAGTCTTTGGGTGCAAATGCTACATCTACCGCAAGAAAAGGCTCGGTAAGTTTGAAAGAAGATGTGATGTTGACATTTTTCTTGGTTATGCATCAAACTCAAAAGCATATCGAGTATTCAACCAAACCCCCGGTCTAGTTGAAGAAAGTTGTGATGTTGAGTTTGATGAGACTAATGGCTCCCAAGAGGAGAGTTTTGGTCATGATGAAATAGATGATGAGCCTCTACGAGAAGCCATGAAGAACATGACCATTGGAGACATCAAGCCGGAAGTTGAAGATGGCCATGATCAAGGGGGAGCTTCAAGTTCCAACAACAACACCTCCATGGCGCCTCAAGTAGACGAAGAGGAGAAAGATGATCCATTGCCAACTCAAGACTCACAAGCAATACAACATCAAGATGAAGAAGAAGTCCATGATCAAGTCCAACCACAAGAGGAGCAACACGCTTCACCACTGCCAAGTGCTTCACAACCACTTATGAGGCATGGACGCATCTCCAAGGCGCATCCAATGGACCAAATCATTGGAAGTCCTTCAAGGGGCGTAAGTACTCGTTCCCGCCACGTTGCCTCATTTTGTGAGCACTACTCGTTTGTTTCGTGTGTAGAACCCACTCACATTGAGTAAGCACTCCAACACCCAAATTGGGTGATGGCTATGCAAGAAGAACTCAACAACTTCATCCGCAATGAAGTTTGGGTGTTGGAGGAGCGACCCAAGGACAAGAACGTCATCGGAACAAAGTGGGTGTACCGCAACAAACAAGACGAGAATAGCGTTGTGGTTTGCAACAAGGCAAGACTTGTGGCCAAAGGGTTCTCGCAAGTTTAAGGACTAGACTTTGGGGAGACATTTGCTCCGGTCGCCCGGTTAGAGGCAATTCGTATTCTCCTTGCTTTTGCTTCACATCATAATATTACTCTTTATCAAATGGATGTGAAAAGTGCCTTTCTTAATGGCTACATTAATGAGCTTGTTTATGTTGAACAACCTCCCGGGTTTGAAGATCCGAGGAATCCTAACCATGTGTATAGGTTGCACAAGGCGCTCTACGGGCTCAAGCAAGCACCTAGGGTGTGGTATGAACGACTACGGGACTTCCTCATCATGCAAGGATTTAAGATCGGGAGGGTGGACACCACACTCTTCACCAAAGACATCAACGGAGATTTGTTCATTTGTCAAATTTATGTTGATGATATTATCTTTGGTTCAACTAACGAAGCTTTTAGCCATGAGTTTGGCAAGATGATGTCTAGGGAATTTGAGATGTCAATGATTGGAGAGCTCAACTTCTTCCTTTGATTCCAAATCAAGCAACTTCAAGAGTGAACCTTCGTCTACCAAGAGAAATACACCAAGGACCTCTTGAAGAAATTTGAGATGGGAGATTGTAGCTCAAGAAGCACCCCAATGGCAACAAATTGCCATCTCGGCGCGGATAAGGACGGTAAACCTATTGACCAATCTCACTACCGCTCTATGATTGGTTCATTGCTTTATCTTACCGCATCTAGGCCCGATATAATGTTTAGTGTATGCTTATGTGCTCGCTTTCAAGCGGCTCCTAAAGAATCGCATAAGAAGGCGGTCTTTAGGATACTTAGGTATCTTAAGCATACCCCAAGTATGGGCTTGTGGTACCCTAAAGGTACAACCTTCCAACTCTTGGGATACTCGGATTCGGACTTTGCCGGATGCCGCGTGGATCGCAAGAGTACCTCCGGTGGGTGCCACTTGCTTGGGCGTTCCCTAGTGTCTTGGTCTAGCAAAAAGCAAAACTCCGTCGCCTTGTCCACGGCGGAAGCAGAGTATATAGCGGCCGGTGCATGTTGTGCCCAAATTCTTTACATGAAGCAAACCCTTTTGGACTTTGGTATTAAACTTGGTTGTGTGCCTCTCCTTTGTGACAATGAAAGTGCGGTTAAGATAGCTAAAAACCCCATTCAACACTCCCGCACTAAGCACATTGATATTCGCCACCACTTCTTGAGGGACCATGAAGCTAAGGGAGACATCTCATTGCGAGGTATTAGGTCCGAAGAACAATTGGCGGATATCTTCACTAAACCACTTGATGAGAAAACCTTTTCTAGGCTTAGAAGTGAATTAAATGTGCTAGATGCAACGAACGTCATGTAAGAATGCATATCATGTAGGTCTTGCCTAACTCTCAAAGGATAGGGGTGAGCTAGGGTTAGCTTGGGATGAAAGTTCTTTTGGGTGTACCCAAGGTTTGGAGAGTGGCTCTCCCTGAAGAAGCCTTTGAAAGGACCAAATTTGGCGAGATAGATTTATTTTATGTCTTGCATAGTGCCTGCCATATCTATTGCATTAAAATGTTTGGCATTGCATAACGGTAGATTGTCACAAAGGGAACCCACCTCATGAGAAAGAGACTTGTTTGAAATGCAATATCTCAACTCATATAAGGTGGAAAGAACAAAATGTTAGGTGCGTTAATGCCTAGAGGAACATGCTTCATTGAGATAGTAGTCTTCATACTCTACCTCACAAAGCATGGGCCTTACATTTCATTTGGATAATTTCCTCCCATTTTTTCTCGATTGTTCAAATTGTTTTAAGGACTAGCCAAATTATTGGCATACTAGTATTTTTGAGGGGTAAGGGGTTGCCCAAAAAGTCCTAAGACATGTGTTTCCCATTGTTTGATTGTTTGGTCAAAGGACATATATGGGATGTTGGTGTTTAGTTTCATCGGATTATCCAATGCCTAGGTTCATCCCCCATCGGATCAGTAGGTGTTCAAAATCCAAGTGCCAGTTAAGTCAATATCCAAAATCGACTGATGTGTTCAAACAGAAAAACATCGGTCCATCTGATGTTCACAAATCTAAAACCTCGATGAATTCCACCGATGCTTTTCCATCTAACGTTGGACCATCCGGTGTCAACTTCCCTCTCCTGAATACCCTTATTGTGCCATTCATCCGATGATCAAAACCCTAAACGTCGGTCCATCCGATGTCTTCAGTGACTCTTTGACTATCCATACTGTACTATTCGACCGATGTCCACATCGATAAGCATCGGTCCATCCAGTGTTTAAAAAACGGCTAGGGTTTGGGACCCACTATTTAAACACGGCCGTACCCCCTTTCGTCTTCCTTCTCCCGATCCCGATGCCGCCAGCCGATCCTTAGGGTTTATCTCGCGCCCTCCATCTCCTCCGCCGCCGGACGCCGCCGCCGTCGCCCTCAAGCCGCCGCCGCCGTCTCCGGCCACCTCCCACGCTCGCCGCACCGCCGTCATCCACGCCACCGCCATCGCCGCTCGCCGCACTGCCGCTCCACGCGCCGCCTCCATCCACGCACCCATGCGCCGGCTTTGCCCACCTCCGCCGTCTCCACCGCCATCGACCTCGCCGCCGCCTCTCCTCGCTGCCGCCGTTTCCACCGCTTCCAAGCATCACCACTGTCCATCCCCATCACCACCAAGCTCCACCATCACCTTCCACGTCCTCGTCGCCGCTAGGGTTTCCGGCCGCCCAACGTTGTTCCACGTCTTCAAGTTCATTCTCCCGCATCGCTATGGCTCGCGACAAAAGAAACAAAGGCAAGGCGATCGCGGAGCCCGCCGCGAAGAAACAGAAGCTATCCAAAGAAGAGAAGAAGGCACTAATGGCCACTCGCGCCGCCGAGGAGCGTGAGCGCGGCCGAGGGAGATCCCTGAGGATCCGTGAGGCTCGGCAGCCTCCTGTGATCGATGACTCCGACATCGAAGAGGAGCCGGTTGAGCCGCTTGTCCGCCGGCGCTCAGCCCGGACACGTGGGGGTTAGTCCCCGGCCGTTCCTCGTCCAAGACCGACGGCCGCCGACCGTCGTGAGGACAGGGAAGCTCAGCGGGCCATATACGAGTTGGACACCACTGTCCACGTGGCCGAGGGAGTCCGGTTGACGGACTACCGGAAGATGAAGGCCAAGCAGCTACGCAAGCTTCGATGGAACGTGCTGCTTGAGGAGTGGTACCCACAGCCCCGAGAGGCTCTTGTGGACAGTCGCTTCTGGACTGTCACCCAAGCGTCTCTCTACGAGACCTACAGACGTCGGGGGCACAAGCTATTTCAGCATAACTACCTGGACTGGGGGCAGCTTGCATTGGCAGTGCAGACGGAGGTTCGTCCGTACTTTGAGAGATACAGAGGTTTGGTGCAGCTGCTAGCTTACGAGAGGAGTGCATATGTGGAAGATTGGGTCCGTGTCTTCTATGCAACCCTGTACATCTCTGAGGGCTGGAGGTCGATCGACTTCATGTTTATGGGTCAGCACTACCACCTCTCGAGGAAGACGTTGGGGCAGCTTCTTGGTTTGGACCTGCACGACACCTGCGTGCACGAGAGGGTATACGGGCAGGCAGATCCACCAAGGAGGCCACTTACCGGAGGGGTGGCACCACAGCTTGAGGAGATCCAGTCCCTATTCGGCCCCACGTTCTCTCCGGACCAGCCGAGAGTTCCAGCACTTCTGACCCCAGCTACGCGCATTGTGCACCTCGCCTTGCGCCGCACGCTCCTGCCAAGGTCGGGGTACTTGGAGGGGTTCACTAGTTTACAGCAGACCCTCCTGTTCTACATAATGAACAGGATGGATTTCAACATTGTGGACATTCTCCTGTGCGAGATGGAAGACGTGATCACAGATGGGGTAGGCATGATGAGGCAGATGGTCTACGGGCACTGGATCAGTTACCTATGCACTATGATGGTGCCTGAGGGGGATGCAGCACAGGTCAGACTTGCTGACGAGAGTGTGACTCACTTTGGTCACTATCGTGCCCCGACTCCTGGAGACCGCCGCCTTGGTCGTCCAGTTGAGCGCCAGGTCAGGGCCTGTCTGACAGAGGAAGATTGGTCCGAGCTAGAGCGGGAGGACGAGAGACTTGCAGAGGCTGAGGCTCAGGGGGAGGACCTGCAGCACATTTGGTCAGAGAGCGACACTGACGACAGTGTCGAGGAGTATTTCCCTCCTCCCCCCTCTCCCCGATAGCACGACGCGGAGGCTGGAGGTTCTACATCGCCACCACCCACTCCACCTCCCGTCACTGAGGCGCATGTCACGCAGCCGTCTGAGCTGACTTCGCTCCTCCAGCAGATGGTCGAGCAGCAGAGGCTAGACAGGCTGGCCGCCGAGCAGGCCCGCGCGGAGCAGGCTGCATGTCTTCTTGAGCTCCAGCAGCAGCAGCAGCAGCAGGAGATGCAGCGTCAGATCGCCCGTGAGAGGCGTGAAGACACTGACCGGTTGACGGGGCTCATCGACCAGATGCACCAGCGCACTCTGGACCAGCAGCAGCAGACGCAGCAGACGATGATGGGGATCCTGGGGCTCATCACCAACCTCTACACCCAGACCGGGATCGCCCTCCCGTCGCAACTGCCTGGAGTAGCTCCTCCACCTCCCGTCTTGGCTCCAGCTGCTGCACCAGTGGCTCCAGTTCCCTCCACTCCGATCCCTTCGTTCAGCATGTCCCCGCTGCTGGCTCCTGGTGCTCCTCTTCACTCCCCACTGCCGGCCACGACACTGTTTCTTCAGACGCCGGCCTTCGTCACCAGTGCCCCTGCTCCAGCACCTCCTCCTCAGCAGGCACCGACGGTGGCACCTTCGGCTCCGGCAGCACCCTCCTCCGCTACTCCGGCCAGCAGCTCCGACGACAGCGGCGGTGACCAGTTCGTCATCGCGCCCAGCTCTCAGGGTCCGTAGGCGCTCGGATCCCTTTTTGGTGCCTTGATGCCAAAGGGGGAGAAGAGTTAGAGGTGTCAGGAGGAGTCCTAGTGTAAGGGGGAGTCGAGTCCAGCTTATCTTTGCTTATCTTTATTGTATTTGCGTATTTGCTACATTTGGTGTGTAATGAACCTATTTCCATGAGTTGTTAATCATTTGAACTCATTTGATGTTTATCTATGATTATGATCTCTTTGAATTCACACTTGTGTTATTAATTGATGTTTAAAGCTTCAAGTGTGACATCCGTATTCATTGCATATCTCATTCTATCAAATTCACTACCATTGCGCTTTGATTATTTTGTTATCATCAATCACCAAAAAGGGGGAGGCTGAAAGCATCTAGGCCCCCCTCATGTAGTACGGTTTTGGTGATTAATGACAACCATTGAACTTTACTAATGAATTTGTGAATGCAAGGTCCCCATAAACACTCAATAAGATGAAATGAACATGTCATTGGAGACCCATAGATACTCAACTTTCAAGATCAAATTCATGAGATAAAGACAAGATGTGAAGGCTCTATGTCTAAGTCACTCAATCAAAAATTGACAACATACAATGCTTAAGAATCATCAGAGAGCCTTGTGGAACAAATGTCTAAGAGGTCATTCGAGCAAGACACAAAAGATTCACTCAAAACAACTCGTGGCAAACAAAATCAACTCACCGGATCAACCGATGATTTCCAAAATGAACACATCAGTCGAGTTGATTCAACTGAAGAAAAAGACCTCAGACAAAGAACTCACCGGATCATCCGATGTGAAGGGCTCAACAACATCGGTGCATCAGTACAGTTTGCAGTACAATTGGACCAAGTGAAGCACCGAATCATTCGATGTGCAGACTTACACACATCGGTTGATCACTCCAGTAAGCATCAAGATCAAGCAAATTCTGGAGGAAGAGCCACCGGATCATTCGATGAGAAGACAGGGGGCAACATCGGTCTAATAACGGTAATATCTGACAAAATGACGTCAGCCGAAGTAATTACACCGATGATAACTAGAGGGGGGACATCGGATCATCCGGTGTTCACAGTAAAGTTCTGTCAACCTACTTTTCCAACGGCTATTTCAGTTAAGCTGGCTATAAAACCCCTCTAACCCTGCCATTCCGAAGAGTCTTGATCACCTGAAGCCAACTACACATCCAAGAGCATTCAAGACTATAGAGCATACATTTCCACACTTTTAGATCATTTGTAATAGGCTAGAGAGAAGCTTGTGTGCGTTCTTTCTTTGTGATTGAACTCTCTAGGCTAGTGAGAAGTTGAAGAAGATCGTTCCGAAGCTTGCCAAGGTGTGTGTGGAAGCCCGGAACATCGAAGGTTGTACAAGGCTTGAGCTCCACCTTGCCGGAGATGGCGAACGGAGAAGATTAGTGAAGACTCCATTGTCTCGGTGACATTGGAAGTGGCAAAACCCTTCGGTGGGTGCCACAACGTGGACGTAGGAAGATTCTTACGATCTTGCCGAACCACGGGATAAACCTTCGTGTCCCCTAGCGTTTGCATTTCTCTCTCTCTCTTTACATTATGCAATCTTTACTTCACAAGTTATATCTACGTTGATTGCATAGTTAGAACCGCATTGGGAATTGGGCTTAAGTAGTTCGTTTTTAATTGCTTTAAAATTTGAAAGAAAGCCCAATTCACCCCCCCCCCTCTTGGGCGTTTCGATCCTTACACTGGAGTTGCTTCCGACCACTTGGTGAACTTGTCAATGGCAACGTACAGGAACTTGTAACCTCCGACGGCTCTTGGGAAAGGTCCCAAGATGTCCACCCCCCACACAGCAAAGGGCCATGTAGGAGGTATCATTTGTAGGGGCTGAGCCAGTGTGTGAATTTGCTTTGCATGAAATTGACATGCTTCACATTTCTTCACCAGCTCAGTTGCATCCTGGAGTGTTGTAGGCCAGTAGAAGCCATGCCGAAAGGCTTTACCAACCAGCGTGCGGGAAGACGTGTGGTTCCCACACTCGCCTCCATGGATTTCTGCGAGGAGCTCGCAGCCTTCTTCCCTTGTGATGCACCGCATTAGGATGCCATTGGCATCGCGCCGGTAGAGATCCCTTTCTACCAACGTGTATCTTTTAGCCAATCTGACTACCCGGTCAGCGGATACATCATCATCAGGAAGGATGTTGTCTTTCAAGTAGTTCCGGATCTCCGAGATCCATGCATTGGAACTAACTTGAGCATTTGAGTCTTGCGTGTTGGGTTGCTCGGAGCTTCCGGTAGCACCTACGACCCTTGATGGCTGCCATGGTAACAGGGCCATCGGGACCGTCAGCTTCGGGATGCTGATCTTGCCCCCTTCGCTCAGTTCGGCAGGCTAAGCTGTGTGTTTTGACAACCTCCAGACAAAAGTTCCGTCAGGAGCCGGAGCTCCGGTTGACGCTTTCGTCGAGAGTTCATCAGCTTCAGCGTTGTGGGCACGCTAGACATGGTGGATATCTAGGACTTCGAAGTCCTTCTGAAGCCTCTAGACTTCAAGGAGGTAAGCAGCTAGCTCGAGATTGTTGCAGGAGCATTCACCCTTCACTTGCTTAATGATGAGCTGTGAATCTCCCTTGACCAGCAGTTGCTTGACACCGTATGATAGTGCCACCTTTAGTCCATAAATGAGTGCTTCATATTCTGCCATGTTGTTGGTCGCCTTGAAGTCAAGGTGCACCATGTATTTTACCTTCTCTACGGTTGGTGCGAGGAGAAGGATTCCAGCTCCGGCCCCCTGCTTTTGCATGGAGCCGTCGAAGTAGAGGGTCCAGTGAGGCTCGGTGAAGACTGGAGCCTTGTGTTCTGGCTTCTGCTCGCTGGGGCCCCCAGGGTTTGATGGAGAGGGAGTCCATTCTGCCATGAAGTCTGCCAATGCTTGACTCTTGATTGCTGGCCTTGAAATGAATTCGAGATCGAATTCGGCCAATTCCGCTGCCCACTTTGCAATATTCCCAGTTGAGTTGGGATTATGCAAGATTGCTCGAAGTGGGTAAGAAGTCACCACTGAGATCTTGTGATCTTGGAAATAATGGCAAAGCTTCCTGGAGGCAATAAGAACTGCATAGAGCAGCTTATGTACCTCTAGGTATCGAGTCTTGGCGTCATGAAGTACTTCACTAATGAAGTACACTGGGCGCTGGATGGTTCGGACCCTCCTGGAGGGGCCCGGAGCTTTCTCTTCATTGATCCGGATCCTCCCGGAGGGGTCTAGATTTTCTTCGGGGACTTCCGGGTCCTTGCTGGAGGAACCCGGAGCTTCTTCAGAAGCGACCTGGACCCTCCCGGAGGGATCTGGTTCTTCTAAAGTAACTTCTTGTGAATTCAAGTCTGGGAGCTGGGACCCAGACTCGCTTTCAGAAACCTCCAGACCCTCCTGAAGGGGTCTGGACTCCTGAGTATGGGATGGTTCTGGTCTCTCCGCAACCAGGACCATACTGACGACTTCGTCAGTGGCTGAAATGCAAAGCAGCAAAGGCTCACCAGGGTTCGAAGCTACCAGGATCTGTAGGGTGGTGAGGAGTTGTTTTAGCCCCTGGAACGCCTTTTCTGCTTCTTCAGACCATTGGAATGGTCCGGACTTCCTTAATAACTTGAAGAAGGGGAGTGCCCGTTCCGCCAGTCTTGAAATGAATCGGCTGAGGGCTGCTAGACATCCAGTTAGCTTTTGAACATCTTTAATGCGGGCTGGTGGCCGCATGTCTTCAATGGCTTTGATCTTCGCCGAATTAGCTTCTATGCCCCGGTGACTTACCAGGAAACCAAGAAGTTTTCCGGAGCTAACCCCGAAGACACACTTGTCTGGATTTAGCTTTGTGCGGGTGACCTGCAGCTTGTCGAAGACAGCCTGCAAGGTGTCAAGGAGTGACTCCTTGTTCTTGACCTTGACCACGATGTCGTCGACGTACACTTCCACTATGTCTCTAATGAGTTCTTCAAAGGTTTGTACATAGCTCGTACAAAGGTTGAAGCTGCATTCTTGAGACCAAATGGCATGGTTGTATAACAGTACAATCCATCTACTGTGATGAAAGAGGTATGCTCTTCATCTTCCCTAGACATTCTGATTTGATGATACCCAGAATATGCGTCTAGGAAACACAGTAATTCACACCCGGAGGTGGAATCCACTATCTGATCTATTCTAGGTAATGGGAATGGATCTTTTGGACATGCCTTATTTAGTGTTGTGTAGTCGATACACATCCGAAGCTTCCCGCCGGCCTTGGGCACAACGACTGGGTTTGCTAGTCATTTTGGATGGAAGACTTCTCGGATGAATCCAGCTTCGAGCAACTTCTTCACTTCTTGTCGAATGAAGTTCTGTCGCTCTACGGATTGCTTCCGAGGCTTCTGATGCATAAGCCGGGCGTCGGGGTAGATCTTCAGATTGTGCTCAATCACTTCCCTGGGGATCCCAGGCATTTGTGACGGTTGCCAGGCAAACACGTCGACATTAGCCCGGAGGAAAGCGATGAGCGCGAGTTCCTATTTGTCGTTCAATCCCCCCGATATACGGGTGGTCTGAGCGGCATCAGAACCGATTTGGACGACTTTGACGGGAATGTCGGTGTCGCTGCTTGGCTGCACACGAGGTGCAGAAGTCGAGCCTCGGTGACGAATGCTCGGGGGTTTTGGAGCTTGCTCCTGCCTGGAGTCCTCCTCTTGTGCCGTAGTAAGTGCATGGAGTTCTTCCAAAGCAGTTACTCTGGCAGTACGATCTCCGCGGATCCGGAGAACGCCTACTGGTGCTGGCATCTTTAACACAGGTAACCATAATGAGCAGCTGCCATGAATTTGTACAAGGCAGGCCTACCCAAGATGGCATTGAACGGTAAGTTGATCTGAGCAACGTCAAAGACCAACTTCTTGGTGCGATACTTCTCCCGGGTCCCGAAGGTAACGGGGAGGGTAATAGCTCCGAGTGGGGTAATGGCTCTCGGACCTACTCCGGAGAAAGGTCGGGAGGGGTGGAGATCCGAAGGTCGGAGCTGAAGCTTGGTAAAAGCTTCGAAGCTTATGAGGTTGAGCCCCGAACCTCCATCTATCATGACATGGTGGAGCTGGATGTTATTGATGGTAGGAGATACCATCAAAGGTAGCTGACCTGCTCCAACCATGCTTCGAGGGCAGTCCGAAGCATCAAAAGTGATGGTTGTGTCCATCCACTTCCGATGAGGCTCTGCCCTGGCTGTAGGAGCTACAGCAACCATGTCCTGACGCATGGTCTTGATGACGCGGCGGGAGGTGATGTCCCATGATCCACCAAAAATGGTGTTCATGGTCTTCCGACGCTCGTTGTCAGAGACGTCAGAATCGTCGTCGATGAAGGTGTAGACGGCCTTCAGGACCTTTTTGGGATCCTGAAAACCTAACTCCTCTTCAGCCGGAGCTTCGTCAACTTTTTGTTTTCCTTCCCTCTGTCGGAAAGGAGCTTCTTCCTGGCGCTTGTTGTAGCGCTCGGCAAGGTTTCGGACCTCCCGGCAGTCTTCCAAACTATGGATGTCCGTTTTGTGAATTGGACACCACACCTTGGGTTTGCCACCGTCTTCAAAAGACGGTCGAGGTCGCTTCTCGGGGCGTGGCCCCCGGCCACCCGGAGCTGCAGCAGCTGCAGCATTGGATGCACCGGCCGACGACTTCTTCTTGCTGTTGGTCTTTTTCTTCTTATTGCCACTCCCGGAGGTAGCGGCTTCTCCTTTGGAGGATTTCTTGTGACCCTCCGGAGTTGGTTTGGAGTGCATTTCACAGTCCTCCGCAGCTCTGGCACATTTGTCAGCCAAGCTGAAGAGTTCCGTGACACTGGTAATCTCCTTGATCGCCAGTTTCTCTAGCATCTTCTTATCCCGCACTCCCTGTCTAAATGCCACGATGACAGAGGCGCTAGAGATAGAAGGGATAGTGTTTCGTACCTGAGAGAATCTCTGGATGAATGATCGCAGGGATTCTCCTCCTTTTTGCACAACTGCAAAAAGGTCCAGTTCGGTGCCTGGTCGGGTGTAAGAACTCCCGAAGTTGGCGGTGAACTGCCGGCACAACTCCTCCCAACTGCTGATGGAGTTGGGTGGAAGGCTCACAAACCAGGACCTGACGGTCCCAGTTAAAGCCACTAGGAAATAATTGGTCATTACGGCCTCATTTCCTCCAGCTGCCAAGATAGCAGTGGATTAAATCTGAAGAAATTCGACAGGATTAACGGTCCCGTCGAACTTCTCCAGCAGGTGAGGCCGGAACTTCTGTGGCCACTTGACCATACGCAGATGCATGGCCAGGGCTGAACAACCTCCTCCTACTCCTTCAGGAGCAGGAATGTCTTGAGCTTCTCGTCTTTCATGAGGACGCTCAATATGGACTCGACCGTATTGTTGGCTATATCGATGATCAAGCTCCGCCCGGAGGTCATGAGTTGAAAGACATGATACCGTGTGAGTGTGTCGTGCCCCGGAGGGCAACGACGTCATCTGTTGTGATGCAACACGGCTCCTGTTATTGGAAACGTGCGGACCAAGTCTGCCAGACAAGGTCCATCGCTGCGACGAGGCCCGTCCTGAAGGAGGAGGACCCTGGTTGCTGATGCGGTCGGCTGCTGCTGCAACCAAGTGTTCCACATCGGCCCTCCACTGCTCCATTGCATCCCCAGATGCGTCCGGAGGTGGTGGGCGCTGAAGAAGAGCACGTGCTGCATGAAGCGCGTGTTCCGGGTTGTCAAGATTCGCCGACGCGGTGATTGACGCCGGTGCACCATTGCGTTTTCCAGCTTGATTTGCTGATGGAGGCGGCGGTGGTGGAAGTGTGACTCCTGCTGGAACCGTGGTTCCTGCTGGTGGCTACATATTGGAGGGATTACCCCCAACGGCTTGAACAGCGGGATGACCATTGGATGATCCAGCGGCTGAGTTCACCATTCTTGAAATCTCCGGGCCCCCTACCTGGCGCACCAACTCTCGGTGGTTTTGATCCGGCAGATCTCCCGACACTACTAAAGTGTTAGAGGAGTTTGAGGTTCGGTATGGGCGCGCGGAGATTCCAGAAGGTGAGATGTCGAGTGACACAAGGGACACGAAGATTTACGTGGTTCGGACCGCCTGAGCGTAATACCCTACTCCACGGGGTGTGTTGGTGTTGTATTGGATGTATGAGCTCAACGTCAGTTGAGAGTGTAAAGTCAGCGTGTCTCCGGAGAGTGTGTCCTATGTATCGTCGGCCTGTCCTTTTATAGTACAAGGGCATGCCGTTACAAGTTAGTCTGGCTCGACATGTGGCCCCGGCGGTTACTGATATTGATACACATTCAACACGTTTAATTGCCCTTAATGACCGAGTTAAGGGCTTTGACAGCACCGTTACTGGTAATTAAGGTCGTCCGATCGTGTGTCATTAGTATTAATGACACTTGATCGGGTCTTGAAGTCCTCGATTCCCCTTTGAAGATCCGAAGCCGTTGTGGAGTCTTTCGGAGGTTAGAGGCTGAAGATCCGACGGTTGGACACGTGGCAGCGCCGGAGCACACTGTGGGGAACAGATAGGTCCGGTGTTACCTGACACGTGTCAGTTCTGGAGCTTCCCTCGGTCTGGGGTTAGGTCCGGGGGTGCCTCGGTACATAGCCCGGAGCTTCCCCCTTGTGGGCGGTAGCTCCGGTTTGATAGTATACGTGGCGACCCTGGGACCAACCATGTTGGAGAAGCGGGTCCGGTTATGTCTGACATGTGGGCCTCTGAAGGTCTTCAAATCAAGTAGATGACTTTCCCTTGAGATCTTTGCAATCCCAAGGAGTATATGGTACCCAGGGTACCGACAAATTCAGACGTTATTTGCCTGTACCGAGCGCCTGACCTGTTATTGTGTTTATACTCCTATTTGTAAGTCTAATTTTGATTTTACCCTTCAAAATTAGGGTTTGTGATTTCACCCCTGTTTTTTTGGAATGAAACAAAAGTATACCCACACTCCGTTAAGGACAACTAACGGTGTTAAATATGAAAAAAAAAAAACAAAAATACCCTTATCATGTTAATATATTAAAGATGTATTCAGTAGCATTACGGAACAAGATATATTTCATTGAAAATTAATAATTTGGTAAATTTAATTGAATTGAATTCATTTTTTATTTTTTGTATTTTAAATTCTGAAATTTTGAATCTAAAATTCCGAAAACTTTAATTAAAATAGAAATTTGAAATTTTGGAAGCTGATTTTTTTGGAAATTTAAATTAGAATTTGAAATTTCAAAAATTCTGAATATCATTTATTTTTTGAATTTCGCTTAAACTTGTTTGTATTATTTTTTTGAAATGTTTGGCTTTGAATTCAAAATTTCTAGAATTCAATAATTTGCTTTTTCGACAACGTTCTAATATTTTTTATCTTCCAAAAAACTTCTTTACATAAATTAGCACAAAAAAGGATAGTTTTGTCTTTTCTTTTATTTCTGAATTCTTTATTTAATTTTTTTAATCATTTGATCTAATCAGATTTAACAGTGTTAGAAATGGAGGGTAGACGGTGACTTCATTATGAAAAAATAGGGATAAAATCACAAACCCTAGTTTTAAAGGGTGAAATCACAATTAGAGTCGAAAGGAGGGGTAGAAACACAATAATCTCTTATTTTTTAGGACACTCGTGTAAATGGACAAAGCTTTTTAAGCATATGTATCATATTATTATGAGATCAACATCCAAACAAAAAATACGAAACCACTAGTGTCTTTGTGAATACGTAATCAGAGAGAGCGACTTATTATATCCTGAACGTACAAAATTCAATAGCAAACCTGAACGTCAAAAATGAAATATCCTGCTTCAACAGACAAGAGCTTGCTAGAAGTCCTGAACACAACATGCAACTACATCTGTTCACGTAATATAGCAGGTCAGTCCACAGATAATTGAGGACGAACAGAGCAAACTAACAAAATAGAAGCAGGTTAATTCATTTATAATAGACCAAGAATGGCACCATTTGAGCTTCTAATAGCACCAGTCACTAAATGAAAGCAACCATGATCAAAGTACATCAAAGCATAAATACGACAAAATACTCGGTAATGTGGACTGAACCGTATACATCAGGCAGAAGGGCAGCTAATTAGATGTCCGACAAAGCTACAAATCCAATGCAAGGTTCTTATATTTTTATTTACATGACCCCGAAAACAGATTACCAGCCGCATTACAACAGAACACAAGTGTCGAACTATCCGATGCAAAATAACAGAGTTTTCCAACACGACTGAATTATACAGAATGGGAACAAATTGACCTGCCTAGTCTCCTACACAAAGAAGCTGATAACAGCCAAACCAAGAATTTGCCAAAGAATGTCTCATGCGTCAGCAAGATCTTAATGGAAAAACCAAACTGCAGGAGAGAACAACGACGGCGGTCTTATTGGAAAGATCGGGTCGAGGAATTGTCCGACAAGATCCCGCTGACGGCGAACCGTGCACCTGCCCATGTCCGTGCAGGGGAACAGCGTCCCATACCGCAGCGCATCCATCACCTTGTCGAAGCTCTTCGCGTCGTCCAGGAAGTAGAGGCCGTCCAAACCGACCGCAGGCGAGACGAAGGCCACGGAGGAGCACCGCCCGAGCATCACGACACGGTTGTCACCGAACCAGGTCTCCTCCCAGTACGCCTGACGGTCGCCGTCTTGGTTGCCAGCATGCGACCCCATCCCCACCACCAGTCGATAGGCACGGATCCATAGAGTGTCCTCGAACTCTCTGGAGACGAACCTCACCACCATCACGAGCTTGCCGAAGAAGTCGACGAGGTAGCGGCTAGAGGTGGCAATCGGGCCGTGCCGGGCCGGCACGGCCCGGCCCGTTCGTGCTTCGGGCCGAAATGGCCCGCGGCTCGAAAGCACGTCGGGCCGCCTCGTGCCGGGCCGACCGTGCCTGCTGCGGAAAAATAGGGCCCAGGCACGGCCCAAAACACGTCGGGCCGGCTTCGGGCCGTGCCGGCCCAAGCACGGCCCACAAGGATGGTTTGGCCCACATAATTGAATGTGAACAAAAATTGAGTATTTTATAAAATCAATGGAAAAAATTAGCAAAAAATATAGAAAAATTCGGAGGTGATAGAGAATATTATTTGGAGAATTTAGGAAGAAAAATCATCAAATTCCATCCATATTGACGAAAACTATAAATATTTGAAGTTTCACTTTTGAATATAAATAAAAAAGCCACAAAGGCCCAGCAGCAGCCCAAAAGCAGCAGACATGGCCCATTACGTTTAAAATTCGATTTTGAGAGAAATTCAGTTAGAGTACATAGACAAAAATACTTCAAAAAATATGAAAAAATTAGGGAAGGTATGAAATATTGAATTACACGTTCTTGCAAAATTTGACATTCAAAAACATGATATATTGTTGGTAATAAAAAAACAAAGAAAAAACAATATTTGTCTTTTTTGTATCTCAAAAAGTAAAACGAATTTTGACATGAAAATTTTGGTGCAGTTGTTAAATCACAATATGAACATCTATGATTTTTTTGAGATTTTTTCGTTTATGTTTGCATCAATGTGTGTTCAAAATTTAGAAATGGCTAATATGTTAATAGAGTTTGAATGGAATGAGAAGCAATATGAGTTTTCACATGTTGGAGTGCTTCAAAAAATTTGTACAAAATTCATGGATGTATACATATATAACAAGTATGCACACAACAAATTTCAGCTCAAGATCCATTGATTTTGATGAGATATAAAAAAATGAACAATACGTGCATAAGGATTATTTTGAGATTTATCTAAACAAATAAAAGTTAGCATTATAAGTCTGAAAATAACTCATCCAAGTGGTACATATTGTTTTTTGAAGAATATAGAAAAAAGAATCATCGAATTTGGATCTATTTTGCGGATTCTATACAAGTTTGAATATTTTAATTGGAATTAAAAAAAAAGACTAGCAAACTGAAGAACAGCCGCATTCGGGCCTCAGGCCTATTTCGTGCCTCGAGCCTATTTTCGTGCTTCGGGCCTATTTTCGTGCTTCGGGCCTATTTCGTGCTTCGGGCCTATTTCGGGCCGTGCCGGCCCGGGCACGGCCCAAATCCCGTGCCGTGCCGTGCCGCCCGCCGGGCCCAATATCACGGCCCGGCACGGCCCGACTACCCGTGCCGGGCCGGCACGGCCCGAAAAAAATCGTGCCGGGCCGTGCCCATCCTCGGGCCGGTGGTGCGTGCTTCGTGCCGCCCGTTTTGGGCCCGGCCCAATTGCCAGGACTAGTAGCGGCTGACAGTGCACTCCTGCTCAGCGTTCACCTCGTGGTCAGGGAAGCGGTAGGTCACCAGGCGCGTCGATAACGCGCCGTCCGGGCCAAACCTCGGTGTCGGTGAGCACATGGAAGCCTTCCAGGCCATAACCCGCGAAGTAAATCATGTCGTGCACCCGGCCGTGCTCGTGCGGCTCGGGTGGCATCGGGTGGGAAAGATAATCCATCTGCGGGAACCAGAACGCGATGTGGGACGCGCGCCCGGCGAGGAGGACGGCAAGGTAGGCGCCGTCCACGGTCGGCGCGTTGGAAAGTGCGGCGACGAGAACGATCATGTTGCTCATGCCGTCGACCGTGTATAAGAGGTCCGGAACCTCGAGGCGCTCACCCGTGTGGAGGTTGTGGAGCGCGTAGTCGCCGCGCTGCGGCTGGAGCGCGAAGACGAGCCAGCCGCCGCGGTGGGAGCCGCAGCAGCGCGCGTCGCGGACGTCGTCGGGGAGTAAGGCGCGGTGTTTGCCTCGGCACTGTATGCAGAAGAATACGGGCGCCTCCGCGGCGGAAGGAAGGAGCAGCCACGGGAGCTGCGGCGGGGACGTGTGGTGGGCCGTTGCGGCGCGCCAGTTGACGCAGACGGCGCCAAACGCAACGTGGTGGGCGAGGCAGGGGAGGTTCGCGAGGATGCGGCCGCCGAGGTCCACGCTGAGACCGGCCCAGGCGGCCATTGGCGATTGGCGTTGGGGTGGAAAGGGGAATTCCGCGGTGGTGGATGAGGGCTTGGGGAGCAGAGCAGACGGAGAAGACGGTTTGACACGGGGAACGGGAACGGCAAAGTCCAGGTTATTTAGACCATCCGCACTGTACTGAATCATCTAAACAATACTTTATATATTTTATATTTTTAATGAAAATTTTCAGTATATTTTACAACGTACCACAACAAATGGCTTTAACTTTTTTTCAGGTAAAGACTATTTAACGTTTTGGCTCGAGTCTTCTCTTTACGTCTACGGAAATAATAGTTTCAAGTATACAACGAGGCTAATCCAGAAAAATATCCTGATTAAAATTAAAAGGAGTATTTTTGTAATATTTTAATTTTCTTATATTCAACTGGGTCTTCACGATTCACCTCTATTTTTTAGAAAACGCCGTTACCATTCAGTATATATTTGAAGTAGGTGAAAATAGTGTTACAAAATAGAATTGCAGATTCAGTAACATGCTACTGGCAAGTGTCAGCTCCACTACGGACGTGACCCGTACGAATCATGGCCCGAGACAATGTGCTACGTCACCCGAGCCAAAGCCTGTTGCTCCAGCTAATGCCCATTGACTAGCTTCTTCTTTGATGGCCTGCGCGTGCTGTCCGTTCCTTTCCCTGAAAAATTCCTTGCATTCCTCTCTTTCCATATTTCCCAGCAGACCAGTTTCACCAAAGATCTGAGGCCCTTAGTAACCATTCACGTCCACTAGTAGCTTTCAATTCGGATCACTATAATTCTGACTGATGTAAAACATTTTACATGATGACGATTCAAGTAACTAAAATATATGGATTGCACTAGATATAAACGTAAGATTCTTTGGACAAATATTTTAATGAAGAGAATCATTACCCATATGTATACAAATTGCTTCTCGGTAATATAAAATGGTGAAAATTACCTGAAGTTGTACAACAATTCAGAAATTTTTTGCCTGTATGTAGTGCCACTGATTTTTAGGGCTCTCTGTGTAAATGGACTTCCGTTAAGCATATTATGTTCTCTCATCATGAGATCATTCAAACAAACTATGAAACCGCCGGTCTCTATGTAAATCAAGCGACATACAAAACGTTATAGCAAACCTGAATGTCAAACATAGAAATATTCAGGTTCAACTCACAAGATAGCTAGCACCTTCAGGGGAAGGAAAACTAAGCCCTGGGCGGCTTCATCTATTCAGGTTATGTAGCAGGCCAGCCCACAGATAATTAAGGAACAGTGGAGCAAACTAACAAAATAGCAGCAGGATGGTTCATCTGATGGACCAGGGAAGGCACCAATTTTCTGCTGCCAGTAGCACTAATCACCACACCAACTGACATTAACCACGATGAAAGTAGTAGACCACGGCATGAAAATGTCATATCTATATTTGGCAAATGGGGAGGGCACTATATGAATCAGGCAACATGCAACTAATTAGATGCCAGAGATAACTAATAATGCAATGCAAGGTTCTTATTCATCTATTCGTTTCACATGATCCAAAACAGATTACTAGCCACATCATGACACAAATGCTGTACTATTGGATGCAAGAGGAGATTTCCAACAAGTCAAGAAAGTCATTATCAGATTTGAAAGATTGTGAATTCTGGAACCAACAACAGCCAAGCAGTGAAAATGTCATGATTCAGAACTGACCACATTGACTTGTCTAGGCTACTATACAAGCAAGCTGATCACCAATCATACCAAGCATTTGTCAAATAATGTCTCAGTCGTCACTCAGCAGGATCTGAATGGAAAAACCAAACGGCAGGAGAGAACTCCGACGGTGGTCTTGCCGGAAAGACTCGCTCGACCTGTTGCGGCTGGCGGTGAACCATGCACCTGCCCATGTCCGCGCACGGGAACGGCTGCCCTGCCTGCAGCGCCGCTCTCACATCGTCGAAGCTTGTCGCGTCGTCCAGGAAGTAGAGGCCGTTCAAAGCGACCGCAGGCGAGACAAAGGCCATGGAGGAGAAACGCCCTAGGATCACGACAACGTTGTCAGGGAACCTGGTCCTCCGCCAGTACGCCTGACGGTGGTCGGGGTTGCCACCCTGTATCGTCCTATGCAGCCGGAAGGCATGGATCCATAGAGTGCCCTCGCCGTCCATTGAGACGTACCTCACCACCATCACGAGTTGGCCGAACAAGTTGAGGAGATAGCGGCTGATGGTGTACCACGGCGCAGGTTCCCAACCCGCCGCGAGAATAGGGAAGCGGTAGGTCACCAGGCGCGTCGTGAGCGCGCCGTCCGGAGCGATCTCGGGGACGTAGACCAGGACCTCCTCGGCGTCGGTGAGCACATGGAAGCCTTCCAGGCCATGCCCCGCGTAGTAGATCACGTCGGCGATCCTGTCGCGCGGCAACATTTGGCGCCAAGAAGCGCGCTCGTGCGGCTCGCCTGGCGTCGGCGGCGACAGATGCGCCATACCCGGGAGCCAGAACGCGATGGGGGACGCGCACTTGTCGAGGACGACAGCAAGGCAGGCGCCGGCCACGGTCGGCGCGGCGGAAAGCGCGGCGCAGAGAACGACCATGGCGATCTCGCGAATGCCGTCGGCCGTTAGGAGGATGTCGGGAACGGCAAGGCGCTGGCCCGTGTGGAGGTTGTGGAGCTTGTGGCCACCTCCCTGCTGGTGGAGCGCGAGGACGAACCAGCCGCCGGGGTGGGAGCCGGAGCCGCAGCAGCGCGCTGTGCGGACCTCGTCGGGGAGGAAGGCGGGGTGTCTGGTCCCGCAGCTGATGCAGAAGAAGATGGGCGCCTGCGCCGCGGCGGATGGGAGGAGGAGCCACGGGAGCTGCGGCGGTTGTTGGACCAGCTCTGCCACGTTGCGCCAGTGCTCGCAGACGGCGCGGAACGCCACGCGGTGGGCGAGGCAGGGGAGGTGCTCGAGGATGCGGCCGACGAGGTCCACGCCGAGGCCGTCCCAGGCGGCCATTGGCGTTGGGTGGAGAGGGGTCGCTTCTCGGTCGTTTGGGGAGAAATGGGGCAGAAGGAGAAGACGGTTGGACAGAATGACAGGGATGATGGGAACGGGTATATATCCCGGCTTTTTATAACATTTACAAATAACCAAAAACATTTTGCATAATCAACAATTTTAACCCAGTGGATCGCACGTGATAGAATTCGAAAAAAAAAACATCTCCAATTGTACCCAGTATCAGTCCGGAGATACTTAAATATTTAAGACTCTTTGAGTTAGTGGTTCTAAATCAACCCTTATATACTCACTTATTTACATTTTTATTTAAAAATAATCGATTTTTTTCTTTTTTCTGCAGCAATCATTCTTAAAGTGCATACCCTATATCAACTATAACTTATTTTAACTATATTTTTAAAATTATTTTTCACAAAAAATAGTATTATACTTACTTGAAAATAGCATGTGAAGACATGTTGATAAAAAAATTGTAACAACTCAAACATCATCTCTATCGCCTCGTACATTTGTCCACCCCAGAATATGCAGACACAATCACCGGGATTCTCATTTAAGGATCCAGACAATACGTGTGCGCGAATCGTCTGTTTGGGGCTGTTTACTGCACGCTTTGATTTAAACAAGCATTCACCATGGATTCATATCGGACGCCTCTTGCTTGCTATCATGATGGCTAGCTGAACCAACTGAAGTGGTCCAGTCCAATGAAGCCACTTAGATTCTATTTTTTTGCTCTGATTTGCTATGATTTTTTCTACCTTTCTTGTATTGTGCCATCTTGAAGCATTTTTTGTTTCTGCGGCATGGAGAGTCATATGAATGCATAGAGAGTCATATGAATTTTAGAAAAATTGATGTATATCTTAACATATAAGTCTTTGTTTAATCAATAGTTTGTCGTCTTCAGTATGCAATCTAACGTCATAACAAGTAGAAGAGAAAATGCAGTATATGTGGCTCCATTAGACTGGACCACTTCGGTTGGTTCACTTAGCCATCATGATAGCAAGCAGAATACATCTGATATAGGTCAACTGTGGATCATGGATGTTTGTTTACCGTAGTAAACAACCCTGGGTCAGACGGTTTGCATCCATTCAAACCAAACTCTTCATCACCAGATTGAAGGAACCGAGCAATACATGACCGTGTTAGAAAAATAATATTATACCCTCTCATATTGTGTTAGAAAAATAATATTTTGTCCTATGTACAATATGAAAGACATAATATTTTTCTAATATAATATAAAAGGCATAGTCTTATTTTCCTAATGAACCATGGAAAGCTCTCCAAGGGCAAGGATGGCGGGTCGGCGGGTTCCCGACTGGGCGACTGGGCTTCTTGTTGCGGTCATGGCAGCAGCAGGGACGATGAATGAGCGCCCCCCGCTGCCGTTCGTTGCTTCCGCTGCTGCATCACGTCCTTACGACTCGGCTCAAGCTCAGATCCAGTCGGCTCAAACTCAGATGTGATTGACGAAAGAGATGCCGTCGAAGTGTTCGCTACGACACTTCCATCGGACCAGCTGAGAAGCAGTCTGCGGAGGTTCTTTTGTAGTTAGAGCACACAGAGATCAAGATCAAGATGATGATACCAGATATTTACGTGATTCGAGCCGCCTGAGCGTAACACCCTACTACACGGAGTTTGAGTTGATGTATTGCAAGTTGATTGGGAGGGCTCACGTTGATTTCGATTGTCCCCCAATGTTCGTGTGGTACAACCCTTTTATAAATCTAAGAGCCGACCATTACAAAGCTTGCCTGGCCCAACATGTGGCTCTGACGTATTTGATGGCCTAATACACTATCTAAGGGTATTAAGTATAATTAATAGTGTGATAACGTGCCTTCATAGCAGCGTTACCCCTATTAACGGTGCGCTGATCATGTGTCATTAATATGATATTAATAACACGTTATCAGGCCTTGTAACTGCCGATTTAATCATCCTTGAATGTCTGTAATGGGCATGATCTGCTTGTATTTACGTTTGTGACGAAGGTCTGGAGGCTTCACACGTAGTGGCTTTGGATCTTTTCCTTGCGGGAGGGTAGGTCCGGGGCTGCTGTTCAAGTGTCGGCATCGGAGCTCCTCTCTGACGGGAGCTAGGTCCAGGGCTGCTGTACACGTGTAGTCGTCGAAGCTTCCCTTGCTTGGGAGTTTAGCTCCGATCTTCTTTTACACGTGTTAACCTGGGAGCATGCCGTGTGAGAGGAGCGGGTCCGTTGTAGCATGACAGCTGGGACCTGGAAGGACCTTTTGCTCTAACAGGTGGGACTTTCCTGCACTTCTTACGATAATATGTGGTATCCGTTACACAGGGTATCGACAGTGGCCCCCGGGCC
This sequence comes from Tuctoria greenei, assembly GCA_036927565.1. Classification (NCBI taxonomy): domain Eukaryota; kingdom Viridiplantae; phylum Streptophyta; class Magnoliopsida; order Poales; family Poaceae; genus Tuctoria; species Tuctoria greenei. The sequence goes on from JAYESD010000007.1 coordinate 196,447,113, forward strand.
CATCTCTGGGAGAAATCCTTTGGGTTAAATTATTCTGCCAGAAGTGGGGCCATTATCGATTCTCGCGCTCTGATTTTCAAAAGTCCCCTGACGCGCCAACGGAGTGACGGTCCGGGGGAGAACCTTGGACGCGTGGCTTGTTATGAACGCGGCATATGAGATCTTTGAGTGCGGATCTCACGCAATTGAAGGTCACCGGTTTCCAATACAAAAACTGTATCGGTTCTACGTGCCCTGTCAGAGTGCCGATTTTGGGTTTCCCACCGTTTATCATGACAACAGTTCGTCTTGGGTAAGAACCTCGATCCCTTCGTCGAGGTGGCCCCAGGCCCACTCGTCATTGACGGGGTAGATTTTTTAAGAGTGCTTTCGCTCTCACTGCGTTTTCCATCCAAGCATCGCAGATGCTTACTTAAGAAGGAATGTGCGCATGGTTTGAGGACTCTTTACGCCTTCGATCATCTTTGCGCTCAGAGCCTCTCAAACTCTGCCTAACTTCCCTTCCTTTGCTCCACTTTGCAGCGATGGAGTTGGGTCTCCCCAAGAGTCGCCTTAAGAGCGATGATGATCTGAAGAAGGTCCGAACCTACATGGGGTGGTCCAGCGACTCCTTCAACCATTTGGTCCGCGCCGTCAAGCTCCCGTTCAAGAAGGAGCGCAATAGCGACATGGTGTACTTCTCAGCATATGCCATGGTGGGACTGATCCCACCTTTCTCGACTTTCCTTTTGATGTTGTTGGACTTCTATGGTCTACATCTGTATCACCTTGTCCCCCACTCTCTTCTTCTTGTGGTGACATTTGTCCACTTTTGCGAGATGTGGGTGGGCATTCCCCCCTGTGTTGAGCTATTCTGCACCTTCTTCACCATCCACACCACCGACAAGGGGACAGAGTTTCTTGGCTTCTATTACTTCGTGAAGCGTAAGAACTGTCCCTTCAAATACTTGAAGTCTTTTCCCTTCGGCAAGTGGGATGATTGGAAGAAGGACTAGATCATCATCTCAGTGGAGGAGCATGAGAGGATGGAGCTACCCGAAGGTCTCCCCAACGTTGGTACCGACGTCTGGAGTGTAGTTCCGGTGCTGTCGGATGCCTTCAATCCTGTTTTGACCAGGATCCGAGAATGTGTGCAGGGTGGAGTGACCCAACAGATGGTCTTCTGCAACTTCTTGGTCAACAGATGGGCTCCGTTGAAGAAGAAGGGGAAGCTCGCGTGGGACCTTAATAGCGTGATGGATGACGACCGGATTGAAACCGGCCTGATATCCAACTTGGTTGATGCAGCTCTGGAGCTTCACCTCAAGAAATTCCAGCATGGAATAGACGTTGAAGGCAATGACTTAGCTCCGCCGGCAGCTTTCCTCCCTCTCAACATGGAGGTGCAGTTCTGCAGGGAGCTCCGGAGGAGTATGTCGGCACTTGACGATCTTGATGAGGTGGAACGGCGTCCGACCACAGGGTTGGTGATCCCCGGAGCTTCTGAGGGTGGTCCTGCTCCTGCTCCTGCCCCAAGTCGGAAAAATGAAGACATCGACAAGGGCAAAGGTAAAGAGCTAGCTGAGCCTTCCAGTTGGAAAAGGAAGTTGAAGCACGCTGATGGAAGGTCTGTTAGACCTACTCCTTCCACGACGGCTCCTTCTCCTCGGCGGGGGAAGTCTTCTGCATCTACCCCTACCTCGGTGCAAGCTCCTTCGAGAGGCGCCAGCTCCGGGCAATCAACCCCGACCTCAGTGCCAACTAGAAGCTCCAGGTCCGGGGGTTTTTTCCGGCGAAGAGAAGTTCCAGCCGAAAGCACTCCAGCGGCTGCGAGTATTCCTCAAGCAAGGTCTGAAGCAGTTGTCTCACCAGATTTGGTGGGCTCTAGCTCCGGGACTCAGAATAAGTGGTTCCGAGGCGATTGGGGTGGCAACATCCCTAGGTAAGCATTTTTTGCTTGCTCTGGCATGCCAATCTTGTTCTTGACATGTTTTTAATCTTCTCTTCGCTTTATTTTTAGGGTGTCAAAGAAGGGGCCGAGAGCTTCAGCGCCTGTTGCAGCAGGCAAGGCTACGCCTGCCGAAGCTCCGGCTTCAAGCGCTGAGCCTCCTCGTCAAGCGGAGGCGGAAGTCGCGACAGCTCTGGCGCCACCTGTCGTGAGTTTGGACTCGGAGTCCTCACCCGAAGCTCCTGTGGTAGCGCCGGACCACAGGAGGGAAGTTGAAGATGTACCCCTGGCAGCGGAGGCTGATGCTCCAGCACCGGCTATGCCAGAAGTTCCGGCTTCCAAGCCGGAAGTTGCCGAAGCCCTGGCTGCTGAGCCAGAAGTAGTTGAAGCCCGGTTATTGAGCCAGAAATTGCCCAAGATCTAGCACTTGTGCAACACCTTTAGGCGTTGGCGCAACAGACTCCATTTTGAGACCAGTCTTGCTCAGACGAGGCTGGCTGACCACAAGGAGTGGATCAAGGGGGCGAAAGCCCGGTTAGAGTACTGGGATAAGTTGATGCAAGAGAAGGAAGCCGCCATCCGGGCGCTCGATGCTAACTCGAGGGAAATCCTGGAGCAAGCCAAGGAGAGATGTGACGCTGCTGACGAGTGTTATGAAAAGCTTACTGAATTGAATGAAACTCTCCTGAAACATCGAGCGGACCTGGAGGTGAGGGAGGAAAAACTCCTGGGACAGCAGGAGGATGTGGTGAGGAGAGAGGCGGAGGTCACCCAAAAGTTTACTCTGGGTGAGAAAAATTTGGCGGATCGTAGTAAAAAGTTGGATCTATGGAAGGAGGAAGAGAGGAAGAAGAACTGGAAGGTGGGGCAAGAGCTCTCGAAAAGAGAGTCTGACGTTGCCGCTAGGGAGGAGAGAGTTAAAGGCAAGGAGAAAGACCTTGCTGAAAGGCGGAACCGCATCCACCTCTGGGAGACGGAGCTAACCGATCGGGAAAAGCAAGTTGTTGAGAGCATGTAGCAGCATGCTAAGTTGGCTGAGCGCCTTGCCCGTGAAGGTTCAGAGCTTGCGGCTGCCCGGAAGTCGGTGGAGGAACTGCGGAGCCTGAAGAAGGCCGAAGCTATTCAAGTGTGGGACTTCTTAGGGTGGGCGAGTGACGCACTGACACCGCTGGGTTTCAATCCAGTACGTCCGGACAACCCGGAGATGGATCTGGACCGAGCGCTGGTGGCCCTCAACGGTGTTGGCGGCAAACTTGACGTGATGGGAAACTTCATCGCGGATCAGCTGGAGACAAAGGGGAAGACTCTGGCTACAAACGTCGCAGAATACGTGCTGACGTGTTATGTAAGCCGAGAGCCCCAATTCCCACTGGACCCGGTGCTCGATGGTCCCGTTGCTGAGGAGGAAGACGCCGCCATCCGAGAAGTTGCCCAAAAAGTAGTTTCATTCTTCCGCAGGTCTTAGGTCCTCCAGTAGCTAGGGCTTTCTTCCTATTGCCTTCTATTGTACTCTCCCCATTTTGTAATCCAGTATCTCAAATTAATGAAATCCTCCTTTTTGCTTTCAATTTCACTTTTGTCTTCAATATACCGTGTTGTATCTTGTTGGCCCCCTGGTACATGTGTACAGTTGAAGTGTGAACATGTACCAAAGGTTATGATAGTATGTTGATGACTTGGTTGCTTCGCACTTGTAGATTTTATGTCTGAAGTATTCAGGGCCTGTTTGGTTTATGTACTAAGGTTGCCACAAATTGCCACAAATTTTTGCCTAACTTGACTAAGGTTAGGTGCTCAAATTTTCAGCCACAACTTGGCAAGCCTAAGGGAATCTTGCCACACTTTTTTGAGTCTTTGACATGTGGGACCCAGTTAGATGGCAAGGAATCTTGCCACAATTGTGGCTATGAACCAAACAATGACTAAGTTGGTCAAACTTGAATAAACTTAGACGTGGCAAAATGTGGCAAGTTTTGGCTTCAAACCAAACAGACCCTCAATTTTGAAGTGTCGAAGACAGGCTAGGCCCCCTGAAATGGTCAGAGCTTGGTAGCTCCGGCGTCAACATATTAGCGTTGAAGGCGGACCCATTTTGGGAGATGTCAGAGCTTAGTAGCTCCGGTGTCGTCCACCATCGCTATGAATTTTTTCTTTTACTACACATTTAAGGCAAGAGAAAAAGTAAAATGTGTCCTCTTGTCTATAAATTGGTTGTGACTTATTGTTCTTATTTGAAGTTTGAGTCCAAAGAAACTCAGCATGATAACGAGCATTTTGATATAATCTTTTTAGATTTGCATGCCTTTTTAGTACTCACCCTACTAAGGCCTGTCGGGGTGTAGGTAGAGCGGCGTACTTAGGATGCAGGACCAGGCTAAGTCGATAGCACACTCTGAACCTATGTTGGCTTGGCGTTCAGGCAAGTAGACTATGTAGCAATGTTAAGATAAAAAAGACTATCAATAAGGCTTGTAATGCATGTGAATTACTTGAAACAAAGCTCAAAAAGATTTGCACAACTTTATTATAGACAACTGGATTAAAAATAATTTGATATATTGAGCCTTGCACAAAAGGTAAATGCACGTGGAGTCTGTTTTCACACAATAATGTCTATCATTATAGGTTCGGATTATAGGGGAGACAAGGACACACTTAGGGTGCTGGACCATGCTAAATGTGCTATACATCTTGCACTATACTAGGGCAAGTAGTTACACTTTTAGTATTGTGACTGTCTGAAGTGGTACTTGAACTTCCAGGACCATCCCGGAGGGGTCCAGATGTTCTCCCGGAGGACTTGCTCGTCTATGTATAATGACTCTACAACATGCATTATGTGTAATTACAGAATCACCTCCATGATTCTAAGCATAAAACTTACGGAGGTGCTCGATGTTCCAAGGATTGGGAAGTGGGATCCCATCCTCAGTTGACAAGCAAACGCACTCTGGTCGGGAGACTTTAATGACTCAGAAGGGACCCTCCCAGCTAGGGGAAAGTTTGTTCATCCCTTCACGAGTTAGTATCTTCCTGAGCACCAGGTCGCCTTCTTCAACCTGTCGGTCACACACATGCATTTGATAATAGTGCCGGAACGCTTGGCGATAATGTGCATTTTGAATAACCGCTTGGCACCTTCCCTCGTCGACGAGGTCAAGGTCTTCACGCTGGAGATGGTTCTGCATGACTTCATCAAAGGTACGGGCCCAGAGGGACCCCAAGGTGATCTCCGGAGGTAGGAAAGCTTCAGCTCCGTACACCAGGAAAAATGGAGTCTCCCCAGTTGAATGGTTAGGTGTTGTCCTGTTTGCCCATAATGTGGACGGAAGCTCTTCAATCCAGTTACCTCCGTGCTTTTTCAAGCGCTCATATGTGCGCGTCTTGGGTCCTTTTAGATTTCTGCGTTTGCTCTCTCGGCTTGTCCATTGCTTGCTAGATGAGCTACTGAGGCGTAGCTAAGTTGAATGTCGAGGTCTTCGCAATATTCTTGGAATGCAGCACTTGTAAATTGGGTTCCGTTGTCAGTTATGACTTCGTTCGGAACTCCAAATCTACATATAATGGACTTCAAGAACTTGATTGCTGATTGTTTGTTGATTGTTACTACTGGAGTTGCTTCCGGCCACTTGGTGAACTTGTCGATGGCGACATATAGGAACCTGTAACCTCCAACGGCTTTTGGGAAAGGTCCCAAGATATCCATGCCCCACACAGCGAATGACCATGTAGGAGGTATCATTTGTAGTGATTGAGCTGGTGTGTGAATCTATTTTGCATGGAACTGACATGCTTCACATTTCTTCACTAGCTCAACCGCATCCTGGAGTGTTGTAGGCTAGTAAAATCCATGTGGGAAGGCTTTACCAACCAACGTGCGGGAAGCTGCGTGGTTCCCATACTCGCCTCCATGGATTTCTGCGAGGAGCTCGCGACCTTCTTCCCTTGCAATGCACCGCATTAGGCTACCGTTGGCACCACATCGGTAGAGATCCCCTTCTACCAACGTGTGTCTTTTAGCCAATCTGACAATCCGGTCAGCAGATACAATGTCTTCAGGAAGGATGTTGTCTTTCAAGTAGCTCCGGATCTCCGAGATCCATGCATCGGAGCTAACTTGAGCTTCTGAGTCTTGCGTGTTGGGTTGCTCGGAGCTTCCGACAGCACCTACGACTCTTGGTGGACGTCATGGTAGCAGGTCCACTGGGACCGCCAGCTTTGAGGTATTGATCTCGCCCCCTTCGCTCAGTTCGGCAGGCTGAGCTGTTGGTTTTGACAACCTCTGGACAAAGATTCCGTCAGGAACCGAAGCTCCGGTTGAGTCTTTCGTCGAGAGTTCGTCGGCTTCAACATTATGAAGACGTTGAATATGATGGAGATCCAGGACTTCAAAGTCCTTCTGAAGCCTCTGGACTTCAAGGAGGTAGGCAGCAAATTGAGAATTGTTGCAGGAACATTCACCTTGCACTTGCTTGATGACAATTTGTGAATCTCCCTTCACCAACAGTTGTTTGACACCATAAGATAGTGTCACCTTGAGTCCATAGATGAGGGCTTCATACTCTACCATGTTATTGGTTGCCTTGAAATCAAGGTGTACCATGTACTTGACCTTCTCCCCAATCGGAGCCAGGAGAAGGATCCCAGCTCCGACCCCGTGCTTCTGCATGGAGCCATCGAAGTAGAGGGTCCAGTGAGGCTCAGTGAATACCGGAACTTTGACTTCTGGTTTTTGCTCACTTTGGCCCCCAGGGTTTGATGGAGAAGGGGTCCATTCCGCCACAAAGTCAGCCAGGACTTGAATTTTATTTGCTTGTCTTGACACAAATTCTAAATCGAATTCGGCCAGTTCCGGTGCCCACTTTGCAATGTTCCTAGTAGAATTAGGGTTATGCAAAATTGCATGTAGTGAAAAAGAAGTTACCACTGAGATTTTGTGGGATTGGAAGTAATGACAAAGCTCCCTTGAAGCAATAAGAACTACGTAAAGCAGTTTATGCACCTCAATGTATCTTGTCTTGGCATCGTGGAGTACTTTGCTGATGAAGTACACAGGGCGTTGGACAGTCCAGATCCTTTCAGAAGGACCCGGAGCTTCCTCTTTATCGGTCCGGACCTTGCTAGAGGGTCCCAAACCTTTAGGTTGTGCTTCTTGGACCCTCCCGGAGGAGTCCAAAATTCCTTCTTGTTCAACTTGGATCTCATTGGGAAGATCCAGATCATTTTGGTTAGCCAGGTGAACCTCCTCCGATGAATGAGGTTGGTCTCCTAACACTTCGTCTCGAAGTTCTGTGTCTGGGAGCTGAGACCCAGTCATGTATTCAGTTAGTTCCAGACCCCCCCCCCCCGGAGGGGTCCGGACGCCTGAATCGGATGTGGCTCTGGTCTTTCCACAACCAGGACCATACTGACAACTTCGGTGGTTGCCGAAATGTAAAGCAGTAAAGTTCTGCTTCTTTAGACCAATGAAATGGTCCGGACTTCCTCAAGAGTTTGAAGAAGGGTAGCGCCCGTTCTGCCAGTCTTGAGATAAACCGGCTGAGCGCAGCTCGGCATCCAGTTAGCTTCTAGACATCTTTAATGCGGGCTGGTGGCTGCATATATTCTATAGCCTTGATCTTCAACGGATTTGCTTCGATTCCTCGGTGAGTTACCAAGAACCCCAGAAGTTTCTCAGAGCTAACCCCGAAGACACACTTGTCCGGGTTCAGCTTAGTGCGCGTGATGTGCAGCTTGTTGAAGACAGTTTGCAAGTTGTCAAGGAGCGAGTCCTTGTTTTTGATTTTCATGACGATGTCATCGACATACACCTCCACCAAGTCTCTAATTAGCTCTCCAAATGTTTTGTACATAGCTCGCACAAATGTTGAAGCATAATTTTTAAGACCAAATGGCATGGCAGTATAACAATACAATCCATCTACTATTATGAAGGCAGTGTGCTCTTCATCTTTCTTAGACATTTGGATTTGATGATATACAGAATATGCATCTAAGAAACACAGTAGCTCACACCCGGGGGTGGAGTCCACTATCTGATCTATTCTGGGTAGTGGAAATGGATCTTTTGGACATGCCTTATTTAAGGTTGTGTAGTTGATGCACATTCGAAGCTTCCCACCGGCCTTGGGTACAACAACTAGGTTTGCCAGCCATTTTGGATGGATGACTTCCTAGATGAATCCAGTTTCGAGCAACTTCTTGATTTCCTGTCGAAATAAGTTTTGTCGCTCAATTAATTACTTCCAGCGCTTCTGGTGTACAGGTCGAGCATCTGGGTAAATCTTCAGATTGTGCTCAATCACCTCCCTAGGGATCCCAGACATTTGTGACGGTTGCCAGGCAAACACGTAGACATTAACCTGGAGGAAAGTGATGAGCGCGAGTTCCTATTTGTTGTTCAGACCCCCCAATATACGGGTAGTCTGAGCAACATCGGAATCGATTTGGACGACTTTGATGGGAACGTCGGTGTCGCCGCTTGGTTCCACACGAGGTGCAGAGGCAGAGCCTTTGTGATGAATGCTTGGAGGATTCGAAATTGGCTCTTTACCGGATGCGTCCTCTTGCGCTGTGGTAAGCGCATAGAGTTCCTCTAGTTCAGTAACTCCTGCGGTACGATCTCCTCAGATCCGGAGAACGCCTGTGGGTGTTGAAATTTTCAACACCAAGTAACCATAATGGACAACAGCCATAAACTTGTATAAAGCTGGTCTACACAAAATGGCATTGAAGGGTAGACTGATTTGCGCAACGCCAAAAACTAGTTTCTCGGTTCTGTAGTTCTCCCGGGCCCCGAAGGTCACCGGGAGTGTAATGGAACCAAGAGGAGTAATGGTTCCCGGACCTACTCTAGAAAAAGGTCAGGATGGGCGAAGGTCCAAAGGCTGAAGCTGAAGCTCAACAAAAGCTTCGAAGCTTATGAGGTTTAGCCCAGAACCTCCGTCCACCATTACATGGTGAATTTGGATATTGTTAATGGTGGGTGACACCATCAACGTGAATTGACCAGCCCCGATCATGTTTTGGGGGCAGTCCGAAGCATCGAAAATGATGGGTGTGTCCATCCACTTCCGATGTGGTTCTGCCTTAGCAGCAGGAGCTACCATAGTCATGTCCCGCTGCATTGTCTTGAGGATGCGACGAGAGGTGATGTCCCAAGAACCACCATAGATGGTGTTCAAGGTCTTCCGACGTTCATTGTCAGAAACATCAGAATCTTCGTCGACAGTGTTGTAAACTGCTTTCAATACCTTTTTAGGGTCCTGGAAACCTAGCTCCTCTTCAGCCGGAGCTTCGTCGACTTTTTGTTTTCCTCCCCTTTGATGGAAAGGAGCTTCTCCCCGGTGCTTGTTGTAGCGCTCGACAAGGTTCTGGACCTCCCGGCACTCTTCCAAGTTGTGTTGATTCGTCTTGTGAATCGGACACCATGCTTTAGAACTGTTGTCGTCCTCTGATGAAGGACGAGGTCGCTTCCCGGGCGTGGCCCCCGGCTTCCAGGGGCCGTAGCAGCAGCTGGAGCGCCGGCCAACAGCTTATTTTTGCTGTTGGGCTTCTTTTTATTCTTGCTACTACCGAAGGTAGCGGATTCAGTTTTGGAGGACTTCTGGTTAGCCTCCGGAGCTGGCTTGGAGTGCATTTCACGGCCCTCCGCAACTCTAGCACATTTTTCAGCTAGGCTGAAGAGTTCTATGATGCTGGTAACTTATTTAATGGTCATCTTTTCTAACATCTTCTTATCTCGAGCACCCTGTCTAAATGCAACTGTCGGTACCCTAAAAACCATACACCCCTTGAGGTTACAGAAATCTCAAAGGAAAGCCATCTACTTGGTTTGAAGACCCTCGGAGGCCCACTTGTCAGACATGACTGGACCCGCTTCTCCAACATGGTTAATCCCTGGGTCGCCACGTGTATGACTAACCCGGAGCTACCTCCCACAAGGGGGAAGCTCCGGACCACGTACCAAAACGGCACCTCCGAACTTAACCCCAGACCGAGAGAAGCTCCAGACCTGACATGTGTCTGGTAGCCCCGGAGCTACCTGCTTCCCACAGCAAGCTCCAAAGCTGCCACGTGTCAAATCGTCGGACCTTCCAGCTTCTAATCTCCGGAAGACCTTGTAACGGCTCCGGATCTTCAAAGGAGAGTCAAGGACTTAAAGACCCAGTTAAGTGCCATTAATACCATATTAATGACACTCAATCGGACGATCTTAACACCAGTAACGGTGCTGTCAAAGCCCGTTACAGGATCATTAAGAGCAATTAATCGTGTATCAATACCAGTAACCGCTGGGGCCACATGTCGGGCCAGGCTAGCTTGTAACGGCCTATCCTTGTACTATAAAAGGACAGGCCGACGATACACTCAGGGACGTTGATGGACGATCATACGCACCCCACGCGTCCGTGACAAGCTCTTACCGCTAATACAACACCAACACACCCGTGGAGTAGGGTATTACGCTCAGGCGGCCCGAACCACGTAAATCCTCGTGTCTCCTACATTACTTTGATTTTCACCTTCTTGAATCTCCGCGCGCCCACACCGAACCACAAACTCCTTCAACACTTTAGTAGTGTCGGGAGATCTGCCGGATCAAAACCACCAACAGTTGGCGCGCCAGGTAGGGGCGCCTGAGATTTCAAGAATGGTGAACTCCGCTGCTGGATCATCCAATGGTCAACCCGCTTTCAGGCTGTTGGAGGCAATCCCTCCAATATGCCCCCACCAGCAAGAACCTCAGCGCCAGCAGGAGTCACACAGCCACCACCGCCGCCTCCTACAGCAAACCAAGCTGGACAACGCGATGGTGCATCGGCGTCCATCACCACTCGACCTTTCTCCGGAGTAGGTCCGGGGGCCATTACCCCACTCGGAGCTATTACTCTTCCTGTTACCTTCGGGACACGGGAGAAGTATCGCACCGAGAAGTTGGTCTTTGACGTTGCTTAGATCAACTTACCATTCAACGCCATCTTGGGTAGGCCTGTCTTGTACAAATTCATGGCAGCCGCTCATTATGGTTATCTGGTGCTGAAAATGCCAACACCAGTAGGCGTTCTCCGGATCCGCGGAGATCGTACTGCAGGAGTAACTGCTTTGGAGGAACTTCATGCGCTCACTACGACGCAAGAGGAAGACTCCAGGCAGGAGCAAGCTCCAAGACCTCCGAGCATTCGTCAGCGAGGCTCGACTTCAGCACCTCGTGTGCAGCCAAGCGGCGACACCGACATTCCCGTCAATGTCGTCCAAATTGGTTCCGATGCCGCTCAGACCACCCGTATATCGGGAGGGCTGAAGGACAAATAGGAACTCGCGCTCATCACTTTCCTCCGGGCAAATGTCGACGTGTTTGCTTGGCAACCGTCACAAATGCCTGGGATCCCCAGGGAAGTGATTGAGCACAATCTGAAGATCTACCCCGATGCCCGGCCTGTGCATCAGAAACCTCGGAAGCAATCCGTAGAGCGGCATAACTTCATCCGACAAGAAGTGAAGAAGCTACTCGAAGCCGGATTCATCCGAGAAGTCCTCCATCCAAAATGGCTGGCGAACCCAGTCGTTGTGCCCAAGGCCGGCGGGAAGCTTCGGATGTGCATCGACTACACCACACTAAATAAGGCATGTCCAAAAATCCATTCCCACTGCCTAGAATAGATCAGATAGTGGATTCCACCTCCGGGTGTGAATTACTGTGTTTTCTAGACGCATATTCTGGGTATCATCAAATCAGGATGTCTAGGGAGGATGAAGAGCATACTTCATTCATCACAGTAGATGGATTGTACTGTTACACAGCCATGCCATTTGGTCTCAAGAATGCAGCTTCAACTTTTGTACGAGCTATGTACAAAACTTTTGAAGAACTCATCAGAGACATAGTGGAAGTGTACGTCGATGACATCGTGGTCAAGGTCAAGAACAAGGAGTCACTCCTAGACACCTTGCAGGCTGTCTTCGACAAACTGCGGGCCACCCGCAATAAGCTAAACCCGGACAAGTGCGTGTTTGGGGTTAGCTCCGGAAAACTTCTTGGTTTCCTGGTAAGTCACCGGGGCATAGAAGCTAATCCGGCAAAGATAAAAGCCATTGAAGACATGCGGCCACCAACCCGCATCAAAGACGTCCAAAAGTTAACTTGGTGTCTAGCAGCCCTCAGCCGGTTCATATCAAGACTGGCGGAACGGGCACTTCCCTTCTTCAAGTTATTGAGGAAGTCCGGACCATTCCAATGGTCCGAAGAAGCAGAGAAGGCGTTCCAGGAGTTGAAACAGTTCCTCACCACCCTACCAATTCTGGTAGCTCTGAACCCTGGTGAGCCTTTGTTGCTTTACATTTCAGCTACTGACGAAGTCGTCAGTATGGTTCTGGTTGCGGAGAGACCGGAACTACCCCACATTCAGAAATCCAGACGCGGTGCCAACGGCGTCCTAATGCGGTGCATCACAAGGGAAGAAGGCTACGAGCTCCTCGCAGAAATCCATGGAGGCGAGTGTGGGAACCACGCGTCTTCCCGCACGCTGGTTGGTAAAGCCTTTCGGCACGGCTTCTACTGGCCTACAGCGCTCCAGGATGCCACTGGGCTAGTGAAGAAATGCGAAGCATGCCAATTTCATGCAAAGCAAATTCATACACCGGCTCAGCCCCTACAAATGATACCTCCTACATGGCCCTTCGCCGTGTGGGGGATGGACATCTTGGGACCCTTCCCAAGAGCCGTCGGAGGTTACAAGTTCCTGTACGTCGCCATTGACAAGTTCACCAAATGGCCGGAAGCAACTCCAGTTGTGACGATCAACAAGCAATCTGCTATCAACTTTCTGCAATCCATTGTGAGCAGATTTGGAGTCCCAAACAAAATCATCACTGATAATGGGACTCAATTCACAAGCTCCGCATTCCAAGGATATTGCGAAGACCTCGGCATACAAGTCTGCTACGCCTCCGTAGCTCACCCAGTCAGCAATGGCCAAGCCGAGAGAGCAAATGCAGAAATCCTTAAGGGACTCAAAACGCGCACCTATGAGCGTTTGAAGAAACATGGAGCCAACTGGATCGAAGAGCTTCCGCCCACTCTATGGGCCAACAGGACTTCTCCAAACCGGTCAACCGGAGGAACACCCTTCTTTCTGGTGTACGGAGCTGAAGCAATCCTTCCTCCGGAAATCACCTTGGGTTCGCTTCGGGTCCGGACCTTCGACGAAGCCGCGCAGGACCAGCTCCGGCGTGAAGACCTAGACCTCCTCGAGGAGGGAAGGTGCCAAGCAGCTGTTCGGAATGCCCGATATCGCCAAGCTCTACGGCATTATCACCAGCGGCATGTACACAACCGACAGCTCGAGGAAGGCAATCTGGTGCTACGGAGAATACTATCCAGAGAAGGGTTAAACAAACTCTCCCCCAGCTGGGAGGGGCCCTTCCGTGTGATCAAAGTATCCCGTCCCGGAAGCGTTCGCTTGGCTACCGAGGATGGGACACCTCTCCCAAATCCTTGGAACATCGAGCACCTCCGTAAGTTCTACACTTAATACCACGGAGGTGAGTCTTGAGTAACTTGAGATGTATGTTATAGAGTCATTGTACAGAGTCGGGTAGTTCCTCCGGGAGAGCAGCCGGACCTTTCCCGAAAGGTCCGCAAAGCTCATGCAGCACTTGTCACAGTCTCCGGACTAAAAGTGTGGCTAACTACCCTGGGTCAAACGAGAAACCAAACACACTTAGCCTGGTTCTGTACCCTAAGAGTGTACTTGTTTCCCCTGTACCCCAGACCTATAATGAAAGACATCTTCATGTGAAATAGACTCCACGTGCATTTATTTTGTACAGGCTCAACATTTTTATTTTTCTCTTTCTTGTCTATAACAAAGACGTGCAATTCTTAAGAAATTTTAGTTTGACCGGTTTATATACGATTCGAGTTGTATTGTCAGTTCTTTTGGATTCAAATATCGCTCATGGCCAACTCGCCCGAAAGCCGCCAAGCCAATCTAGGGCCGGAGTGTGCTATCGACTTAGCCTGGTCAAGCACTCTAAGTACGCCACTCTACCTACACCACGGTAGGCCGAAGTAAGGCGAGTCCATGAACAGTTGAATCTAAGAGAAAAGGCAACGCATCCGGTTGTATTTAAAATCGCGTTCAACTTAAAGTTTTCTTAAGAATCGTAAGCCGCGACGAAATTATAGACAAGGAACGAATTTTACTATTTTTCTTGGCTTAAGTGTGCAGGAAAAATAAACTCTACGTTGATGGAGAGAAGCCGGAGCTAACTAAGCTCCGACTCCCCTAAGGGGCCAGCCGTCGATGCTGAATATAAGATGGTGAGAAGACCCCATAAATGGAGTCTGCTGCCAACAAACCAAGTGTTGGCAAAGGTTACTGCCGGAGCTACCCAGCTCCAACACCCCGGAGGACTAACTATCGATGCTCTAGGTGTTGATAGAGGCTATTGCCGGAGCTACCAAGCTCCAGCGATAGACAATGCCGGAGCTTCTAAGCTCCGACAACCTCAGGGGACCTTCACTATCGAAGACTTCGGACCTAAATGCTACAAGTTCGGAGCAAATGAGTCTTCAACAAAACTCAATATCCTTTTGGTACATGTTCACAATCAAATTGTGTACATCTACCAGGGGGCCAAGTGAAGATAAAGATGTTTAAGACAAAAAGTGAAATTCGCAAAAAATTGGGGATTTCATTCATCTGGAGACAGGAGATTACATCTGGAGACAAGGGATTACAAAATTGAGGAAGAAGAAGAGAAAATACAAGTGAGAGCTAAAGAGATGGTCCTAGACCCTATGGAAGAACTCGGCGACTTTCTGGGCGACCTCCGATACGCTGGCTCGGGTAGCTTCGCCTTCTCCTTCGACGGGGCCTTCAAGCACCGGGTCCAGAGGAAATTGGGGGTTCTGGCTGGTGTAGCACGTCGGCACATACTCTGCGATGTTCTTCGCCAGGGATTGCCCCTCAGCCTCCAGTTGGTCCGCTATGACATCGCCCACCTTGGAGAGCTTGCTACCTGCTGCGCTCAACGCCTGTAGCGCAAGGTCCAGCTCAACCTCTGGATCATCCGGGCGCACGGGGCTGAAACCCATCGGCGTCAGCGCATCATTGGCCTTGCCCAGGAACTCCCAAATCTGTAGGGAGTCCGCCGTCCTCAAGCTCTTCATCTCTCCCAAGGATCTCTTGGCCGCCGTCAGTTCGGAATTCTCACAGGCGAGGCGCTCAACTTCTTTGGCGTTTTGCTGAATCTTTGCAGCAACCCGCCTCTCAAGTTTTCCGAGCTCCTCCTCCCGGAGGTGGATCTTGTTCCGACGATCGACCAGGTCCTTCTCCCTAGCCTCCACTTTTTTCTCCCGGGCAACAAGGGCACACTCGTATTCGTAGAGTTCCTGCCCCCGCACCCAGATCTTCTCCTCTTCCTCTTGGCAGCGCTCTTCCAACTTCTTGGTGCGCTCCTCGAGGCCCTTGTCAGCCAGAGCTACTTTCTTAGCGAGCTCCTCTTCCCTCCTCAGGACGTCATCCTGCAGCTCCAGGAGTTTCTGCTCTTCGTCCTCGAGCTGTCTCTCCCTCTCTTCAAGTGCCTCTCGGCGCTTGATGAGTGCGGTGTTGATGGCCTCAAGCTGTTCGTGTCGAGCATTGGCCGCGTCGTTGGTAGCTTTGGCCTGATCGTGGATCTCCCGGGATTGAGCGTCGAGGGCATGAGTCATGCTCTCCCTGTCATCCAGCAGCTTGCCCCAGTACTCCAGGCGGATCTTCTCCCGCTTGATCCACTCCTTGTCATCCGCTAGCCTCGACTGCGCCAGCTTGGTCTCAAAGTGGAGTCAGTTACGCCACCGCCTAAGGGTTTGGCGCTCCTCTTCAAGAGCCTTGCTGTCGTGGAAGAAGGCCAATTGGACTTGACGCAGACTGGAGCAGGCGTTGTCGATAGACATCGACAGCGGGATGGGCTCCGGACCTGCTGGGGTCTCCTCCGCTGGTTCCAGCGGGTCTTCACATACAAAAATTGGGTCCCACTCTACGAGAGTGGAACCCTGAGCTTCCAAGGCACTAGGGCCGTCCTCCGGGATGGCCTCAGTCGCCATCGAAGAAGGCCCCGTCGCCAAGTCTTCTTCACCTCCTCGGGTCGGGGGCCAGCGACTTCGCTTGGGCACTCCAGCTCGGCCGCAGGTACCTCCGACATCGTCGCCTCCGGAGCAGGAGCTGCTACTGGCTCCGGCCGGGACACCTCTTCCGAGGGAGGCTCGAGCTCCATCGCCTCTTCAACCACCGGCTCTATGACCGGCGCTCCAACAATAACCGGCTCAGCGGCCGGTGCTTCGGAGGTAACCGACTCAACTGCCGGAACTACCTCGACTTCCGGCTCGCATGCCGGGGCTTCAGTTACCTCCGGCTCAACCGCCGAAGCTTCGATAAGTTCCGGCTCCGAGGCCGGGACTACTACTTCCTCCGGCTCAACAGCCGGAGCTTCCACCACTGCAGTCCAGGACCCAGAGCTTCAACCTCTGAGACAAGTGCCGCTGGCGTGTCTTCACTCCTATGGTCCGGCGCTACCACGGGAACTTCTGGGGACGAGTCGAGGTTCATGACCACGACAGCCGGCGCCGGAGCTGTCGCAGCCTCAGCCACCACCTGGGGCGGCACCGGGACAGGAGCAAAAGCTCCCACAGCCTCAGACATCGTGGCCGAGGGTGGAGCTTCACTCCCCTTCTTGGGGACACTGCAGAGGATGGACAAAGAAAATTAACAAACAATCGCTACAATTAAAAAGTTAACCAAGGTAAAGATCAAAAATTACCTTGGAAGGCTTCCGCACCAGCTTGCGCGGAACCTCTTTCCTGGACGTTCCGGGCTGGCCACGGTCGGCGTAGAAGCTCCAGAAGGCCCCTCAGAACTCGTCGTAGCTACGGGCGTTTCCCGGGTCGAGGCTCTCCTCGGTCGGGAGGAACCCCTGGACCTGGAGGCTCCCACCGTCCCAGGTGCCGGAGTCGTGCGCCCGGAGCTAGCACCCCAGGAGGGTTCCACCACGGGGACAGACGCGCTCCGGGAGGATCCCACTGCAGGAACGGTATCGTCCCGGAAGGACCCCACTACGGGGACAGTCGCCACGGTGGCAGAAGATCTTCCCCCCCTGGGGAGAAGGGACTGAGGCGGGAGTAGCGGGCCTGACGTACCTTCCGTCGGCATATCGTAGCTTCCTCTTCCGGCTCTTCGGCTCATCCGCTAGCTCCTTACCCTTACCGACGACCTCGACCCTCGGCTGTGGGGTAGGGGCGGAGCCGTCTTCAGGTATCCCGGGGATCGCCACCCGGGTGGTTGATCTTCTCTCAACGACACCAAGGTTGTCAAGTGCAGGCATCGTCCGCCGGAGCTCCCTGCTGAACTCCACTTCCACGTTCAGAGGGAGAAAGGCCGACGACGGAGTCAAGTCATCACCGTCGACGTCGATGCCGTGCTGGAACTTCTTGAGGTGGAACTCCAAGGTCTTCCCCACCATGTTGGACTTCAACCCGGTCTCAACTCGGTCCTCGTCCATCACGCTGTTGAGGGCCCAAGCGATCTTCTCCCTCCTCTTCAACGGCGCCCACCTGTTGGCCAGGAAGTTGCAAAATACCGCCTGAGGGGTCAATCCCTCCTCCATGCATTGGCGGATCCTGGTCAAGGCGGGGTCGAAAGCTTCCGCCAGCATCGGAACCTCACTCCAGATCGTCGTGTCGATGCCGGGCAGACCATCGGGCAGCTTCAACCGCTCATGCTCCTCCACGCTGACGACTATCCAATCTTTCTTCCAGTCATCCCACTTCCTGGAAGGGAACGACCGGAGGTACTTGAATGGGCACTTCTTGCGCTTCACAAAGTAGTAGAAGCCAAGATACTCATTGCTCCGGCCGGTGGTGTGGACGGTGAAGAAGGTCCGGAAGAGTTCGATGCAGGGGGGGATGCCCACCCACATCTCACAGAAGTGGACAAAGATGGACACGAGGAGAATGGAGTGAGGGCCAAGGTGGTATAGCTACAGACCATAGAAGTCTAGCAGCATCAAGAAGAAAGAAGAAAAAGGTGGGATCAACCCCACCATGGCGTACGAGGAAAAGTACACCATTTCACCGGCGCGCTCCTTCTTGAAGGGGAGCTCTCCGCCGGCACGGACCAAGTGGTTGAAGAAGTCCGAGGACCACCCCATGAGGGCCTGGACCTTCTTCAAATCATTGTCGGTCTTCAAGCAACTCTCGCGCAGACCCAACTCCATCGCGGCACAGCTAGGCAAGAGAAGAAGAGCGAAGCACGAGTTGGGAGTTTGAGCGCAAGATCAGATGAAAGGCGTAAAGAACTCCCGACGGTGCGCGCTTTCCTTCTTAAGTAAGCCCTCGCAACGCTTGGATGGAAACCGCAGGGAAGTCGAAGATACTACTCAAGAATTCAGCCCAACCGATGACAAGAGGGCCCGGGACCACCCTGACGATCAAGTCGAGGCACTTACCCAGGCGAACAGTTGTCATCACGCGGCGGGAAACCCAAAGGCGGCGGCCTGACAGGGCGCGTGGAACCGATACGGTTTTCGTATCGGGAACCGGCGACCTTCAATTTCGTGAGATCCGCACGTCAAAGATCTCATCTGCCGCCTGATATACGCCACGTGGCGGGATTTAACTATAAATCTTTGCCAACGGCACCTTCGAAGACCCTTGAAGACCCAGTTCAAGAGTCGTAAGGATGGACCCACCTCCGACGGAATGACTTCACCCCAGTGATCTTCCTCGGAGGTAAGTCCAGGGGGCCACTGTCGGTACCCTAAAAACCATACACCCCTTGAGGTTACAGAAATCTCAAAGGAAAGCCATCTACTTGGTTTGAAGACCCTCGGAGGCCCACTTGTCAGACATGACCGGACCCGCTTCTCCAACATGGTTAATCCCTGGGTCGCCACGTGTACGACTAACCCGGAGCTACCTCCCACAAGGGGGAAGCTCCGGACCACGTACCGAAACGGCACCTCCGGACTTAACCCCAGACCGAGAGAAGCTACGGACCTGACACGTGTCTGGTAGCCCCAGAGCTACCTACTTCCCACAGCAAGCTCCGGAGCTGCCACGTGTCAAATCGTCGGACCTTCCAGCTTCTAATCTCCGTAAGACCTTGTAACGGCTCCGGATCTTCAAAGGAGAGTCAAGGACTTAAAGACCCAGTTAAGTGCCATTAATACCATATTAATGACACTCAATCGGACGATCTTAACACCAGTAACGGAGCTGTCAAAGCCCGTTACAGGATCATTAAGAGCAATTAATCGTGTATCAATACCAGTAACCGCTGGGGCCACATGTCGGGCCAGGCTAGCTTGTAACGGCCTATCCTTGTACTATAAAAGGACAGGCCGACGATACACTCAGGGACGTTGACGGACGATCATACGCAGCCCACGCGTCCGTGACAAGCTCTTACCGCTAATACAACACCAACACACCCGTGGAGTAGGGTATTACGCTCATGCGTCCCGAACCACGTAAATCCTCGTGTCTCCTACATTACTTTGATTTTCACCTTCTTGAATCTCCGCGCGCCCACACCGAACCACAAACTCCTTCAACACTTTAGCAGTGTCGGGAGATCTGCCGGATCAAAACCACCGACAGCAATGATAACAGAAGAGCTCGAGATTGAAGGAATGGTATTTCGTACCTGAGAGAATCACAGGATGAAGGACCATAGTGATTCCACCGATGTTTGCTTTACAGCAAACAGGTCCAATTCAGTGCCAAGTCGGGTATAGGAGCTCTCGAAGTTGGCAGTGAATTGCTGGCATAGTTCCGCCCAACTATTAATGGAGTCGGGTGGAAGACTCATGAACCAGGACCTTGTAGTCCCAGTTAAAGCCACCGGGAAGTAATTGGCCATTACAGCCTCATCACCCCCCGCTGCCAGTATGGCAGTAGAGTAGATTTGAAGAAATTCAGCGGGATTGACAGTCCTGTCGAGTTTCTCCGCTAAGTGGGGCCAAAACTTCTGTGGCCACCTGACCATACGTAAGTGCATGGCCAGGGCAGAACAACCTCCCCCTACCCCCTGTGGAGCAGTGTTATCCTGAGCTTCTCGTCTCTCACTAGCGCGCCCGATGTGGATACGGTCGTCCTGTTGACGATAACGGCGATTCAGTTCCGACCGTAGGTCATGAGCCGAAATCTTGGTAATGGTATGGGTGCGTCGTGCTCCAGGAGGCAACGAAGTCACCTTCTGGGAGGTAACACGTCTCCTTTGTTGAGAGGCTTGCGGACCAAGTCGGCCGGACAAGGTCCGTCGTTGGGATGGTGCTCGGCCCGAAAGGGGAGGACCTTGGTTGCTGATGCCTGTAGCCACAGCTGCGACCAGATGGTCAACATCGGCTCTCCACTGCTCCATAGCACCCTGGGGTGCACCTGGAGGTGGCGCATGTTGTAGAAGAGCTCGAGCAGCAATAAGCGCATGCTCGAGATTGTTGTTTGTCGATGCAGTGATCGCCGCAGATGCTACATCTTGTCCATCATTGTTTGCTGGAACAGATGGTGGCTGTGGAGCCACAACGCCTGTTGGAATAACGGCACCTGCTGGTTGTTGGATGTTAGAGGGATTGCCTCCAGCAGGCTGTCCAACGTGGTTGCCATTGGAGGATCCAGCAGCTGAATTCACCATCTTGTGATCTTGAGATTTGCGCCCCTACCTGGTACGCCAAATGTCGAAGTGTTCGCTACGACACTTCCCCCAGACCAGCTGAGAAGCAGCCCGCGGAGGTTCTTTTGTGGTTGGGGCACACAGAGATCAAGATCAAGATGATGACACCAGAAATTTACGTGGTTTGGGCCGCCTGAGCGTAACACCCTACTCCACGGGGTTTGAGTTGCTGTGTTGCAAGTTGATCGGGAGGGCTCATGTTGATTTCGATTGTCCCCCAATGTTTGTGTGGTACATCCCTTTTATAGTTCTAAGGGCTGACCGTTACAAAGCTTGCATGGCCCGATATGTGGTCTTGGCGTATTTGATGGCCTAATACACCGTCTAAGGGTATTAAGTACAATTAATAGTGTGATATTGTGACTTCATGGCAGCGTTACCCCTATTAACGGTGCGCTGATCGTGTGTCATTCATATAGTATTAATGACACGTTATCAGGCCTTGTAACTACCGCTATAATCGTCCTTGAATGTCTGTAATGGGCATGATCTGCTTGTATTTCCGTTGGTGACGAAGGTCCGGAGGCTTCACATGTGGCGGCTTCGGAGCTTTCCCTTGCTAGAGGGTAGGTCTGGGGCTGCTGTTCACGTGTCGGCATCGAAGCTCCTCTATGACGGGAGCTAGGTCCGGGACTGCTGTACATGTGTAGTCGCCGGAGCTTCTCTTGGTTGAGAGTTTAGCTCCGGTCTTCTTTTACACGTGTTAACATGGGAGCCTACCGTGTGAGAGGAGCGGGTCCATTGTCCGTTGTAGCATGACAGATAGGATCTGGAAGGACCTTTGACTCTGACAGGTGGGACTTTTCTGCACTTCTTACTGTATCATGAGGTATCCGATACGCAAGGTACCGACAGATATGCTCCCCGTAAACCACGGACGCCAGCCGCGCAGGGTCGCACAAGGTAGAGTGTGCAACCTTTTCGCAGAAAATTTGATTCTGTGTGTTTCCAGGTGCAAACATACAAAGTGATTAGTTTTCGGTGAAATGCTGTTAAAGTCTTGTCAGTTCAACTAGCCGCAGAGCAGGGGATTGTCTGCACATGAATACTAATCCATTTTCTATGGTTTTTTTTTTGAAAAAAAAAATCCATTTTTTACGGTTGTGCATTACTGCTATTTTGCTTCCTTAGGCTATCCACATTGTCATACCTTGCTATATACACGATGATCCTTCTACTTTTACAATATCTACTCTAAATTTACATATATCTAGTATGATTTACATTATACTTATTGCGAGCTAGTTGCAGAGCAATGAGCCAAGGATGACCATGGCTTTCTAGTTTTTAGACTAACAAGTACCATGTACAAACAACAATAACAACAACTAAACTTCTGTTTGAAACAAGTTAAAGTCCACGCAAGTACCATGTAAAGAATTCAGCCAAAAAAATAAGGAAAGAAAGTAATTCAGACACTATTTGCCTGTACCGAATGCCTGACCTTTATTTATTAGACACTCGTGTAAATGGACAATGCTTTTTAAGCATATGTATCATATTATTATGAGATCAACATCTGTTAGAAAAATATGAGGCAATTTACTGAACAATTCTGGAAAAACACACGAAAACAACAGCGATTAAACAAGACAAGTAATATCGCGTACCGATTTGAAGCCGGATAAACTGTTGTAGATCTGACCACGAACAACTGCTGCAGACATTGGTATCGACGTTGGGCATCAGCGCCCGATCTCCTCGGTACACGACCCGTGGTGAAGAACGCGAGCAGAAGCGCAGAACGCTTTCCAAAAACCTTATTCGACCTCTCCCGGTGCAGGATCGCAAGGGCGAGCAGTTCCGAAGACCTGCTCTCCCGATCGTCGGTGCACGCTGGCGCTCGGGGTGGATTAGACTAAAATGCGGCACAAGGAACGCAAACGTGGGAACGATCTGATCATAGGATGATCTGCCCTATCCCCGCACGCTCGTATTTATAGAGTACTGCGGAGACGGTTCGGTTGCGATACGAAAGATCCGCATCCGATCCGACTCTGCAGTCGTAGACGCGTCCGTCTCCAACGACTTCGACTCAGTCTCGGAAACCCAAAATTCAGAAGCCTAAAGCCCAATTTATTTTTTATGCAAAAATATAAAATTTGACCTCGTCTCGAGGCTCGAATGCACATGAACACACGTGCACGCGCGCAGGTAAGGGGCGGGGCGGGGCGGGGCGGGGCATGACGTGGCGAGATGAGCGAGCGAGGAGGAGGATGAGGAGGAGCGCGTGTGGGCCACCCCTCTCTTATGCTCTTCTCTCTCACTCAAGGAGTGGAAGAATAACCTCCCTTATATATAGGGGTTGCTCCACTTCCACTTCCCATGTAGGACTAAATATTTAGCACCACTCTCTCTTGTACTAGTAGGCCTTTGAGATTTATTGGAATTAATATGAAATAAATATTGTGCCTAGCCCATTTATTCCAACAATCCACCACCAGATCTCAAAGCTATTAGAAGAGAAGTCATTCTTGTTCCTTTTTTGATATACTAGTGTTTCGGCGGAGACTGTTATGTTGAACTTCTGCCTAAATCTTTAAATTATATCAGTTCACAACTTAGACAATGGACTATGCCTTGAATTGCAAGTTTTGTGCGAACTGACTTCATCCAAAGACCATTACTAATACTTGACTACCAGTAGTCTATCCCGCGGGTGGAGCATATGCGTTGCACTCTCTGGTCTCTTCATGATCTTTCCAGAGATCACCCAAATCTCACAGACTGCGACGTTAGACACTCGGAGTTCATATATGTGTGTTTCTTTCAAGAATGCCTTGTAGGACGGCATCTTTGCTACACATAGCCAACAGAAACACATTAAGGCAAATCGTCAACCTGCCTTATAGTTTGAGAGTATAAATGTGCATCTTCACCTAGAGAAGGTCTAAAGGAAGTACTCTTCTCGGTGAACCACTAGCTTGTTTTTATATGTCCTAATTCACGGGATCTCCGATCGCATAGGCTTGGTTACACTATAGTGTCACATCAATGGGTATCAAACCCATCTCCCTCGATGCACTTTCTATCACATTACATGATAGACCCTTCGTGAAGGGATCTGCCAGATTTTTATCTGTTTGTATATACAAAACAGTAATAACTCTGTAGTTTCTCATTTTCCTGACAGATTTCAAACGTCTCTTGACGTGTCTTGATGATTTTGCATTATCCTTAGAACAGGTCACTTTGGCAATCACCGTTTGATTGTCACAGTTCATAAGGATTGCTGACAATGGTTTCTTAACTATAGGTAAATCCATCAAAAGCTTTCACAGCCATTCTGCCTCAACAGTTGCTGTCTCTAAAGTAGTGAGTTCTACTTCCATGGTTGACCTCGCCAAAATAATCTGTTTACAAGATCTCTATGATATAGCGCCACAACCTAGAGTGAACACATATCCACTCGTGGTATAGAGTTCATCAACATCAGAGATCCAGTTCGAATCACTATAACCCTCAGACACGGTTGGATGCCCAGTATAGCGAATTCCATAAGTCATTGTACCCCTCAAGTACCGTATAACCCTTTCAAGTGCATGCCAATGGTCTATACCTGAGTTTGACATGAACCTGGTCAGTTTATTCACAACAAACAAGATACCAGGATGGGTTGCTGTCAGTACCCTAAAAACCATACACCCCCTGAGGTTACAAAGATCTCAAGGGAAGGACATCTACTCAAATTGAAGACCCTCGGGGGCCCACTTGCCAGACGTAACCGGACCCGCTTCTCCAACATGGTTAGCCCCTAGGTTGCCACGTGTACTGTCAGACCAGAGCTATTACCCGCAAGGGTGAAGCTCCGGGCTAGGTACTGAAACGGCACCTCCGGAGGTAACCCCTGACCGAGAGAAGCTCCGGACCTGACACGTGCCAGGCCACCCCGGAGCTTCCCGCTTCCCCCAAGCAAGCTCCGGAGCTGCCACGTGTCCATACGTCGGAGCTGACCACTTCAAACCTCCGAAAGACGTTGTAACGGCACCGGATCTTCAAAGGACGACCGCGGACTTCAAGACCCGATTAATTATCATTAATTCCACATTAATGATAATTAATCAGGACGATCTTAACACCTGTAACGGCACTGTCGGAACCGTTACAGGGTTATTAACAACAATTAATCTCGTGTATCAATACTAGTAACCGCCAGGGCCACATGTCGGGCCAGGCTGACTTGTAACGGTTTGTCCTTGTGCTATAAAAGGACAAACCGACGATACACGGGGGGAGGACTCTCGAACACTCTGAAGCTGACAAGTTAATACAACACACACACACCCGTGGAGTAGGGTATTACGCTCAGGCGGCCCGAACCACGTAAACCACTGTGTCACTCACATCCAATCGCGTTTCACCTTCTTGAGTCTCCGCGCGCCCAAACCGAACCACAAACTCCTGCAACACTTTCGTAGTGTCAAGGGATCTGCCGACTCCAACAGTCGACAGTTGGCGCGCCAGGTAGGGGGACCTGAGATCTTCAAGAATGGTGAATTCTGCGGCTGGATCATCCAACGGGCAACCTGCTGTTCAGGCTGTCGGAGGCAATCCCTCCAACATGCAGCCACCGGCAGGAGCCTCAGTTCCAGCAGGAGTCACACTCCCACCACCACCATCTTCTCCGGCAAGACATGCCGGACGACATGATGGTGCACCGGCGTCACGTTCTGCGCCGGCAAGTCGTGACAACCCAGAACACGCGCTCCATGCAGCGCGTGCTCTCCTCCAGCGACCACCACCTCCGGATGCATCTCAAGGTGCCATGGAGCAATGGAGAGCTGATGTTGAGCATTTGGTCGCAGCAGCGGCCGAACGCCTCAACAACCAGGGTCCACCTCCTTCAGGGCGGGCCCCGTCGCAGCGACGAACGTTGTCTGGAAGACTTGGTCCACATGTCTACAACAACCGGAGACGAGCTGCGTCACAGCAAGTGACGTCGTTGCCTTCTGGGGCACGACGTGCCCATACCGCATCTCGACTTTCGACACATGACCTCAGGGCGGAGCTTGATCGCCGATACCGCCAACAGGATGGCCGTGTCCACATCGAGCGAGCTCGAGAAAGACGAGATGCTCAAGACCTTTCTACTCTGGAAGGAGTAGGAGGAGGCTGTTCCGCCCTAGCCATGCACTTGCGCATGGTTAGATGGCCATAGAAGTTCCGGCCACACTTACCGGAAAAATTCGACGGGACTGTCAATCCCGTAGAATTTCTACAGATATACTCCACTGCGATCTTAGCAGCTGGAGGAAACGAGGCCGTAATGGCCAATTACTTTCCAGTGGCTTTAACTGGGACCGCCAGGTCCTGGTTTATGAGCCTTCCACCCAACTCTATCGACAGTTGGGAGGAGTTGTGCCGTCAGTTCACCGCCAATTTCGGGAGTTCATACACCCGTCCGGGCACTGAACTGGACCTTTTTGCGGTCGTGCAAAAAGGAGGAGAATCTTTGCGGTCATTCATCCAGAGATTCTCTCAGATACGTAACACAATCCCTTCTATCTCAAGCGCTTCTGTCATTGTGGCATTCAGACAGGGTGTACGAGACAAGAAGATGTTGGAGAAGCTGGCGATCAAAGAGATCACCAGCGTCACGGAGCTCTTCAGCCTAGCTGACAAATGTGCCAGAGCTGCGGAGGGCCGTGAAATGCACTCCAAACCAGCCTTGGAGGATCATAAAAAATCCTCCAAAGAAGAAGCCGCTACCTCCGAGAGTGGCAAGAAGAAAAAGAAGACCAACGGCAAGAAGAAGCCGTCGGCCGGCACATCCAACGTTGCAGCCACTGCAACTCCTGGTGGCCGGGGGCCACGCCCCGAGAAGCGACCTCGACCGTCTTCTGAAGACGGCGGCAAATCCAAGATGTGGTGCCCCATTCACAAAACGAGCAGCCACAGACTGGAGGACTGCCGGGAGGTCCAAAACCTTGCCGAGCGCTACCACAAGCGCCGGGAAGGGTCTCCCTTCCGACAGAGGGAGGGAAAACAAAAGGTCGATGAAGCTCCGGCTGAAGAGGAGTTAGGGTTTCAGGACCCCAAAAAGGTCCTGAAAGCCGTCTACACCTCCGTCGACGATGACTCCGACGTCTCCGACAACGAGCGTCGAAAAACCATGAACACCATCTTTGGTGGATCATGGGACATCACTTCTCGTCGTGTCATCAAGACTATGCGACGGGATATGGCTGCTGTAGCTCCTACAGCTAGACCGGAGCCACATCGAAAGTGGATGGACACACCCATCACTTTTGATGCTTCGGACTGTCCTCCAAGCATGGTCGGAGCTGGCCAGTTACCCCTGATGGTATCTCCCACCATCAACAACATCCAGCTCCATCATGTCCTGGTAGACGGAGGTTCGGGGCTTAACCTCATCAGCTTTGAAGCTTTCACTAAGCTCCAGCTCCGACCTTCGGACCTCCAGCCCTCTCGACCTTTCTCCGGAGTAGGTCCGGGGGCCATCACTCCACTCGGAGCTATTACTCTCCCCGTTACCTTCGGGACCCGGGAGAAGTATCGCACCGAGAAGTTGATCTTCGACGTCGCTCAGATCAACTTACCATTCAACGCCATCTTGGGTAGACCTGCCTTGTACAAATTCATGGCAGCTGCTCATTATGGATACCTGGTGTTGAAGATGCCAACACCAGTAGGCGTTCTCCGGATCCGCGGAGATCGCACTGCCGGAGTAACTGCTCTGGAGGAACTCCACGCACTCACCACAGCGCAAGAGGAGGACTCCAGACAGAAGCAAGCTCCACAACCTCCGAGCATTCGTCAACGAGGCTCGACCTCTACACCTCGTGTGCAGCCAAGCGGCGACACCGACATTCCCGTCAAAGTCGTCCAAATTGGTTCCGATGTCACTCAAACTACCCGCATATCGGGTGGCTTGAACGACAAATAGGAACTCGCGCTCATCACTTTCCTCCGGGCTAACGTTGACGTGTTTGCTTGGCAACCGTCACAAATGCCTGGGATCCCCAGGGAAGTGATTGAGCACAATCTGAAGATTTACCCCGACGCTCGGCCTGTGCATCAGAAACCTCGGAAGCAATCTGTAGAGCGACAGAACTTCATCCGACAAGAAGTGAAGAAGTTGCTCGAAGCCAGATTCATCCGAGAAGTCTACCATCCAAAATGGCTGGCAAACCCAGTCGTTGTGCCTAAGGCCGGCGGGAAACTTCGGATGTGCATCGACTACACCACACTGAATAAGCTTCAACTTTTGTACGAGCTATGTACAAAACTTTCGAAGAACTCATCAGAGACATAGTGGAAGTGTATGTCGATGACATCTTGGTTAAAGTCAAGAACAAGGAGTCCCTCTTGGACACCTTGCAGGCTGTCTTCGACAAGCTGCGGGCCACCCGCACGAAGCTAAACCCAGACAAGTGCGTCTTCGGGGTTAGTTCCGGAAAGCTTCTTGGTTTCCTGGTAAGTCACCGGGGCATAGAGGCTAATCCGGCGAAGATAAAAGCCATTGAAGACATGCGGCCACCAACCCGCATCAAAGACGTCCAAAAATTAACTGGATGTCTAGCAGCCCTCAGCCGTTTCATTTCAAGACTGGCGGAAAGGGCACTTCCCTTCTTCAAGTTATTGAGGAAGTCCGGACCATTCCAATGGTCCGAAGAAGCAGAGAAGGCATTCCAGGAGCTGAAACAGTTCCTCACCACCCTACCAGTCTTGGTAGCTCCGAACCCCGGTGAGCCTTTATTGCTTTACATTTCAGCTGCTGACGAAGTCGTCAGTATGGTTCTGGTTGCGAAGAGACCGAAACTACACAATACTCAGGAATCCAGACCCCTTCGGGAGGGTCCGGAGGTTCCTGAAAGCGGGTCTGGGTCCCAGCTCCCAGGCTTGAACCCACAAGAAGCCACTTCAGAGGACCCTGATTCCTCCGAGAGGATCCAGGTCATTCCTGAAGAAGCTCCGGGTTCCTCCACCCAGGACCCGGAGGTCCCCGAAGATAGTCTGGACCCTTCCGAGAGGGTCCGGATCAATGAAGAGGAAGCTCCGGACCCCTCCGGGAGGGTCCGGACCATTCAACGCCCGGTATACTTCATCAGTGAAGTGTTACATGATGTCAAGACTCGATACCTAGAGGTGCATAAGCTGCTTTATGCAGTTCTTATTGCCTCAAGGAAGCGTCGACACTATTTCCAAGCTCACAAAGTCTCGGTGGTAACTTCATATCCACTTCGAGCGATCCTGCATAATCCCAATTCAACTGGGAATATTGCAAAGTGGGCAGTGGAACTGGCTGAATTCGACCTCGAATTCATTCCGAGACAAGCAATCAAGAGTCAAGCGTTGGCAGATTTCGTGGCAGAATGGACTCCCTCTCCATTAAACCCTGGGGGCCCCAGCGAGCAGAAGACGGAACCACAAGTTCCAGTCTTCACTAAGCCTCACTGGACCCTTTACTTCGACGGCTCCATGCAGAAGCAGGGAGCCGGAGCTGGAATCCTTCTCCTCGCACCAACCGGGGAGAAGGTGAAATACATGGTGCACCTTGACTTCAAGGCAACCAACAACATGGCGGAGTACGAAGCACTCATCTATGGATTAAAGGTGGCACTATCATATGGTGTCAAGCAGTTGCTGGTCAAAGGAGATTCACAACTTGTCATCAAACAGGTGAAGGGTGAATGCTCCTGCAATAATCTCCAGCTGGCTGCTTATCTCCTTGAAGTCCAGAGGCTTCAGAAGGACTTCGAAGTCCTGGACCTTCACCATGTTCAGCGTGCTCACAACGCTGAAGCTGACGAACTCTCGACCAAGGCGTCAACCAGAGCTCCGGCTCCTGACGGAACCTTTGTCCGGAGATTGTCAAAACCCACAGTTCAGCCTGCCGAACTGAACGAAAGGGGCGAGATCAGCATCCCGAAGCTGACGGTCCCGATGGCCCTGTTACCATGGCAGCCATCAAGGGTCGTAGGTGCTGCCGGAAGCTCCGAGCAACCCAGCACGCAAGACTCAAATGCTCAAGTCAGTTCCGATGCATGGATCTCGGAGATCCGGAACTACTTGAAAGACAACATCCTTCCTGACGATGATGTATCCGCTGACCGGGTAGTCAGATTGGCTAAAAGATACACGTTGGTAGAAGGGGATCTCTACCGGCGCGGTGCCAACGGCATCCTAATGCGGTGCATCACAAGGGAAGAAGGCTGCGAGCTCCTCGCAGAAATCCATGGAGGTGAGTGTGGGAACCACGCATCTTCCCGCACGCTGGTCGGAAAAGCCTTTCGGCACGGCTTCTACTGGCCTACAGCGCTCCAGGATGCTACTGAGCTAGTGAAGAAATGCAAAGCATGCCAATTTCATGCAAAGCAAATTCATACACCTGCTCAGTCCTTACAAATGATACCTCCTACATGGCCTTTCGCTGTGTGGGGGATGGACATCTTGGGACCCTTCCCAAGAGCCGTCGGAGGTTACAAGTTCCTGTACGTCGCCATCGACAAGTTCACCAAGTGGCCGGAAGCTACTCCTGTTGTGACGATCAACAAACAATCTGCAATCAATTTTCTACAATCTATCGTGAGCAGATTCGGAGTCCCAAATAAGATCATCACTGATAATGGGACTCAGTTCACAAGCTCCGCATTTCAAGGATATTGCGAAGACCTCGGCATACAAGTTTGCTACGCTTCTGTAGCTCATCCTGCCAGCAATGGACAAGCCGAGAGAGCAAACGCAGAGATCCTTAAAGGACTCAAAACGCGCACTTATGAGCGTTTGAAAAAGCACGGAGCCAATTGGATCGAAGAGCTTCCGCCCACTCTATGGGCCAACAGGACTTCTCCAAGTCGGGCAACCGGAGAAACACCCTTCTTCCTGGTGTACGGAGCTGAAGCGATCCTTCCTCCGGAAATCACCTTGGGTTCCCTCCGAGTCCGGACCTTCGACGAAGCCGCGTAGGACCAGCTCCGGCGTGAAGACCTAGACCTCCTCGAAGAGGGAAGGTGCCAAGCAGCTGTTCGGAACGCCCGATACCGCCAAGCTCTACGGCGCTATCATCAGCGGCATGTACACTACCGACAGCTCGAGGAAGGCGATCTGGTGCTACGGAGAATACTATCCAGAGAAGGGCAAAACAAACTCTCCCCCGGCTGGGAAGGGCCCTTCCGAGTGATCAAAGTATCCCGTCCCGGAAGCGTTCGCTTGGCTATTGAGGATGGGACACCTCTCCCAAATCCTTGGAACATCGAGCACCTCCGTAAGTTCTACACTTAATTCCATGGAGGTGAGTCTTAAGTAACTTGAAATGTATGTTATAGAGTCATTGTACAGAGTCGGGTAGTTCCTCCGAGAGAGCAACCGGACCTTTCCTGAAAGGTTTGAAAAGCTCATGCAACACTTGATACAGTCTCCGGACTAGAAGTGTGGCTAACTACCCTGGGTCAAACGAGAAACCAAACACACTTAGCCTGGTTCCGTACCCTAAGAGTGTACTTGTTTCCCCTGTACCCCGGACCTATAATGAAAGACATCTTCATGTGAAATAGACTCCACGTGCATTCATTTTTGCATAAGGCTCGACATTTTTATTTTTCTCTTTCTTGTCTATAACAGAAATGTGCAATTCTTAAGAAGTTCTAGTTTAACCGGTTTATGTACGATTTGAGTTGAATTGTCGGATTTTTTAGATTTAAATGTCGTCTGTGGCCAACTCGCCTGAAAGCCGCCAAGCCATTCTAGGGCCGGAGTGCGCTATCGACTTAGCCTGGTCAAGCACCCTAAGTACGCCACTCTACCTACATCCCGGCAGGCCAAAGTAAGGTGGGTCCATGGACAATTGGATCTAAAAGAAAAGACAATTCATCCAATTGTACTAAAAATCGTGTTCAACTTGAAATTCTCTTGAGAATCGTAAGCCGCGACGAAGTTATAGATAAGGAACGAATTTTACTGTTTTTCTTGGCTTAAGTGTGCAGGAAAAATGAACCCAAAGTTGAGGGAGAAAAACCGGAGCTAACCAAGCTCCGACTCCCACCAGGGTGTCAACCATCGGCGTTGACTTAAAGATGGTGAGAAGACCCTACCACTAGAGTCTGTTGCCAACAAACCAGGCGTGGCAAGGGTCACTGCCGGAGCTACTAAGCTCCGACACCTTGAAGTATTAACTATCGACGCTCAACGTGTTGGTAGAGGCTATTGTCGGAGCTACTAAGCTCCGACGATGGACAGTGCCGGAGCTTCTAAGCTCCGACGACTTCAAGGGACCTTCACTATCGAAAACTTCGGACCTAAATTATACGAG
Source organism: Tuctoria greenei (assembly GCA_036927565.1). Lineage (NCBI taxonomy): Eukaryota > Viridiplantae > Streptophyta > Magnoliopsida > Poales > Poaceae > Tuctoria > Tuctoria greenei. The sequence goes on from JAYESD010000007.1 coordinate 196,479,025, forward strand.
TTCGAAGCAAATTTGTCTTCAACAAAACTCAACATCCTTTTGGTACATGTCCACAATCAAATTGTGCACATCTACCAGGGGGCCAAGTGAAGACAAAGATGCCGAAGACAAAAAAAAATGAAATTCGCAAAAAAGTGAGGATTTCATTTCATTTGAAGACCGGAGATTACATCTGGAGACAAGGGATTACAAAATTGAGGAAGAAGAGAAGATACAAGTAAAGGCTAAGAAAGACAGTCCTAGACCCTATGGAAGAATTCGGCGACCTTCTGGGCGACCTCCGACAAGCTGGCTCGGGTAGCTTCGCCTTCTCCTTCGACGGGGCCTTCAAGCACCGGGTCTAGAGGGAATCGAGGGTTCCGGCTAGTGTAGCACGTCAACACATACTCTGTGACGTTCCTAGCCAGGGATTGCCCCTCGACCTCCAGCTGGTCCGCGATGACGTCGCCCACCTTGGAGAGCTTGCTGCCCGCAGCGCTCAACGCTTGCAACGCAAGGTCCGGCTCCGGCTCCGGATCATCCGGGAGCACGGGGCTGAAACCCATCGGCGCCAGCGCATCGTCGGCCTTGCTCAGGAACTCCCAAATTTGCAGGGAGTCCGTCTTCCTCAGGCCCTTCATCTCTTCCAGGGATCTCCGGGCCGCCGCCAGCTCCGAATTCTCGCGGGAGAGACGCTCAACTTCTTTGGCGTTTTGCTGAATCTTCGCAGCAACCCGCTTCTCAAGTCTTCCGAGCTCCTCCTCCCGGAGGTGGATCTTGTTCTGGCGGTCGACCAGGTCTTTCTCCCTAGCCTCTATTTTCTTCTCCCGGGCGACAAGGGCACACTCGTACTCGTAGAGTTCCTGCCCCCGCACCGAGGTCTTCTCCTCCTCTTCGAGGCAGCGCTCTTCCAATTTTTTAGTGCGCTCCTCGAGGCCCTTGTCCGCCAGAGCTGTTTTCTCGGCAAGCTCATCCTCCCGTCGCAAGACGTCATCCCGTAGCTCCAGGAGTTTTTGCTCCTCATCCTCGAGCCGCTTTTCCCTTCCCTTAAGTGCCTCTCGGCGCTTGATGAGGGTGGTGCTGATGGCCTCGAGTTGATCGAACCGAGCGTTGGCCGCGTCGTTAGCAGCCTTAGCTTGGTCATGGAACTCCCGGGATTGAGCGTCGAGGGCGTGAGTCATGCTCTCCCTCTCGTCCAGCAGCTCACCCCAGAGCTCCAGGCGGATCTTCTCCCGCCTGATCCATTCCTTGTCATCCGCAATCCTCGACTGCGCCAGCTTGGTCTCGAATTGGAGTCGATTACGCCACCTCCTAAGGGTTTGGCGCTCCTCTTCAAGAGCCTTGCTGTCGTGGAAGAAGGCTAGTTGGACTTGACGTAGACTGGAGCAAGCGTTGTCGATGGACATCGACAGCGAGATGGGCTCCGGACCTGCCGGGATCTCCTCCGCTGGTTCCAGCGGGTCTTCATTTACAAAAATTGGGTCCCACTCTACGAGAGTGGAACCCCGAGCTTCCAAGGCACTAGGGCACTCCTCCGGGATGGCCTCAGTTACCACCGAAGAAGGTCCCGCCACCAAGTCTTCATTTGCCCCCTCAGGCTGGGGGCCGGCGACTTCGTTCAGGCACTCTGGTTCCGCCACGGGTACCATCGACGTCGTCGCCTCAACTGGCTCCGGCCGGGACACTTCTTCTGAGGGAGGCTCAAGCTCCCTCGCCTCTTCGACCACCGGCTCTGCGGCCGGCGCTCCAGCAATCACCGGCTCTGCGGCCGGCGCCTCCACAATCACCGGCTCTGCAGCCAGCGCTCCAATAATTACCGGCTCTGCGACCGGAGCTTCGGAAGTAACCGGCTCAACTGCCGGAACCACTTCAACTTCCGGCTCGCATGCCGGGGCTTCAGCTACCTCCGGCTCAACCGCCGGGGCTTCAGCACTTTCCGGCTCTGAAGCCGGGACCGCTACTTCCTCCGACTCAACAGCCGCAGCTTCTACTTCTGCAGCACCAGGACCCGGAGCTTCAACCTCCGGAACGGGTGTCGCTGGCGCATCTTCAATCCCGTGGTCCGGCGCTACTACGGGAACTTCTGGAGACGAGTCGAGGTCCATGACCACGACAGCCGGCGCCGGAGCTGTCGCAGCCTCCGCTTGGGGCGGCACCGGAGCTGGAGCAGAAGCCCCCGCAGCCTCAGACACTGTGGCCGAGGGCGGAGCTTCACTCCCCTTCTTGGGAACGCTGCAGATAAAGAACGAAGAAATTGAGCAAACAGATGCTATAATTAAAAGTTAATTGAGGTAAGCAAGAAAAATTACCTTGGGAGGCTCACGCACCAGCTTGCGCGGAACCTCTTTCCCGGACGTTCCGGGCTGGCCACGGTCGGCGTAGGAGCTCCGGGAGGACTCCCAGGACTTGCCGTGGCCGCGGGCGTTTCCCGGGTCGGAGCTCTCCTTGATCGGGAGGAACTCCTGGACCTGGAGGCCCTCACCGCTTCTCGTACCGGAGTCGCATGCCCGGAGCTGGCACCTCCGGAGGGACCCACCACGGGGACAGCCACACTCCGGGAGGATCCCACCGCCGGAACAGTAGCGCTCCGAAAAGACCCCACCACGGGGACAGCTGCCACGGCGGCGGAGGATCTTCCTTCCTGAGGATGGGGAACTGGGAGGGAAGTAGCAAGCCCGACGGACCTTCCGTCAGCATGTCGCAGCTTCCTCTTCCGGCTCTCCGGCTCCTCCGCCAGCTCCTTGCCCTTGCCGGTGACCTCAGCTCTTGGCTGAGAGACAGGGGCGGAGCCGCCTTCCGACAACCCGGGGATCGCCAACCGGGCGGTCGATCTTCTCTCGACGACGCCAAGGTCGTCAAGCGCGGGCATCTTCCGCCGGAGCTCCCTGCTGAACTCAACTTCCACGTTCAGGGGGAGGAAAGTCGGCGGCGGAGTCAAGTACTCTCCGTCAACATCGATGCTGTGCTGGAATTTCTTGAGGTGAAACTCCAAGGACTTCCCCACCATGCTGGACTTCAACCCGGTCTCAACCCGGTCCTCGTCCATCACGCTATTGAGGGCCCAGGCGAGCTTCTCCCTTCTCTTCAGCGGTGCCCACCTGTTGGACAGGAAGTTGCAGAACACCGCCTGGGGAGTCAATCCTCCCTCCACACATTGGCGAATCCTGGACAGGACGGGGTCGAAAGCTGCCGCCAGCACAGGAACTTCGCTCCACACCGACGTGTCAATGTCGGGCAGACCGTCTGGCAACTCCAACCTTTCATGCTCCTCCACCCGAACGACAACCCAATCCTTCTTCCAGTCATCCCACTTCCCGGAAGGGAAGGACCGGAGGTACTTGAACGGGCACTTCTTGCGCTTCACAAAGTAGTAGAAGCCAAGGTACTCGTCGCTTCGGCTGGTGGTTTGGACGGTGAAGAAGGTTCGGAAGAGCTCGATGCAGGGAGGGATGCCCACCCACATCTCGCAGAAGTGGACAAAGATGGACACAAGGAGGATGGAGTGAGGGCCAAGGTGGTATAGCTGCAGACCATAGAAGTCCAACAGCATCAAGAAGAAGGAAGAAAATGGTGGGATCAGCCCCACCATGGCGTACGATGAAAAGTACACCATCTCGCCGGAGTGCTCCTTTTTAAAGGGAAGCTCTCCGCCGGCGCGGACCGAACGATTGAAGAAGTCCGATGACCACCCCATGAGGGCTCGGACCTTCTTCAGATCGCTCTCCGTCTTCAAACGACTCTCACGCAGACCCAACTCCATCGCAGCACAGCTAGGCAAGAGAAGAGGAGCAAAGCACGAGTTGGGAGTTTGAGCGCAAGAACAGATGGAAAGCGTAAAGAACTCCCGATGGTGCGCTTTCCTTCTTAAGTAAGCCCTCGCAACGCTTGGATGGAAACTGCAGGAGAGTCAAGGATACTACTCAAGAATTCAACCCTGCCGATGACAAGAGGGCCCGGGACCACCCTGACGATCAAGTCGAGGTTCTTACCCAGGCGAACAGTTGTCATCACGAGGCGGGAAACCCAAAGGCGGCGGACTGACAAGGCGCGCGGAACCGATACGGTTTTCGTATCGGGAACCGGCGACCTTCAATTGCGAGAGATCCGCACGTCAAAGATCTTATCTGCCGCCTAAGGTGCGCCACGCGTCGGGACTTAACCGTAAAGCCCCGCCAAAGGCACCTCCGAAGACCCTTGAAGACCCAGTTCAAGAGTCGCAAATGTGGACCCACATCCGGCGGAATGACCTCACCCCGTTGGCCTTCCCCGGAGGTAGGTCCAGGGGGCCACTGTCGGTACCCTAAAAACCATACACCCCCTGAGGTTACAAAGATCTCAAGGGAAGGACATCTACTCAAATTGAAGACCCTCGGGGGCCCACTTGCCAGACGTAACCGGACCCGCTTCTCCAACATGGTTAGCCCCTAGGTTGCCACGTGTACTGTCAGACCAGAGCTATTACCCGCAAGGGTGAAGCTCCGGGCTAGGTACTGAAACGGCACCTCCGGAGGTAACCCCTGACCGAGAGAAGCTCCGGACCTGACACGTGCCAGGCCACCCCGGAGCTTCCCGCTTCCCCCAAGCAAGCTCCGGAGCTGCCACGTGTCCATACATCGGAGCTGACCACTTCAAACCTCCGAAAGACGTTGTAACGGCACCGGATCTTCAAAGGACGACCGCGGACTTCAAGACCCGATTAATTATCATTAATTCCACATTAATGATAATTAATCAGGACGATCTTAACACCTGTAACGGCACTGTCGGAACCGTTACAGGGTTATTAACAACAATTAATCTCATGTATCAATACTAGTAACCGCCAGGGCCACATGTCGGGCCAGGCTGACTTGTAACGGTTTGTTCTTGTGTTATAAAAGGACAAACCGACGATACACGGGGGGAGGACTCTCGAACACTCTAAAGCTGACAAGTTAATACAACACACACACACCCGTGGAGTAGGGTATTACGCTCAGGCGGCCCGAACCACGTAAACCACTGTGTCACTCGCATCCAATCGCGTTTCACCTTCTTGAGTCTCCGCGCGCCCAAACCGAACCACAAACTCCTGCAACACCTTCGTAGTGTCAGGGGATCTGCCGACTCCAACAGTCGACAGTTGCGCTTGCTAAGTACATGAGAACTGATCATCTGAGAATATCTAAGTTATCTCTTGACTCTTTCTTGTTCTTTCTAATTATCACGCTAGGATCATAAGGCGTTAGAGAAATCTTGCTATCCATAAAGCCGAACCGGCTCAAGATTTTCTAAACATAGTGGGATTGACTTAAAGTAATTCCACTCCCATCCTTATTTGGCTTAATGTTCAAAATATTAGCTTCTCCCAGATCTTTCATATCAAAACACTTTGATAGAAAAGACTTGACCTCAGAAATTATATTAATGCTCGTACCAAAAATGAGTATATCATTAACATACAAGCATAATATAACGCTATCGCCCCCACCATAGCGATAGTACACGCACCGATCAGATTCATTAATGACAAAGCCCGTAGACGTTAAAGTACTGCTGAACTTATCATGTCATTTCTTAGGTGCTTGTTTCAGGCCATACAAAGATTTCAAAAATTTGCACACCTTTGTCTCTGCACCTTTTACTACAAACTCATCAGACTGTTCTATATAGATCTCTTCTTCCAACTCTCTGTTAAGGAAAATTGTCTTCACATCCATTTGATGGATGAATAGACCATAGGAGGCAGCTAAAGAAAGTAGTACATGAATTGTCATCATTCTAATGATAGGTGAATAGGTGTCAAAATAGTCTTCACCTTCTTTTTGAGTATAGCCCTTTGCAACTAGCCCCTCCTTGTACTTTTTAATAGTACCATCACGTCTGAGCTTCTTCTTGAACACCCACTTGTAGCCTACTGGTTTGCACCCGTACGACCGTTCAGTTAACTCCCAGGTTCCATTGGAAAGAATTGGCTTCATCTCACTATGAATTGCTTCTTTCCAGTCATCTGCATCAGACGATGCATATGTCTCTGTTGTGGATCTAGGAGTATCGTACATGGCATTCATCAAGTCACACAATGTGCGGTTTTTCCTCTCGGCTAACCCATTTGATTGGGGTGAATAGGGAGGCGTTCTCACATGTATAATACCATGTTCCGCACAGAAATCATAAAATATTTTGGAAAAATATTCGTCACCACGATCTGATCTAAGACATTTGATCTTTCTTTCTAATTGAGTTTCTACTTCATATTTATAGATTTTAAAGTAGTCTAAAGCTTCATCTTTAGTTTACAACAAGTAAACATAGCAAAATCTAGTAGAATCATCTATTAATGTCATAAAGTATTTCTTTCCACCTTTTGTCAACACACTATTCATCTCGCATAGATCAGAATGTATGAGTTCTAATGGTGCCAAGTTTCTCTCCTCGACTGTCTTTTGACGCTTTCGAGGTTGCTTTGATTGCACACAATCTTTCTCGAAGTGAACTTCAGATCGATCGTGCCAATACCACGAACAGAAGAATGTGACCCATTCCCCATTAGGACAGAGGAATCCTGGATTAAGTGGTAAGAAGTAAACATGGACATGTCAGAACATACATGAACATTAGCACCCATATCAAACCACCAAGATGATGTTTGAGAAATAGAAAGAACAGTAAAAGAATTACTATACCCATCTGCATTGCTAGACATCACGATATTGACATTCTTTTTCCCTCTGTGGTCTGCACTATCAGAACAGTCCTCGGAAAAATGTCCCTGCTCCTCATAGGTGTAGCAGCAACCATCATTGGCTTTGTTTGACTTCTTCTTCTTCTTGAAAGCAGTAGTTTTATTTGGCTTGAATTGACACTTGTTGTTCCCTTTATTCTTGACATCGGGTTTCTACACCATATTCGCATTGGCACTAGATTGACCCTCACCTCCTTTCTCAGTAGCATCTTTAGACGGAGCCTTCTCCTCAATATCAAGAGATGCTATCTGGTTTTCAACTAATATTTTCTATCTCTTGTGTTTGAGAGTTGTGGCAAAGTTCCTCCATAAACGAGGTAACTTTGCAATAATGCACCCAACCACAAACTTGTCGAGTAAAGGACACTTAAGGAGATTGAGCTCTCTCGCAAGGCACTGTATTTCATGAGATTGTTCAACTACGGGACGGTTGTTCACCATCTTGTAGTCATAAATCTCTCCATGATATACAGTTCACCGCCTGCATCGGCTGTACCATACTTAGCGTTAAGTGCATCCCAGAGCTTCTTACCATCTGTGAATGTTAGATAAACATCATAGACTTTGTTGTTAAGAACACTTAAGATACATCCTCTCAGGGCAGAATTGGCTTCCTTGAACTTTGTCTGTTCTTTAACAGACAAAGGACTTTGAGTCCTGCCCTCGGTTACCCAGAAGATCTTAAGTGACTGGAGCCAAAGTGTGGACTTAACTTGCCACCTCTTAAAGTGCATGCCAGAGAATATCTCCGGCCTCATGCCAACTCAGGGAATTGCCTAATAAGGTTTTTTGAAATATTTGAAAAATACGAGGCAATTTATTGAACACTTCCGGAAAAACACGCGAAAGCAGCAGCGATTAACACCGGCAGACATACGATACGAGTAATATCGTGTACTGATTTGAAGCCAGAGAAATTGTTATAGATATGATCGCGAACAACCGCTACAGACGTTGGTGTTGACGTTAGGTAGCAGCGCCCGATCTCCTCGGTAGACGACCTATGGTGAAGAAAGCGAGCAGTCGCGTCCCAAAAACCTTATTCGCCCTCACCCAGTGTAGGATCGAAAGAGCGAGCAGAGACCTGCTCTCCCAATCATCAGTGCACACATGCGCTCGGGATGGAGTAGACTAAAAGGCGGTACAAGGAACGCAAACGTGGAAACAATCTGGTCGTGGGATGATTTGCCCTATCCCTGCACGTCCGTATTTATAAAGTCCTGCGGAGGCAGTTCGATTGCGATCCGGAGGATCCGCATCCGATCTGACTCTACAGTCGTTATAGATGGGCAAATGGGCCGGGCTAAATGGGCAGGCACGAAGCACGACTGTTTTGGCCTGACCCGAGCATGACCCGACACGACACACACTGGGCCCGGGCCGGCCCGAAGCACGACTCGGGCCATGCTTGGGCTCAGCCTCAAGCACGTTGGGCCAGCACGGCACGACTCAAATAAGAGCCGACCCGTTCGGCAGACGGAAGGCACACTTAGCCCGTGGGTCGAAGGCACGGCCTGACCCGACACGAGGGAGGATATATAACTCAGATGTGACATCCTCCCTCACCCAGTACGAACCGTAGCCGCCAGCCCCGTCTCCATCCCCGCCCGTCTCCCTTGACTGGTCAAAAACCCTAGTCGCCAACCCCTCTACAAACCCACCTCCTCGTCTCCTGCACGCCGACTGTCTCCCGCCCTCCCGCCCCGACTTCCGAGTACACCGCCCGCTGCCTGCATCCCCGTCTCTTTGCGGCTTTGCGCCCCGACGGCGCCCGTCTCCTACGCGGGGCACGATTGCACCCCGACGGCGCTCCATGTTCGTCTCCTCCACGGTGCCCGTGCACGGCTGCACCCCCGACAGCGCTCGACGCCCGTCTCCTTCACGGCGCCCGCCTCCCCAATCTCTGCTCTTGCTCACCGCCCAGTCCATCGGCCGCCGCCCAAGCTCCCTGCCTCCAGATCTGCTCGCATCCCCGTCTTTTTGCACCCCGACGGGCAACGACGCGTCAACGCTCGCATCCACGGCCTCGACCCTCAGAGTAGCACGGTTACGTCGGGTTTCGGGCTCGCCCGGCACAAAAGGCACGTTTCAGGCCCAGACCGGCCCGACACGGCAAAAGGTGCCTTGAGTTGTGCTTGGGCCTGAGCATCGGCACGGCCCGAGCACGGCCAGGCTCGTGCCGGGCCGGCACGGCCTGGCCCATTGGCCATCTATAGAAGTCGTAGACGCGTCCCTCTTCAACGACTTGGACCCAGTCTCGAAAACCCAAAATTCGGAAGCTCAAAAGCCTAAAGCCCAATTTATTTTTTCCGCAAAAATATAAAATTTGAGCTCGGCTTGAGGCTCGAATTCACACGAACACACGCGCGCACGTGTGTAAGGGGCGGGGCGTGGCATGGTGTGGCGATGCGAGCGGGCAAGGAGGAGCATGAGGAGGAGCGCGCGTGGGCCACCCCTCTCTTCTCCTCTTCTCTCTCACTCAAGGAGTGGAAGAATAACCTCTCTTATATATAGGAGTTGCTACACTTCTACTTCCCATGTAGGACTAAATATTAAGGCCCTGTTTAGATTGAAGAATCAGTTCTGATTCACTCATGGAACCGAAGAATTCAATCCAAACGCAAAAAACGGGAACCGATTCGGTACAGAATCAGAGCGAAACCCGAAGGTAAAATGAACTACGGGCTCGGAACACCCGAAAAAGTTTTCTGCGAAGCGAATCGGGAACTTGTTTCGTAACTGAGCTCAATTTTCGCCGTATTTACCCGCTTCTGCCACTGCCCTATTTAGTCACGCCCACGAGGTGAAAAATCTCCTTCTCGACCAGGAGTCGACGCCCCAGGAAGATGAATCCTTCCCGACAATTTGTCTCGCGAAGGCGACCGTAGTTGTTGGCGTATCCTCCGGTAGTCTCCGTCGCCCTCCCTGCATCTCCTGCTCCCGGTAATCTCAGCCGCCCTCCGGTAATCCCCTACTCGTCCTGTCCTGCTCGGCACCGTCGCCACCCGTGATAATACCCTGCTCGGCACCGGATTGCCGCAGATCCCTTCCGCCAGCGCTGCCAGGCACCCTACATAATGCTAGCGAAAAGGCTCCTCAGCTCTGGGTGCTCATCCTCTGCAGTACTGCAGGTGCAGTAGAGATGGCTGACATGTGGGTCCCACACCCTGTAGGGCCCACATGTTAGCCATCTCTACTGCACCTGCAGTACTGCAGGGAATTCGAACCTCTCAGCTCCGTCATCACAAACATTCTGCTCGCCCTTCACCTACGCACACGAAAAAAATGAAACAAAGTTTATAAGATGGTGCAAGTGCGCACATGTGTACTGCTCGGAGACCGAGCCAAGTATTTTTTTTTGCTTATGACTTATCAACTTGATACTACAATCAAAATAAAAAGGTTGAGTCATGGTTGCTCAACGTATAAATAAATTCTGCAAATTTGTCTTGTTGCTCAACGTTGAGTCATGCTCCTGCAACATATATAAGGATATAGTACAACTAAAGAAAAAAAGTACCAATCGGGTACTGCTGGAATAAAAAATGTATAAGTAACAATGAGGGGTATATGGGTCAATTCAACTCTCCTTCCCTCTTTACTGAAACTGAAACAAAAAACTAGCCAAACGGATTCTAAACTGATTATGTTTCAGGTTCTGAAACTGATCCAAGAGTGAAACTGAAATGATTCTGGTTCTGAATGAATCTAGAACCGTATCAAACGGGCCCTTAGCACCACGATCTCTTGCACTAATGGGCTTTTGAGATTTATTGAAATTAATCTGAAATAAATATTGAGTCTAGCCTATTTATTCCAGCAACATCAAAAAAAATCATGAAACCACTAGTGTCTTTGTGAATACGTAATCAGAGAGAGTGACTTAGACTGTCCACAGAGAGGATACTGAAAAACATATTAAATAGTGTAAATTTAGAAGATTTAAAGTAAGATACTGAAAAAAAATAGAATGAAATTAACGTATTGAGTATGCTTTAGAGTATCCGTATGCGGATAGCCTTATACCTGTAGTATAGCATAAATCAAGCGACGTCAACAGACAAGAGCTTGCTAGAATCTTCGGGGGGGGGGGGGGGGGGGGGGGATGCAACTACATCTGTTCACGTAATATAGCAGGTCAGTCCACAGATAATTGAGGACGAACAGAGCAAACTAACAAAATAGAAGCAGGTTAATTCATTTATAATAGACCAAGAATGGTACCATTTGAGCTTCTAATAGCACCAGTCACCAAATGAAAGCAACCATGATCAAAGTACATCAAAGCATAAATTCGACAAAATACTCGGTAATGTGGACTGAACCGTATACATCAGGCAGAAGGGCAGCTAATTAGATGTCCGACAAAGCTACTAATCCAATGCAAGGTTCTCATATTTTTATTTACATGACCCACAAAACAGATTACCAGCCACATTACAACACAAGTGTGTCGAACTATCCGATGCAAAATAACAGAGTTTTCCAACACGACTGAATTATACAGAATGGGAACAAATTGACCTGCCTAGTCTCCTACACAAAGAAGCTGATAACAGCCAAACCAAGAATTTGCCAAAGAATGTCTCATGCGTCAGCAAGATCTTAATGGAAAAACCAAACTGCAGGAGAGAACAACGACGGCGGTCTTATTGGAAAGATCGGGTCGAGGAATTGTCCGACAAGATCCTGCTGACGGCGAACCGTGCACCTGCCCATGTCCGTGCAGGGGAACAGCGGCCCATACCGCAGCGCACCCATCACCTTGTCGAAGCTCTTCGCGTCGTCCAGGAAGTAGAGGCCGTCCAAACCGACCGCAGGCGAGACGAAGGCCACGGAGGAGCACCGCCCGAGCATCACGACACGGTTGTCACCGAACCAGGTCTCCTCCCAGTACGCCTGACGGTCGCCGTCTTGGTTGCCAGCATGCGACCCCATCCCCACCACCAGTCGATAGGCACGGATCCATAGAGTGTCCTCGAACTCTCTGGAGACGAACCTCACCACCATCACGAGCTTGCCGAAGAAGTCGACGAGGTAGCGGCTGACAGTGCACTCCTGCTCAGCGTTCACCTCGCGGTCAGGGAAGCGGTAGGTCACCAGGCGCGTGGTTAACGCGCCGTCCGGGCCAAACCCGGGGTCGTAGACCAGGACCTCGGTGTCGGTGAGCACATGGAAGCCTTCCAGGCCATAACCCGCGAAGTAAATCATGTCGTGCACCCGGCCGTGCTCGTGCGGCTCGGGTGGCATCGGGTGGGAAAGATAATCCATCCGCGGGAACCAGAACGCGATGTGGGACGCGCGCCCGGCGAGGAGGGCGGCAAGGTAGGCGCCGTCCACTGTCGGCGCGTTGGAAAGTGCGGCGCCGAGAACGATCATGTTGATCATGCCGTCGACCGTGTATAGGAGGTCCGGAACCTCGAGGCGCTCACCCGTGTGGAGGTTGTGGAGCGCGTAGTCGCCGCGCTGCGGCTGGAGCGCGAGGACGAGCCAGCCGCCGCGGTGGGAGCCGCAGCAGCGCGCGTCGCGGACGTCGTCGGGGAGTAAGGCGCGGTGTTTGCCTCGGCACTGGATGCAGAAGAATACTGGCGCCTCCGCGGCGGAAGGAAGGAGCAGCCACGGGAGCTGCGGCGGGGACGTGTGGTGGGCCGTGGCGGCGCGCCAGTTGACGCAGACGGCGCCAAACGCAACGTGGTGGGCGAGGCAGGGGAGGTTCGCGAGGATGCGGCCGCCGAGGTCCACGCTGAGACCGGCCCAGGCGGCCATTGGCGATTGGCGTTGGGGTGGAAAGGGGAATTCCGCGGTGGTGGATGAGGGCTTGGGGAGCAGAGCAGACGGAGAAGACGGTTTGACACGGGGAACGGGAACGGCAAAGTCCAGGTTATTTAGACCATCCGCACTGTACTGAATCATCTAAACAATACTTTATATATTTTATACTTTTAATGAAAATTTTCAGTATATTTTACAACGTACCACAACAAATGGCCTTAACTTTTTTTCAGGTAAAGACTATTTAACGTTTTGGCTCGAGTCTTCTCTTTACGTCTACGGAAATAATAGTTTCAAGTATACAACGAGACTAATCCAGAAAAATATCCTGATTAAAATTAAAAGGAGTATTTTTGTAATATTTTAATTTTCTTATATTCAACTGGGTCTTCACGATTCACCTCTATTTTTTTTTTAGAAAACGCCGTTACCCGTCAGTATATATTTGAAGTAGGTGAAAATAGTGTTACAAAATAGAATTGCAGATTCAGTAACATGCTACTGGCAAGTGTCAGTTCTACTACGGACGTGACCCGTACGAATCATGGCCCGAGACAATGTGCTACGTCACCCGAGCCAAAGCCTGTTGCTCCAGCTAATGCCCATTGACTAGCTTCTTCTTTGATGGCCTGCGCGTGCTGTCCGTTCCTTTCCCTGAAAAATTCCTTGCATTCCTCTCTTTCCATATTTCCCAGCAGACCAGTTTCACCAAAGATCTGAGGCCCTTAGTAACCATTCACGTCCACTAGTAGCTTTCAATTCGGATCACTATAATTCTGACTGATGTAAAACATTTTACATGATGACGATTCAAGTAACTAAAATATATGGATTGCACTAGATATAACGTAAGATTCTTTGGACAAATATTTTAATGAAGAGAATCATTACCCATATGTATACAAATTGCTTCTCGGTAATATAAAATGGTGAAAATTACCTGAAGTTGTACAACAATTCAGAAATTTTTTGCCTGTATGTAGTGCCACTGATTTTTAGGGCTCTCTGTGTAAATGGACTTCCGTTAAGCATATTATGTTCTCTCATCATGAGATCATTCAAACAAACTATGAAACCGCCGGTCTCTATGTAAATCAAGCGACATACAAAACGTTATAGCAAACCTGAATGTCAAACATAGAAATATTCAGGTTCAACTCACAAGATAGCTAGCACCTTCAGGGGAAGGAAAACCAAGCCCTGGGCAGCTTCATCTATTCAGGTTATGTAGCAGGCTAGCCCACAGATAATTAAGGAACAGTGGAGCAAACTAACAAAATAGCAGCAGGATGGTTCATCTGATGGACCAGGGAAGGCACCAATTTTCTGCTGCCAATAGCACTAATCACCACACCAACTGACATTAACCACGATGAAAGTAGTAGACCACGGCATAAAAAATGCGATATCTATATTTGGTAAATGGGGAGAGAACTATATGAATCAGGCAACAGGCAACTAATTAGATGCCAGAGATAACTAATAATGCAATGCAAGGTTCTTATTCATCTATTCATTTCACATGATCCAAAACAGATTACTAGCCACATCATGACACAAATGCTGTACTATTGGATGCAAGAGAAGATTTCCAACAAGTCAAGAAAGTCATTATCAGATTTGAAAGATTGTGAATTCTGGAACCAACAACAGCCAAGCAGTGAAAATGTCATGATTCAGAACTGACCACATTGACTTGTCTAGGCTACTATACAAGCAAGCTGATCACCAATCATACCAAGCATTTGTCAAATAATGTCTCAGTCGTCACTCAGCAGGATCTGAATGGAAAAACCAAACGGCAGGAGAGAACTCCGACGGTGGTCTTGCCGGAAAGACTCGCTCGACCTGTTGCGGCTGGCGGTGAACCATGCACCTGCCCATGTCCGCGCACGGGAACGGCTGCCCTGCCTGCAGCGCCGCTCTCACATCGTCGAAGCTTGTCGCGTCGTCCAGGAAGTAGAGGCCGTTCAAAGCGACCGCAGGCGAGACAAAGGCCATGGAGGAGAAACGCCCTAGGATCACGACAACGTTGTCAGGGAACCTGGTCCTCCGCCAGTACGCCTGACGGTGGTCGGGGTTGCCACCCTGTATCGTCCTATGCAGCCGGAAGGCATGGATCCATAGAGTGCCCTCGCCGTCCATTGAGACGTACCTCACCACCATCACGAGTTGGCCGAACAAGTTGAGGAGATAGCGGCTGATGGTGTACCACGGCGCAGGTTCCCAACCCGCCGCGAGAATAGGGAAGCGGTAGGTCACCAGGCGCGTCGTGAGCGCGCCGTCAGGAGCGATCTCGGGGACGTAGACCAGGACCTCCTCGGCGTCGGTGAGCACATGGAAGCCTTCCAGGCCATGCCCCGCGTAGTAGATCACGTCGGCGATCCTGCCGCGCGGCAACATTTGGCGCCAAGAAGCGCGCTCGTGCGGCTCGCCTGGCGTCGGCGGCGACAGATGCGCCATACCCCGGAGCCAGAACGCGATGGGGGACGCGCACTTGTCGAGGACGACAGCAAGGCAGGCGCCGGCCACGTTCGGCGCGGCGGAAAGCGTGGCGCCGAGAACGACCATAGCAATCTCGACAATGCCGTCGGCCGTTAGGAGGATGTCTGGAACGGCAAGGTGCTGGCCCGTGTGGAGGTTGTGGAGCTCGTGGCCACCCCCCTGATGGTGGAGCGCGAGGACGAACCAGCCGCCGGGGTGGGAGCCGGAGCCGCAGCAGCGCGCTGTGCGGACATCGTCGGGTAGGAAGGCGGGGTGTCTGGTCCCGCAGCTGATGCAGAAGAAGACGGGCGCCTGCGCCGCCGCGGATGGGAGGAGCAGCCACGGGAGCTGCGGTGGTTGCTGGACCAGCGCCGCGACGCTGCGCCAGTGCTCGCAGACGACGCGGAACGCGACGCGGTGGGCGATGCAGGGGAGGTGCGCTAGGATGCGGCCGACGAGGTCCACGCCGAGGTCGTTCCAGGCGGCCATTGGGGTTGGGTCGAGAGGGGTCGCTTCTCGGTTTCTAGGTCCTTTGGGGGAAAAGGTAGAAAATGGAAGGGAGAAGACAGTTAGACAGGGATGAGGGGAACGGGGATATCCCGGCTTTTTATCTTTAGAATTTCAGTAATCCTATTGAACACGCGTATGAAATCTTACAAATTATCAAGCGACGTGCTCAACCGTTCATTTTTCTTTAAGATTCGTGCGAGGAACCTTACCCTTTCCAAAACCCTTCTTCTCCTCCGTACTCCACTCAAAGGCTTCTTCTACCCTCCAGAGGAGGCCAGCAACGGGAATGGACACTCGACGACGGAGCGCAGTGATGGCGGCGACATGCTCGACGACGGGTGGTGCCGAGATCTAGTGGCAATGGCGGGCAGCGCCGAGATCTAGCGGCAACGGCGCGCAGCGACCGGCGAGCTCCAGCGGCGGTGGTGCACGGAGACCGGCGAGCTCAGGCGGCGGTGCACAGCGACCGGCAATCTCCGGCGACGGCGCAGGGCGACGAAACGCGACGACGGCATAGGACGACGAAGCACGGCGACCGGCGAGTTCTGGCAGCGGCGCCGCCAGCCATTGAAGAAAGTGATTTTTCTAGTTCTTTGTGATCTTGTAATTTTGTTAATTCGTAATTTGTAGGGTTATGTCAGTTGTAAAATAATCAAGAAAAAAAATTATGATTAACCTATAAAATTAAGAATTGAAGGTTAATTACAAAGATTAATGCTTAATGATATTAATTAGCTGCTAATTACTCGATGCCTTAAATTTCCTCAAATTTCAGGCACCTAACAAATAGACAGACTCTTAGAATTTTTCTTGCTCCTACATACATTTAATTCAATCGGTCCAAGCAAAATGTACTTTGTTTTTCACCTTCCACCTCTTTTGCATTGACGCATTGTCATTAACTATAGGTGGCCAACGGGCCGTGCCGGGTCGGCCTGGCCCGAGCCCAGCAGGGCTCGTGCTTGAAAAGCCTCAGTCTGGCACGGCTCATGAAAAAAACGGGTCGTGTCGGACTGGCTCGCGGACCATAGGTCCAGGTCCAGGCATGGCCCGAACTCAGTTTAAGTGTGTCGGGTCGTGCGGGGCCGACCTGTGGCCTGTTTCAGTTTAAAAGACACTAAAAACAGCAAAAAACATTATTCGGACCTAGACCGGTCGTGTGGACCGAGCCAGCCCGTCATGTCGCCCGTGCGGGCCTAAACGGGTCGTGCCTGCAAGCCCGACGGGCTGGATGTCCAGGCCCGGGCACGGCCCGCACCGGGCTTCGGGCCAGCCCGGGCCCGTTTTTTTTGGGCCGTGACGGGTTCGGACTGTGTTTTTTTGCGGGCTTTCTTGCCGGCCCATCTAGCTCGACCCATTTGGCCACCTATATCATTAACCACCATTCCTTCAAGTTTCAACTAGGACCTCCCTAGTACAAATAAAGATAAAAATCTAAATAACCAAAATCATTTTGCATAATCAACATTTTTAACTTAGCGGATTGCACGTGAAAGAATAAAAAAATCATCTCCCATTGTAGCGGGTATCAGTCCTGAGATACTTAAATTTTTACACAGTTTGAGGTTGTGGTTCTAAATTAACCCTAACATTCTCATTTATTTACAGTGTTCTTTAAAATGTTATCTATTTTACAATTTCTCTGCAGTAATTATCCTTAAAGTTCATACCCTATATCAACTGCCACTTATTTTAACTACGTAATTTTAATTATTTCCTAAATAATTACTTAGAAATAATATATGAAGACCTGTTGGTCAATAACAATTGTAACACTCAGCTTGAGCTGACCGCCAAATAAATGACAAAGCATAATCTCTGTCACCTCGGAGATTTTGACCATCGGAGAACATGCAAGCACAAATGTTTGGGACTTCCCAAAAAAGCGAATCTCACAAATGCAAATAGGCAATGAAACACAGGTACCTACCGTTAGAAAGTACCAACATCGCATTCCAACATTTCACATAGAGCTCTACATCAGATTCTGAACATCACATCAACCCATCAAAATCGACAAGGTTCAGAGCTTAAGATTGCAAGTGCTGCTCGCAAAGAAAATCAGATAAGAATGTACGGTGGCATGGCAACAGAAAATTGCAACTGAATGTATCGGTTGTCTGCTGAATCTCACGGGAAGAACCACACTGCACGAGAGGACTCTGACGGGAGCCGTGTAGGGAAGATCCGCCGGATATTGTTGCGCTGATCAAACGGGACCCAGCCCATGTCGCTGCAGGGGTACTGCCTCGTCGCCGCCGGCTCCAGAGCCCGGGTGGCCTCCTCCTGATAGCTTGTCGCGTCGTCGAGGAAGTAGATGCCATCCAAGTTAGTCCCATAGCTCCTAAAGGACCTGGAACAGCATGTCCCGAGTACGAATATTCGATTGGTTAGCTTGTAAACATCGGGCGTCCAGATCCAAGACGCCTGACGCTCGCCATCTTGCTTCCGCGGCCGGTGCGGCTCCAACCTGAAGAAGCGGAACGTGGCGGGTGCGGGTGTGACGCGCCTGACGACCATGAAGAGCTCACCGCCATCCTCGACGAGGTAGCGGCTGATGGCGTACGGGGTCACCTTGTGCTCGGGGAAGCGGTAAGTCACTTGCAGGCGCACGCGCATCCTGCGCGCGTTGCTCGGTGCGCGCTCCGAGACGTAGACCAGGATCTCCTCGTCGTCGGTGAGCACGTGGAAGCCTTCCAGGCCGTGGCCGCTGTAGAATAGCGCATCGGCGGCACTGCCGCGCGGCAGCATCTCGCCGCAGGAATCGGGATCCTCCGACGCAGGCATGCGCCAGAACGCGATGGTGGACGCGGACCATGCGCCGATGGCAGCTATGTACATCACCGTCCTGTCCTCGTGGCGCGCCGTGCCGCACGCGGCGTGAATGACCATGCGGTGGCCTCTGACGGAATTGGGCCTCCTGCGGACCTCCGGGAGGCAGTAGCGCCATCCGTTGTGGAGATTGTGGAACGCGTAGCCGCCGGTCTGCTGGAGCGCGAGCGTGAGCCAGCCGTAGGGCGAGCAGAAGGAGGAGATGCAGCGCGCGCCGCGGACGTCGTCGGGGAGGAAGGCGCGGTGCCTGGTCCGGCAGAAGAGGCAGAAGAAGCAGGGCTCCTGTTCAGCGGCGGTGGAGGACGGGAGTAGCAGCCACGGGAGCTGCTCCCCTGGTCGGTTATGAAGTGCGACGAGCCGCCAGTTCTTGCAGACGGCGGCGAACAGGGCTCTGTGGGCGAGGCAGGGGAGGAACCTGAGGATGCGGCCGACGAGTACGTTGCCGGGGGCCGCCCAGGAGGACGCACCGGCCATCGCTATGGCTGCGGGGCGGAGAGGAGAAGCCAAGAAAATGTTCTGAACACAAATTGAAATTGGGGCGGGGGAATTGGGAATTGGGAATTGGGGTATAAATTGCCGTTTTACACTTTCACCCCTGCAAATGCTTAATAATTCGTGTACTTTGGTTTGCGAAGGCCGAAGGCACGGATAGGCGCGGTGCGGTTCGCACGCCCCTGTCGCCCACGTGCACTGGCTAGGAGTCTGAAACGTACCACAGATCATCGATCGTCGTACAAGTATCACACTACATCCACATAAAATTAAGCAACCACTAGTGTCTTTAAGAAAGACCAAGAATGTCACAATTATATTTCAGCTTCTAATAGCACCAATCACCAAATGGAAGTAACCATGATAAAAGTACATCACAACATAAATTCGACAAAATACTCGGCAAATGGGGACTGACGATCGAACCATATACATCAGGCAAATTATTGGAAGCTAATTAGATGCCAGACAAAACTAATAACCCAATGCAAGGTTCTCATTCATGTCACGTGACCCCCAAAACAGATTTATGCTGCCATACCAAGCATTATTTGCCAAAGAATGTCTCATGCATCAGCAAACATCTTAATGGAAAAACCAAACTGCAGGAGAGAACTCCGACGGGGGTCTTGTCGGAAAGTGTGGGTAGAGGTATTGTTGCACAGTTTCCTGCTGATGGTGAAGCGTGCACCTGCCCATGTCCGTGCAGGGGAACAGCTGCCCAAACCGCAACGCCCCCATGACGTCGTCGAAGCTTTTCGCGTCGTCCAGGAAGTAGAGGCCCTCCAAGCCGACCGCAGGCGAGACGACGAAGGCCATGGAGGAGCAACGCCCGAGCATCACGACAACGTCGTCACAGAACCAGGCCCCATCCCAGTACGCCTGACGGTCGCCGTGGCTGCCAGCCTGCTGCCCCATCCTGAGTACGTAAGCACGGATCAATATAGTGCACTCTTCCCCCCTGGTGACGAACCTCGCCACCATCACGAGCTCGCCGAACAAGTCCACGAGGTAGCGGCTGACAGTGCACCCTGGCTTAGCGTTCACCTCGTGGTCAGGGAAGCGGTAGGTCACCAGGCGCGTGGCTAACGCGCCGTCCGGTCCTAACCTGGGGTCGTAGACCAGAACCTCCTCGGTGTCGGTGAGCACATGGAAGCCTTCCAGGCCATGTCCCTCGTAGTAGATCACGTCGGCGATCTTGCCGCGCGGCAACATCTGGCACAAAGAAGCGCGCTCGTGCGGCTCGGGTGGTGGCATCGGTGGGGACAGATAAGCCATCCCCGGGAACCAGAACGCGATGGGGAACGCGCAGCTGGCGAGGACGACGGCGAGGCAGGCGCCGTCCTCAGTCGGCGCGGGGGGGAGCACGGCACCGAGGACCATGTTAATCCCATCGGTGCCCTCGACCCTGAGATCCGGAACGCCGAGGCGCTGACCGGTGTGGAGGTTGTGGAAGGCGAAGCCGCTGCCCTGCGGCTGGAGCGCGAGGAAGAGCCAGCCGTCGCTGTAGGAGCCGCAGATGCGCGCGGTACGGACGTCGTCGGGGAGGAAGGCGCGGTGGGTGTACTCGCAGAGGATGCAGAAGAATTCGGGCTCCTCCTCCGCCGCGGAAGGAAGGAGCAGCCATGGGAGCTGCGGCGGGGGCGGGTGATGGGCCGCGGCGGCGCGCCAGTTGTCGCAGACGGCGCCGGACGCGGCGCGGTGGGCGAGGCAGGGGAGGTGCGCGAGGATGCGGCCGGTGAGGTCCACGCCTAGGCCGCCCCAGCCGGCCATTGGCGTTGGATGGAGAGGGGTCGCTTCTTGGTTTCTTGGTCCTTGGGGGGAAGGGCAAGAAGTCGGTTTGACAGAATGACAGGGATGAGGGGAACGTCCATGTCCCGGCTTTTTAACTTTAAAATTCTTTTGCTCCTGCTTACGGCTTTTTACCTTTGATTTTTTTTGCCCGTGCTTACATTTAATTTACTGTCGATGCAAAATGTACCGCACAATTATGCAATTGGCATTGACGGCCCCTTGCATAGCTTTCAACTTGGGCCTCTCTAAAGAAGATATCAAAATTTCAAATAACCAAAAATATTTTGCATGACGAACACTTAGCTTGAACTGACCGCCCAAAATGACAAAAACATCATCTCTATCGCCTCAAAGATTGTAGCCATCCAATAATATACAAGCACAAATGCTTGGAACTTTCAAAAACTCATGGACATAAGCGCTTCATCTACAATGTAAAGATGTGTTTAGTTCAACTATGGGTTATTGAAAATCTGATTTTATATATGAGCTGTGAAAATTTATTTTGAATTAGTGAAAATGAAAGGAAATAAATTGTTGTATTTTTTCATTTGTTGGATGATAAATCTGGAAAAGATATTTCAATTTATATTGCGAAAATTACTATTTTTCTAAATCTACTTTGAAAAGAAAACACTTTTACTGATATTTTTAGATTCTCAACGTGAAGCTAATTCATAAAAGTGAACCAAAAGGACCCTATACAGGTACACCATCCTCCATGTGAAAACAGCACCAGGGATTTCCATTTTCCAGACCAAGCTCTGGCATTGCCGGATTAAAATGCATCTTCGGATCGGAGGAACGGAGCAATACAAGAACGGGGCGCGGGTGGGTTCCCGACTAGGCTGCTTGTTGCGGTCACGGTTGAGGCAGCTGATGGCACCAGCAGGACCGATATCGATATGGGTTTCGAAGAGGAACACCGTAGTGTAGCGTCAGGTTCAAAAGCAGGTTGCTCTCCGGTCACTGGTGTAGCTCAGCGTCGCGCGCTTGATCCACTTCATTCCCCGTGACGAACGGTTTCCCCTATCTGGTGCGTTCGTCTTATGACTCTCCATCATGATCGGATCGGCCAATGTCAATCAATTTTCTCCTATAGTCATATCTCTCTTAGATACCATGCACCTTTTGAACATGACTTTGCTTTCATTTGATGTAGGGATACAGTATAAAGTTTGACAGGAGAAGGAATCCCACCCACCACAAAAATTATGCGGAGGTGGATGCCTTTCAAAGCAGTCACGTTCTTTCTGGACGTGGGCACCTCCTCTCGTACAGGGTCACCTTCCTTTCACTTCGTTCCCTTGTTGTGTAGGGATGTTTGAGAATTTTTTTTTGCTCCATTTAATTGGAGGTGCACAATGGAGAAATTACATACTCTCTCCGTCCCCATGAACTTGTCAAGTTCATGGAGATAGAGGGAGTACTTTCTAGCAACTGAAAATTTAGGATCATTTTCCTTACTTGGAACTGAAAATTTTAGTTCTCAATAGAATTTCCATGTTTTTAAAAGTCCATGCAAGTTTGTCACAAGGACGTCACCAGACTCATAAAATGACAAATTACGATGCAAAGGCCGGTCAAGCAGTAAAAAATTCCCGGGGAGGGAATGTACCACGCGTTGATCCGCAAATGCAATGAAACACATGCACCTACTGTAAAAAAAAAATGTACCAACACCACATTCCAACATTTCACATAGAACTAGGAGTATATATCAACAGATACCAGGGTCATCATCAGATTCTAAACATGTCAGTTCTGAACAACACATCAACCCATCAACGTTGACAAGATTCAGAGCATAAGAAACTCAGATAAGAATGTACGGTGGCATCACAACAGATAATTGCAACAGAATGTATCGGTTGTTTGCTGAATCTCACGGGTAGAACCACACTGCACGAGAGGACTCTGACGGGAGCCGTCTAGGAAAGATCCGCTGGATGTCGTGTGAAACAAGCGGCAGCCAGCCCATGTCGCTGCAGGGGTACTGCCTTGTTGCCGCCGGCTCCAGAGCCCTGGTTGCCGCGTCCTGAGAGCTTGTCGCGTCGTCGAGGAAATAGACGCCGTCCCAGGGAAGGCCATAGGTCGGATAGGACCTGGAGCAGCATCGCCCGAGGATGATTATTCCGGTGGGAATAACAGGCACCGTTTCCCAAGACGCTGGACGGTCACCGTAGTCGCCCAGCGGCAGCTCCGGCACCAACTTGAAGACGTGGAACGCCCGCGTCCACTCGTCGGGCGTGACGGTCCTCGCGACCATCAGGAGCTCATTGACGTAATTGACGAGGTAGCGGGTGATGGCGCACGTGGTCACATCGTGGGTGGGGAAGAAGTATGTCACCAGGCGCATCGTGAGCGCGCCGTCCGGTGCGCGTCCCGGGACGTAGACCAGGATCTCCTCGTCGTCGGTGAGCACGTGGAAGCCTTCCAGGCCGTGGCCGCTGTAGTATAGCGCATCGGCGATACTGCCGCGCGGCAGAATCTCGCCCCAAGAATCGTGCTCCTCCGACCCAGGAATCGCGACCGTGATGCGCCAGAACGCGATGCTGGAAGCGGACCATGCGCCGATGGCAGCTATGTAAATCACTTCCCTGTCCTCATGGCGCGTCGCGCCGCACGCGGCGTGAATGACCATGCGGTGGTCGTTGAAGGGGTTCGGCGTCCTGAGGACCTCCGGGAGGTAGTAGCGGCACCCGTCGTGAAGATTGTGGAACGCGTAGCCGCCGGACTGCTGGAGCGCGAGGAGGAGCCAGCCGTCGGGGGAGGAGGCGATGCAGCGCGCGCCGCGTACGTCGTCGGGGAGGGCGGCGGGGTGCCTCCTCCTGCAGAGGAGGCAGAAGAAGCAGGGCTCCTGTTCGGCGGCGGTGGAGGACGGAAGGAGCAGCCACGGGAGGTGCTTCCGCGGCCGGTTCTGAATGGAAGCCATCCGCCAGTTCTTGCACACGGCGCCGAACAGAGCGCGGTGGCCGAGGCAGGGGAAGAACCTGGCGATGCGGCCGAGGAGTACGTAGCCGGGGTCTCCCCAGGAGGAAGCGGCGGCCATCGCTACGGCGTCGGCGTGGCAAGCGGATTCTTGGCTTCGTTGGGGGAGAACGACGCGGTGGTGCTGCGGGGCGGAGTGGAGCGGAGAGGAGAATTGGGATTTGGGAATTGAAATGGAGCGGGCGAATTGGGATTCTGAAAAAATGAATCCCGTTTTACACTTTCGCCCTTGACAATCCTTCGTCATTCGTGGATAGTATACTTCTGTAATTCTGTTAGGGAGGCACGGGAACGCTGCGGTTGGACAGCAAGTATACTTCATGTATGTTACTGCATAAAACTTGCTTACTGGATGCCTGGGCTAAACATTTGAGATTCTCTAGGTATGGTTCAGCATTTTTTTCTGTTAATATTTATGTTTGTTATTGATTGATAAGTATTTCATCCATTCTGAAATATATAACAATTTTATAATAAAAAATAATTAATTTCGAACTAAATTAGTTGTTCTTAACATCATATATTTGAAAACAAAGGGAGTATTAAGCAAGAACTTCCATTGACCTCTCTCAACTCATTTTTTTTAGTCCGGTATTTCGCCCGGTCTATTATGAAATCGGGTGCTAGTCCTCCTACAACTCTGAATACATATTATTTTTCCTCTTAGATATTATTGGGCAGCGGTTTTGCCCACACAATAAAGAGTTTTCTTTTAAATCGTACATTTTGTTGATTAAATAATCATAATCATTACTAATAGCTTATAACCTTAGGATTATTACAGTAAAAAGTTGAGAGAGATGAATACGTTGTTTTTTGATTTATAGTTCAGTTTAGCACTTAGCACGACCAGGCCCAGATAAACGGGCCTAATTCGGGTGCCACATGGCCATGTTGCTTTTCTAGGACATTTGGGCCAGCATTTGGTAACGAGCAGAATGGTCAAACTCTTCCTACCAGAAGGCCATCCTGTCGTCCTGCTCACTTCCTGAAGCTACACGCCACCCACCGGCACTGCAGCTGCAATCTTCCGTCTTCGGCACGGCTCTTTGTTTCAGTCCGTTCCACCTACCAAACAGGCAAGCGCTCTACCGGCCATGGCCGCGGCGGCGCTCCCTCTCCTCCGCCGGTTTCCGGCCCTCCTCCAGCTGGGCGTCGTCCTCGCCGTCCTGCTGGCGGCCCCGGCTGCCGAGGCGTGGACGGGGGAGATCCGCGGCCGCGTCGTCTGTGACGTCTGCGGCGACGCCGCCATCGGCCCCGAAGACCACGCGCTCGAAGGTCAGTCCCGTACGCCTGCCTCCTCTCCTCTCGTTCATCGAGCTTATGGAGCGGCCGTGGACGGCCTCTGCACTGACGCGCTTGTGGTTCCCGATGATCACAGATCTAAGTTAGTTGTCCCGGGTCACGGTACGCTCGCCTGGTCTATGTATTGGGAATTTCTAGACGTTGAGTAGAGCTGCGGGATATGTTGTAGCAAGAGAAATTCGTGCATGAAGAGTGTGCTTAGTATTGTGATCCCCACTCGATTGATTGAAGGACTAGCAATCTGTTGCATTCTGCAATCTTAGTCGCTGAATCTAGGAATTACCATTATTTGTGAGGAATTGCTAGTGCATCTATAGGAAACTAGTATGGCAGACTTGATAGGTTGCACATACATTTTTATTCATGTAGCTGAAATTGTATTGTTACTGAATTGAACCCAAGTACTTCAGATAGTCCCTTTGTAGTCAACAGGTCAGTGAACTTGTTTAGCTGGTGAGGCTGAGGACTACAGATGATGCATACCACACAGCTTCTTGAAGCTTGGTTGTGTTCAACCAAACCCTTAGGCCACCATCACAATGCAACTCTAGCCATACTCTTTGGAAAATCTTGAAAACACTATTCTACACTCAGATATCTGGAAATATCTAGAGTACACAGCAGTCATTGATTATGTTTTGAATATCCTGAAGAGTGGAGAATGCATGTGCCTTTCTGTTTCCCATCAGAGTTTCGCTAGTGCTTTTTGGCATTGCATCCTGTTTCCGTTTACTTCTTGTGCAGTGAAATCACACGGTACAATTGCTAGTGTCCTACATTACAGTATCTGCAACATTTTGTTTCGTAAATTTGGGTTCAATATGTGCAATTGAGATTGTTATGTGGTCTTGCTTATCTATCTCATCTAGGTTCTGAGGTTGCTGTTCTCTGCATCACGAAATCTGGGGAGGTTATCAATTATCAAGCCTTCACGAACTCCAAGGGCATCTATACTGTTGCAGAGACGATGCCAGAGAGCGATCGGTGGGAGTCTTGCTTGGCAAGGCCTATCAGCAGCTTCCACCAACATTGCACTAGGAGAGGTGACGCCCACTCTGGGGTGAAGTTCACCTACAACAAATCGTCAGGGAATGCACATACGGTGAAGACTTTCCTCTACAAGCCTGCCAACGCCCCTCTGTATTGCAGTTAAAACAGGTTATTTGAAATCGTATGTGGTACATATAGAATGTATATGCAATGTTTGTTCGAGCCATGCGTATGAGAATCTGTCCCCGCACCTGTTTGTATGTTGGTGATACTTGGTACAAAAAATATGTTGCATGCTTCATGATCATGAATCAATATTGACAAAGTATATTTTACTCCTCTATGCTACGATTAGTGTTTAGTAAACCATCTATATTATTTTTAGTTTGTTTAACCTCACATTTTAGAAAATTAGAGTACTATTCTACCTTTATTTGTCTTCTGAACCCGATTTTGGTAACTAGGACTCTCGTTATTATGGACTATATTGATGTCATGTAGATTGCTGACGTGTATAGTTTAGACGATGAAACGGAGGCCAAGTTCAGGCTAAGAAGGTCATCAGCCAAGTTCAGGCCAAGAAGGTGATGACGAGACACACTCAGTGTATTAGAGTGTATTCACCATTATCCAAATAAGCCCTTCAGTGTACCCATAACCACCCTGAATGAAATACCAAACGAGTACGTTCTCCCATTCTCAATTTGTAACCCCTTTGATCAAGAAGCAATAAATAGTATTCTTTTCATTTTAAAATACTTATCATTCTTTAGTTCAAAAATAAATTAGAGTGACAAGTATTTTAGCACAACAGAAACATAAAGTCAGAGAAACATTTTAAGAGACATGTCGTGGGGTGGGTGTGGCTAGAGGTGGGAATTGGGTCGGGCCAAACCTGGGCGGCCCAAAGCACGACGTTGTGGCCCGAGACCCAACCTGGCACGAAGGCAGTTCAGGCCGTGTCGGGCCAGCCCGGAACACCGGGCCGTGTCAGACCTAGGTTTTGGGCACGGCGGGCGGCATGGCCTGACACGACAACGTGGGCCGTGCTCGGGCCGCCACGACCCGAAAATGGCCTGATGGCCCGAAGCGGCCCGACGGCCCGACACATCTGTTCTTGAGTTTGCATGGTTTTTTTATTTTGATTCCTATTTAAATATTCAAACTTGTATAGATTCCGCAAATTAAGTCCAAATTCGATGATTTTTTTCTATATTCTTAAAAATACTCTCTACCACTTGGAACAATTATTTTCAAACTTATATAGGTATCTTTTTACTCTTTTATAAATAACCAAAACAAATCATATGTACATATTCTTCACTATTTTGTAAACCTCCAAAGAATAAAGATGTTTGTATCAAATTTTGTTTTGTATGTGTATATTCTATATTTCTACATGTATGTATTTTTTTATAATTTTTTTAGGTACTTCAACATGTGAAGATTCACATTTTCTCTCTTTTCACTCAAAAGCTAATAAGCATATGAGACAATCTTCAAATTCAAATACACTTTTATTCAAACAAAGTTCAAAAATTCTTTAAAAAATCATGGAGGTTGGTGTCATCATTAGAAAGCCTCACAAAAAATTTCACTCACTAAATCGATGTATTATTCAAGATATAAAAATGACAAAACGTCCCAAATTCCATTTTTATTTTTTTTGTTCTAATTAATTTATTATGTTTCTCAAACTCAAGTTCAGAGGACACATGAAATACAACATCCTTAGACTTTGGTATTTTTTCAGATTTTTTGGATTTTTTGTCCATGTATTGCATAAAAAACTCAAAATTCATTTTTCTTTGTGTTTTAATTCTCTACAATATATTATTATTTTGAATGTAATTTTTTTAAAAAACATGTAATTCAACTCTCTCAATTTTTCACAAATTTTTTTCATATTTTTTGAAGGCTTTTTGGCTATGTATTCTGAAAATTTTGTCCTCAAATTAATTTTTAAATGTTGTTGGGTCAGCTCAATAGTGTTGGGTTGCTGCTAAGCTGAGGTTGTTTTTTCATTTTTATTCAAATTTGAAAGTTCAAACTTGTATAATTTCTTTAAATATGGTCCAAATTAGAGGATTTTTTCCTAAATTATTCAACAAATATTCTCTATCACTTCAGTATTTTTACATATTTATTTGTCTATTTATTTCATAAAAAACTTGATTTTTATTAAAAATTTAATTATTTGTGGGCTTAAATCATTGAACTGGGTCGTGCTCGGCCCGAAGACAGTCCGTTGGGCCAAGGCCCGTGCCTGGGCCTGGATTTTCGGACGTCGGTCCGAACCAGCGGGACGTGCTTTCAGGCCCGAAGCAAGAACGGGCCGTGCCGGGCCAGCCCGAGTCCCACCTCCAGGTGTGGCGTGAAGCTCACCACTTCTATGTCGATGCGCGCCACCCAACCTCGGGCTCCGGCCAGACGCTACCCACCGCCGCTCTTCCTCCCTGACTCGCAAACCCCTAGCGTTCCCGCATGTCATCGCCGCCGCCGCCGCTGGCGGAGGCCGACGGCGAGGGCGAAACCCGCGACTGGTCGGAGATGCCGTCGGACGCGCTGGCCGCCGTGTTCGGGAAGCTGGACCCGACCGAGCTCTTGACGGGGCCCGGGCTGGTGTGCCGCGCGTGGCGCCTCGCGGCGACCGACCCCACGCTGTGGCGCTGCGTGGACATGAGCCACCAGGGGGACCTCCTGGAGACGGAGGAGGCCGAGGCCATGGCGCGCGCCGCCGTCGACCGCGCCGCAGGTACCATGGAGGCGTTCTGGGATGACACCTTCGTCACCGACAACCTCCTACGCTACATGTCGCAGAGGTAGGCGGCAGCTTTCCCCTCATCATTTTCGCTTCTGAATTATGATTCTTGCATCGTGATTTTTTCATATAATTTAATCATTTCGCGTTGCAAATTGGCATCAGTGCTACACTTAGTCTTGACGAATTTTGCACTTTCAGAACTTTGCACTTAAGCTTTTGCGATTTTCAGGAATTTGCAGTAGTAGTAGGATGCTAGTCTTCCTGAAGTGCTAATCATTTCATTATCTAAAAAAGGTGCTAATCAGTTATTCATATAGTGGATCCGAGGTTAGCTACGTGGGTAGGATTGGATGTTATTCTCGCAGTTGGCGAATCAAATCAGGACTCATATAAAAGATAAAAATGTCCTTTTATACTGTATAAAAAATAGATAATGACCAGATTTCCCAGTTTCTGCCTGCAGAGCCTCCTCATTGAAGAGCCTCCAACTCAGCCTGTGCGATACGATATCAAATGAAGTGTTTTCAGAGGCAATTAAGAGATTTCCTGAGCTTGAGGAGCTTGACATTACATTCTGCTCATTGTATGGCAGTGTGTGCGAGGCTATTTGGCAAAGCTTGTCTGCAACTCAAGTGCTTTAGGCTGAATGAATGCTGGACTATCCTTAATAGTGAGTATGCACCCTATGAGGACATGGATAATGATACAGAAGCATTGACCATCCACGGTTGATTGACAACAACCTGACTAACGATGGACTCATGGGAATCCTTGACCGTTGCCCTCACCTGGAACCTCTTGACATACGCCAGTGCTACAATATCCAATTGGATGATGCTTTGAAGTCAAAATGTGCTAGGATAAAAAATATTAAACTTCCTTATGACCCCATCTCGGATTTCAAGTTCCGAGCTTACAATCTCAGCAGGGTTAGTAACTCTGGCTCTGATTTCAGTTTCATCTGTTGGATATGGTCACCAGAGACGATGATGCTGGTTTTGATGATATGGATGATTTTGAAGATGGTGCATATATGTTTTATGATGAATTTGTTGGAATAAATGGACCTATTTCTAACATGAATTCCATATCTGACAAAATCTTTATCCGAATGGTCTTTAGTTGCCATGTGAGATGCTATGCGTTGGAAGGGTTGATCTTTTTTTCTTTTGTATGTGTGTGTGTTGAGATTCTAGTAGCTGGTTGTAATAAGTAAATGTAATACTCCATCCATTTCAATTTATTTGTAGATAGGACAACTTCTATTAGTTCATTTCTAGTTCTTTTTATTGTCTGAAACGATCCAATTATTTAGAAACAGAGATACTATCTTCGTTTCATGCAACCTCGTGATGTTCATAGCTCCTGCTCCTCTCTGTACTCAAGTTACTGATGTAATAACTCATTTAACCGTTCCTGATTAATGTGCCTTCGTTGTTTATTCGAAAAACTATACGCTACCGTCGTTTGCAAGCAGTATATGGTCGTGTGCTCTATCTGTGTCATCCTTCGTTGTTTATTCGAAAGACTATACGCTACCTTAATGGGTTAAAACCCAACCCAAAACCAATCCAACCCTTAACAAATTATTGTATTTATCCAAACAAACGCAACCCATACCATTTTTTTTAAACCAACACACCCCAACCCACTAGCTATTTTCTAGCCAGCCCAAACCACGAAATGGGTTGGACCCATGGGTTGGAATGATATGCCAAAGCCCGTAAGTTTATTAGGGAAAAAACAACAATGTTTATTCTTCCTCGTCTTCCTCCTCAGAACGGCTGCTCTGCTTCTCTTTCCTTCTCTTCTATGCACACATGTTGCCTTAAATCCTCAACCGTTGCCCATCGTGCAAAATAGAATCCCGGTGCTGCCCTGGTGCTTCTTGTCAATTTTTTTCCGTTCGATTATTCAAGATATGGCTGCGTCACGAATCCGCAGATGACCACCTCCGACGAGATCGACGGAGGAGCGCTCGGGCTCAGCCTCGACGGGGAGTATGGTCTGATCGAGGCAGCGCTGCACCTCGGTCAACGGAGATCCCGAGGTGGAGCCGAAGACGGAGGGGGATGAACCAAGCTCAGGGAAATGGAGGACTACGACCAAGATCTGGAGCTGGGGCACAGGGCGTGGCGTAGTTGCTGCGCAGCGTGGAGGCTCGAGGGAGCGCAGCAGCATAGAAAGGTGATGAGGAACGGCGCCGCAGTGCAGAGTAGGGGCGATCGTCGCCGCAGCGCAGGGCATGGGCGATCGTCACCGGCTTGTCAGAGAACGAAAGCATGACAGAGCTGAAGTCAAGCTGAAATTGTTTCTACCCAAACTAATCCAAACCAAACCATTTTATATCTCAAATTGTTTTATACCTACCCTAAATAAACCCAATAAGGAGCCACACCGTTGAAACCGGTTCAACCCAAACCATTCCCACATTTAACCGTCGTATCATTGTGTGCCCTATTTGTGTCATCTACTCTTCATTTCAAATTACTTATCACTTTCTGTTTCATTTTATTCTATGCATGCTCATTGCTTTGTTATTGAGCAGGATTATATTCACAAGAGGTCCAGGACATCATCAAAGAAGAAACTGAGAAAATTATGAAGGAAACCATGAAGATAATGGAGACTCAGGGGAGCACTTTACCACTTACGTCTCATGACCCTGACGGAGATGGACAGGGGGATGGGGGCGTCTTCTGAAAGCTTAAAGAAGACAAGAGCTAGCTGTAATGACATGTTAAGACCTATTGGCATGTCTGCTGATTTTGGTGCCTGCGAGCACGTTAACGACTGCAACGAATGGTTATTTGTTCATGTTGTGAACCCTATTGGGATGAGACTATTTGGTTATCCAGTCATCTGGTAGTTCAATTAGACATGGTTAAATAGAACTAGGGGTGCTGGATAATCCACATTTTGTAATTTGGATCTCTCTTTCATTTTGGAATGGAGGTGGTGCATCCGAGTCGAAAAAAAAACTCTGTTTCATTTTTAAAGTGACAAGTAATTTAAAAGGGAGAAAGTATGTCAGAGAGATTGCCGAAGTTATATCTGCTCATGCTTTAATTTTTTGCACTGTACACTGGAGTTAAAGAGGATGTAATGCCATTGCCCATGATGTAGCAGCGAGTTAACACTGTACAGTGAAAAAGGGTCGGTATGTATCTTCGGCTGTCACAGCAAGGAGCAAGCACCGCCATCCAGCTTGCCGGTGGCAATAGAAATGAAATGGCAAAACAGACCAACAAAATTCATAATCGAGCTCGAAGTGGGCCCTACGAAGATTCCTGTACCACACGTATAAGTGGTTAAATGGACCGGGTTAAATGGGTCAGCCCGAAGCCCGTTCAAATCGGCCCGGTACGAGTACAGCCCGAGACAGAAGAGATCGGGCTCGGGCCGGCCTGAAGCCAGCCCAGCACGACCTGTTTAACACTCAGCCGGCTATCCTGACGTGTGGCCGCGTAGTCCATGGGACCCGATCTGAATAGGTCTAAAAGATATAATATTTCTTTATTTTTAACGTATTTTCTTTATAATCAGACTTCAAACCGGCCCGGCCCGGTAGAACTTGGCACGAGTAAATTCAACCCGGGCAGTGTCCAGATCGAGGCGTCATCCCGTCGGACCGTGCCGAGCCTAAGGTTTACAGACCCGAGCCGGGCCGGCACGGCCAATTGGCAATATATACCACACGCAACAGTCGGGCTGTCGGAGAACCTCCCGAATCTCCGCCACAAATGTTATCCGTTTCGTTGACCGTCGTCCCCCCAAGGAAATGAAGGCTTCGATCCCCACCGTTTGTCGAAACGGGCACCGCCATACGTCGTCGACCCGGGATTCTCTACAGCCTCGGTACAACGCAGAAAATCAGGCCGCGTCCACTGAAAAAAGAAGTCACCCGACGCCCACAGAAGCAGGCTACCGTGGTCCCACAAGTCGTCAAAAGCAGTGGCCCGCACGTCAGGGACAGATTTTGTACGCACACCCTTCGGACCATATCCACTCCTCGGAAACGGTCGTCGATGCCGTCGACCTATCATAACGTGAAAGGTACGATGACAAGCGGGTCCTTCATGAGTCGGCGGAGCCTTGTGGCCCACATGGCGGCGAGGAGTCTCGAGGCGGCATAAAAATCTCAACCGTACTAGGCTACTAGCAGGGTCGCTATCGCGATGAGGACACGCGCGGCGCGAGTCACATTTCTTTCTGCCCCCCTTTATTTTGTCGATTCCGTCCTG
This sequence comes from Tuctoria greenei, assembly GCA_036927565.1. NCBI lineage: Eukaryota > Viridiplantae > Streptophyta > Magnoliopsida > Poales > Poaceae > Tuctoria > Tuctoria greenei. The sequence continues at coordinate 196,511,906 of JAYESD010000007.1, forward strand.
AGGAAGGGGAAGTCGGTCCAGAGTTCGAAATGGCCTCGTCGTCCTCCTCCTCCTCCTCCGGCCGGGGCCGCGTTGCCGGAACCCTAGCCCTGCCGCAGGGCTCGGAGGCGGCGTCGCTCATCCCGGGGCTGCCGGACGACGTGGCGGCCGCCATCCTCTGCCTGCTCTCCTACCGCGACCAGTGCCGCCTCCGCGGCACCTCCCGCGCGTGGCGCCTGCTGCTCTCCGCCGCGACGCTTCCCCAGCTCCGCCGAAGCCTCCGCCTCCCGCGCCGACACCTCCTCTGCATCTTACCCGAAGACCCTTCACTCATCTCCCCGCTCCTGCTGGACCCCGCCGCCCCCACCGCCTGCCGGACTCTCCCGCCGCTCCCCTGCTCGCCGCAGCTCTTCGGCCTCGCCAAATTCGCCGCCCTCGCCATTGGCCACCACCTCTACATCCTCGGCGGCTCCTGCTTCGACGCCCGCAGCTACCCGCTGGGGCACCCCTCCCCCTCCGCCGCCGTCTACCGGCTCGATCTCGCTCGCTCCCGGCACGTCAGGGACTGGGAGCGCCTCCCCGACATGCTAGTCCCGCGTGGGAGCTTCGCGTGCGCTTCTGCGCCCACAGGTGGGATAATCGTTGCTGGCGGCGGGTCCCGACATCCCTCGTACCCCTCCAACGGCAGCCGCACCAGCAGCACCGAGCTGTACGACGCGCCCACGCGCTCTTGGCATGTTGCTGCGGCAATGCCCCGTGAGCGGGCAGAGTGTGTGGGTTTCGTCGCTCACGCAACAGGTGACGGTGGAGAAGATGAGTTCTGGGTGATGGGCGGGTATGACGGTTACACCACTGTGGGGGGAGTGGTGCCCAAGGTCGTGTACTGCCGGGACGCGGTGGCACTTGGGCTACGGAGCGGAAAGTGGAGGGAGATTGGAGGCATGTGGGAGGAAGGGGAGAGGCACTGGCTAGGGCCTATTGCTGCTTTGTCTGCAGATGATGGAAATGTTACTGAGGTGTTCATGTTTGATGGCGATGATATCTTCAGGTCAGTGAATTTTCCTTTGATTTCTTCATTGCTATGTGTCAATAAACATATTCCTGCTTGCTTGGTTTACTTTTATTTGTTACGGTTCATTGGAATTCCTTGTGATTTGAATGATTGTGGAGTAACTAGCTTCCATTTATACCGTTAGTTGCATAAAGTATCCGTTCTGTTTAGTTGCAGTGCAAGTTTAGTTGTTAAATTCACATGATTATTCATTAATGAGGAGTGAACAACTTTTTTTGTTATTTGTTGGTTAACCATTCTAGTTTCTACTTGATTGTAATTACTTTACCAGCTTATCCTACAGAGAAATGTAATTAAAGGTGCAGAGTAGTTAGATCATTTGTATGTGTGCGGAAGATGAATGATAGGTAGGAAACATTTTTTTCTCTTTTGGTTGTTCAGGTGTCCACCATTGATGTGTGGCCTTTTATATTACTGATTATTTTATGATACTAATATCATGTATTTGACGACCTAGTGCTTATCTTTGAAAATCAAGATATAAGTTGGTAAGTTGATCTACATATCTGTGTTTCTTCCTGGTCTTTGTAATGAGGCTCCTTTCTTTGAAACATATTTTTGTATGCTCTCATTTTCCAATGCGGAGGTCGGAGGATGCTTAATGAAGAATCATTGTCTCAGTTTTGTTGCACTCTCTTTTAAAACTGATGATTTGGAACAATATGTGGACTCTTAAGTGCAGCGGTGACATTGTGTTACAAAATATTGGAAGCTCTATATTTTCTTCCTGAAATAACAATATTATGTGGTGAATTTAATAAAATTTAAATTTATGATTTGGAGTGTTCACCTTATGGAGTGTCAGACTAGCCTGTGCACTGAGCCACTGAGATGATGTCAGGATTCAGGAATTCCTATAATACTCTGAAATGTGGTCTATAAATTATAAATGGTACAAGTAGAAGTTCCTAGGAGTGTATTAACAGTACTAATTATCATACAATTCTAGAGTGTGACAAAGCAGCAACCAGTTGCTACACAAATGATGCACTAATGAATAATCATGTGATTCATGTTGTCTGTAGACTGTGTTCACTTGTTTTCTTTTTATGTTTTGGGGGAATCTTTTATCTGTTCAGATATTTGTCCAGTTGTTTGGGTGATGCAAATATAATATATCCACACCAGGTGATTAGTGTATCGTTTGTGTAGCAAGTGGGTGCATAGATAAATAAGGTCACCACAAGCTTTTCTCATTCAACAATATAACACAGTAAAACATGTAAGAGAGGAATAAAGTTCACCTTAATGAAGTAGTGCTATGGTTGTTAATTTGGCATAAGGGATAAGGCATGTTATGATTTACTTGTCGATCATGTTGCTGATGTCTGTGTTAAATATTATGTTGGTCTTATGTTGAGATAATGCTTCTTTGTTCGGAGGACATCCGAGAATATTTTGTTTTGGATTTGTCACATACGCAGTTGTGCTGAGTGCTCTTGAGTAGTTATTTTGAGAAATTGGTTGGGGTTTGGACATGAGCAAAGAAGGCATGTCGATGAATGAATTACGGATAGTTGAGTATGTTGCCATCTAAGTTAGCCACACAATCAAAGCAAAATTGTAATGAAGTAGTTGGTTCTTTTTGGAGTCTACTTTCAAATGTCTATTTATAGCAAGTAGTTAAAGTAAAATCGTGTAATTTATCCCATGGAAAACTGAACTCATTGTAATTTAGGGTAGTTTAAGTGATGAAATTGGTGCCTAAATTTTGTTTCATTCTAGACCCAAACTTACATGGCTTCAGGATCTCAACGGTCAAAGCATGTCAGAAAATGTATGATTTAAGGCATAACTGTATGGGACTATGGGTGTATTGAAACTGTAAGCATCATATCTCATAAGTACATACTATGTTCTTTTTTGTTCTAGCAAAGAGTAGGCTGTATGGCCCTTATATCATTTTCTGAGTAACGATTTTACTGTTTAGTGCTAGTGCATCAATTGTGCTGGTCATTGGTCTTTGAGTGATATTTCTGCAATTCTGAGCTGGATTTGGTCGGCAATAATGGAGTTGTGAAATCAAGATCTTTCTGGTGTCTTCTTAATTTAGTTCTAACTCTTTTCACTTTTTAATAATGCAATGATGGAATTAATTTACCAGTATGATTATAAATGTAACTGATTCTGGACAGTTATCCTCTATAGGCTACATAAAATGATTACGCATGAATTGGAGAAGTTAATTTTATGACTTTATGTACGTAGCCATTAGTGAAGAGCAATCTTATGGCAGCAAATAGTAAGTGTGCTTATTGCACACTTCAGATAGATGCAAATGCTTTAGCATTTGTCTTAACTAAAAGCGTGCACATGAAATGCCTGATTAAGAAGGTGAGATGATGGAATATGGGCCATTCTTTTGTTATTAGAGTTATTAATTAGGTGAGGTGATGGTGAATAAGGGCCACATAAGTGCTGTTGATTGTGGGGGAAGGTTGAACACAAATAAATTGGTTGATTTGATGAGACATGCAGTTGATGGATAAGAATAAGATTGATTTATACGTACCGAAATCAGTTTGCAGCGCTTGTGGGAAAGAAAGCTATGCCTTTTATGTTGGTATGGGTGATTGGGATTAAGATGTGATGTGCTAAGAGACTCTTGTACAGAGTAGCTCCATAATAAAAATATAAAATGTATAACAAGGACTGTGTGGTGAATTACATCATAGCCCGATATAATGTTCTCAACATACCACTTTAGTAGGTGAGATTTTGTATAACAGATTAATCTAAGGGGTCTTCCACTGCTATCGCTGCCCATCTCCAAAATGTCCATGGTAGTCACTGATAGGCTAAAACCACATTATTTTACTAATCTAGGATTTTCCACTGATATTTTTTACCTTCGATTAAGCTAGTATATGCAGTGACTACTAGGTTGATTACAGTTGTGAAGCTAGAGACCTAGAGTGTCCTTGGGTGGTGCGCCCAGACACCAGGGTGAAGAAAATTGTTGCAAGTAACTGGTAAAAGTTTGCCATTTAAATTGTCTATGTTGCTAGATGCACAGTGAAGTGGCACCACCATCATTTCCTTCTTAGCTTCACCGCTGGTTGATTATGTTTTAAACTTTACTTCTGGTATCCAGTTTTATACATTTTTGTATATGGAAATTGAACAATTTTCTATCCTATTAATAGGTAAAATATTTTGTGCTATGTGATCTATCCACATTAGCAACTAGATTGTTTTTACTGTGTACATGGGGAGAATATTTGTTGCCAATGCAAGAAAAAAAACTTAGGTGCACTAGACATGAACGACTATTGATATCTGTAAATTGGTTTATTATGAGAAATCATATACCTTATGAACTTCGACTGGGTGTCTGGGTTTCATCTCCATAAAAAAAAACTAAAATTATTGGGTTTCATATCTAGCCTACCCCAACATGCTTGGGACAAAGGCATTGTTGTTGTTGTCGTCGTATTACCTTATGAATGGAAACGGCATCTGCTCGATTTCTGAGGGCTATATATAGGCTACTAGTTTCGCTACTGATTTGAAGTCAGATGGATTGTGTATCCTTTCCAAATGTTTCTGCTTGGATAAAAATGTATCTGTGCTAGTTTTAGGGAAGTTGTCCATAAGGAAGAGCTCACTTGGTTAGTAATCAATTAGTCAACCTTGAAACATGATATTGAATTATGGGGTTGTTTGGATTGCAGCTGATGGCTGCGAAACGAAATTTTGGTCGTTGACCACGAAGGGAGCATGCATTTGTATTGAAGTGTGCTTTGGCAAATCAACAGACCCATGTGTTGAGCTAGTGCATTTTTCATGCCAGCATTGGCCAAAACATGAGCAGCCAAATCGTGCGCCAAAAGTTGGCTCGCCCTCGATTTGGCTAGACGGGCATGAGCGAAAACAAAACAGCCCCTATGTTATGTTGCATATCTGCAAATGGAACTAGCAGTAATGTACGTTATTTGGGGAAAAAGAAGTTCGGAAAAATAGATGTCATACTACAATTGCTTGTGTACTTGATTTTTTATATATACATGTTTCTATTCTTCACATGACATATTTCAGCCTTGTTGTGATGCTCGTTGCTCTCCTTACTATCAATTATCCATTTAATGTGCCTGCGCAAAGCTCCTCTGGTAAAGAGAAGGCAATTTGGCAGTGTTCCTGTTCGGTTCTCCATTCTCCACAATTTTATGCATTTTATATTAGTAGGCAGAAGCACAGGCATAGTAATGAGCATGTTTTATATGTTGTTGAGTTGTATCATGGACTAATGGTCATGTGAACCTTGGTTCACATTGGGGTTACTGCCCTGCTGAAGATGGCCATGTCTTGGAAGGGTATTAGGACATTGAAGGTGGATGATAGATAATAGAGGGATGAGAGAGCTTTAAGGTTCCGGGTGACTTGATCCCGTCTCGATTGGTTCATATGTTATCTCTTATGTCTCTCTCATGCTATGGGTTAATAATGTATGATAGAAGTAACTGCACCCTTATTTGGTTCAATTCTTCTATTTGTCCACGTAGCATGAGAGTGACATAAGTGCATGGAGCTGGCCTCATTGTAATTTAGTTCAATTCTCACAAGGTCACAGGGGCATGCTGACATGACAACACAAAAACTTGTATAATATTTCCTGACCGTGCAACTAATGACCTGTTAGATCCATCATATATTTTTCGTTTTGTCTTCTAATTTTGAGTTGCTCTGCTTTTGCTGAAATGTTCGTGTTCATGTTCATATTTTGGCGTATCATCTGGGTGTTGAAAGGAATTATCATTCATGTATTATCATCACCATCTGTAATCAGAGTGTGGCTCTACTCAAATATGTCACTCATGCTTTGATTTTTGTGACGTTCAGGTATGACTTCGCTAGGAACAGATGGCTGAAAGAAGCAACTGCGAGAAGAAAGATCCCAAGCACTGAATGTTGTGGTTTCATATCACTGAATGGGGAACTCTGTGTGCTCACATCTGGAGAAGTTCCTGTCCAATCGTCTGGTTCATGGAGGCAGCAGAAGAAGAAATCAGCCCTGGATTTTCAGGTGTACAACCCTGGTACAAAGAAATGGAGAGTGTTCACCACATATCCACCATTTCATGTGCCCACTGATTTCAGAAGTGGAGCTCTCTGTGCAGTTGAGTTCTAGGCACTGCTCATAAACATTAACTGTATAGATTTAGACGACAAACCGAACATTTGATTGCAAGTACAACCCAAACATTTATAAAAAGCTCAAAAAAGGACAGCGGATAGCGGGATGGGTGAAGACAGTTATTCTCCAGCATATAAATACTAGGAATAAACAGGTTGTAAATAGCGGGAACAAGTGTATGAAGTACTGGATGGGTTATTACCTTGTTTGTTCGTAGATCGTTGTTTTTCTCTTGTGGCATGCTAGATTATCCTCTGTTCATGCTTTATTTGCCCCTTTTTCTGATCTGCTTTTTCATCTTCATCTGTTAGTCTTCTCGTTTTTTTAGAACCTTAGAGGCATGCTAGATTATTGGGTAGTCATGATTTATGATATACGTAATATAGGTTAGGACCTTTCAATAATGTATACATCCACCTGTTTCATGCTGGATTATCCTTCGGTAGCTATTCACGTGGAGCCAATCCGCTTAACCTGCTCTTTGATTTACTTTCTTTGGCTTTTGATCCTTACGGGGTTTTGTCCCCTTCAAAAGGAGCCAACGAGTTACGAGTTTACAGGAGAGGAACCCCACATGTCGACGCCTTTTTTTGGGCTGACCGTTGGTGCATTTATTTGACATACTTCCTAGTAGTACGGAGTGTTATCCTGTCAACATCTACTGAGCACACGATCATCAGCAATTTTCAAGAAGATAATTATAATTCAGTAGCTAAAGACACCTCGTGAACCATGGGCCAGTTGGCCCTCAAATACTCCAATTCATTTTTAAAATAAATGATGTTAGTTAGTTCAAAATTAAATTAATCAGCGTTATTTATTATGAAACGGATAGAATACTAATTTACTAGCACCTTTTGAGAACACATGTTTTTTAAAAAATCTTGTAAAAGTTTTCTTAAAAAAATAGATATTCATTACATTTCTTTTTATTTGACGATGTTTAGTTCATTGTTCAACTAATCCGAGCGTCAAATAAAAAAGAAACAGAGGGAATAGAATTCCAGGAAAAATATATTCAAAGGATGTCTTAGTTTAGGCCATTTGCTCTCCATAAATGGGGGCCAGTGGCCACACTTCATCTCACGCCCAGCCAGAAGCAAACTGAAGAAGTGACCAATTGGCTAGCAACACGGGTGAGCTGTGGCTGGTCTAGCCTGCAGCTCGATCGAGTTCGACTCCTGTATTCTTTGCGAAAATCGAAATATGTTACTACCTCCCGCTCGAAATGAATGTCGCTCGGACAGCCGAGTGTAGTATACTTTTAGTTCATTGGATTGTCGGAAACGTCAATCATTTCGAGCCGGAGGGAGTAGTATGGGAGATGTCCCTGCCCTCTCTAATCATTTTACGAAAGATATGCCAGCACATGATACGCCAGGATCTTTGGTGGCTGACGGCCCATATTAATTTACATCACGTTGCCGAAGGTTTACACAGTTCGAGCATGGATTTTGGAAGCCATATGTACACAAAGCATGCACGACCACCACCACCACCACCACCCTGCGGCGGGGGAGAGACGAGGCGGCGATCGAGTGCTGCGGCCGGCAGCGCGCCGAGCCGAGAGATGGAATCGATGGAAGCACAGCTGGGCCGGCCGGTCGATCAATAATCGAGTGCCTGCGTCGGGCTGCGGGTCCGTCCGAGGCGGATGCCATGATACTCTTTGTTGAACGGGTCGAGGCTCGCGCCAAATGATTAGCCGTGTCTCTTCTACTACGATTTGTACACCGTGCATGCATGCCTCCCTCTCTCGATCAAAGACAAAAGAGAGTATCCGTGTCAAAGTTGTCAGGAGCATAAAAACGACGTTCCAGATTAAAGTTCTCTCTTCCTTGTCAGGCATAGGAGATATGTAGAATTTGCTTATATTTTGAGCTGATCAAGGGCGGCGCGCGGGCCGGCGGCTTTGGGAGCTAGGTCGAGTGAACCGCGGACGAGACACGCCTAATCATCCGGCACGGGCCTCCGTGCCTGGGACGAAGCACGGCCACCAGCGCGCCATGATGCGGGCGAGGCGCGCCAGCTCACGTACAACGACCGATGAGCGCGGGGCGGTGACCCGTCACTCCGTACGTCCGATAGATCCGGCTCTGCACTGTGCTAGTATCAGCAGCCTCACGCGCGCCTGATCTCTACGAGTAGTCTCTATGAGCACACCGGATGGACCGCGAGGTAGAGCTAGCTACCTAGGTGTACTCGCAGACGGGATGCACCGAGGTCGAACTAGGAGTAGCTATCTAGCTACTCGCGCGCGGAGGGGACGGACCGAGATGTATAGAGCTAGGTACGTACTCGCGCAGAGAACAATCAAGGATCGGTCATGTTACGCGCGCTCGGCCATAGCATAGCTTCTGTTAACTTTTGTTTAGTCGCACGGTCGCTCAAGCCTCCCCTCCTCTAGGCGAGAAAAGACGAATTAAAGCGCCGGCGGCCGTCGAACAGAGACGAGGAAAAGATCCGAGATCCCCGTCGTCGTCGGTCTACGGGGCGGCGCGGCGAGCACGAGCACGAGCACGAGCAGGCGGCCGGTCGGTCAACAGAGGCCATGATGGGCCGCACGGTGTCCGAACTCCTATCATGATCTTCGCGGGCCCCGACGACGAGGGTGCTCGTGCTCTGCTCCTCTGTTTTTTTAATTTCAAAGTTTTTTAAACGTTGCTAGCAGTAGCAGCAGAGAGAGGAGGAGGAACACGACGGAATGCAATCCAACACACGACGGTCGACGGAGCGTAAGTAAGGGCATCACGCATTTTCTCGTGGTAGCGCCGGCCCGAAGAAGATCTCGCTTGGCTCCGGAACCGTGCCGGCCGGATCGGGCGCCATCATCACCTCGCCACTCGATCGATTACTGTATATATTATGCTCGCCAGCCACAGCCAGCCATGCACAGCCAGAAGAGCAGAGCAACCGGTCCGGTATCGAGCGGAGCGAGGAGAAGCCGTACGTGTCGAAGCGGTCAGCCGCACCGCACGCCGAGCCACGCGCCCCCGCCCCCCGTGAGAGGGAGCTAAGTAGAGGACGACACGATCGACGACGGACGAACATCGATCGGCGCGCGTCTGTATGTGGCCTACTAGCTAATAATGGAACACTAACCGCCACCACCACTCCATCCACCATCGTGCGTGCGTGCGTTTGCGCCAATCGAATCGGCGGACGACTGCATGCGTGCGTGCCCGTGCCAGTGCTCGCTCGGTGCTGCCGCCTGCTGGTAGCAACAGCGCGATAGTACTAGTACTCTAGGACTACTCCCATTACCGATGGATCTTCGATCGGCAAGCTAATTAAGGGCGCCCGCCAATGAGGACGCGCGCGATGCCATTGGCCAAGCTCAAGCTGCATGCGCTCCATCGATCGACACACACACCCGCGGTGCTAGCTAGCAGTGGAGAGTGAAATACTAATCGGCAGTGGCGCCCTGTCTCGGGCTTGCCTCCGCGCGAGGTCGGCACGATGGCGGCGATGATGACGGTGATGATGGCGTCCATCCGTTGCCGAGAGGAGGACTAGCTAGTAGTACGCGAATCGATCGCCCGGCTCGCACCCCTGGACGTGGTCCACCGAAGGTGGGCCGTGGGCGGGCGGGGGCCAGAGCTGAGGAGAGCGCAAACGAGACGAATGACCTTCGCCTAGCTCGGCCTCGGCGTCGCTTGCTTGTTTGGAGTGGACCAGCCGACAACAGAGCATTAGTTAATCCGGCTGTATCGTGTTCATTCTCATTGCTGAGTGAACCAAGGAGTAAGTACTAGTAGTACTAGTGCACCCCACTCCTACGCTCACCTCCTGCATGCTTAATACTAATACTACTAAAAAGAAACGAAAAAAAAAAGATGATGTTGCTGCTGCTAGCTGCGAGCTGCCCCCACGGACGGGTATCCAGTGGGACGACACCGTGTTCCCCATGTCTGTCGTCCCTGCTTCATAACTCAACTCCGTTGTGCATCGACCACGCGAGGAAGTTCAGCATGCATCCGTGCCGTACGGTCAAGGGAACAGATTCCATCGATTTCGATCGGTACAGATTCCTCCTGTTAACTTATTAGTACTCCTATTTGCCTCTCTCTCTCTCTCTCTCCCCTTCTCGTTGTGGCATACAGTACGGTGCTTGCTCGATTGAAATACGTATCAAGAAACATGAATACTACGTACTACAGCTCTTCAATACTGGATATGTACGTATATAGCTGATGGTCCCCTGCTGGTTTTCATCACCGAAACCAAACCAGCTGTTGGTTTAATTTGATACGCATGGCGCTCTGTTCAACAAAGTACTCCCTCCTTTCTCAAAAGATTGTCACCTTCTAGTACAAAAATGAACTAGAAGGTGACAATCTTTTGAGAAAGGAGGGAGTAATAAGGATCTAGGAATACATTTGAAAACTGGATACGCGATCGAACATTCCGTTTGTAGAATATACGTGAAAGGTAGCGAGTAAACTAGCTAGCCCCCTACTGTATCAGTAGGTTGGTCTCGGCATCACTCATCATGCGCTCATGTAGTAAGTACTACATGCCCGGCCGGGGTGACGGTAATCATCAATTGCAGGGTCAGCACTCGATCGATCATGGGCACGATCAGGGCGCACAAGGCGGCATGTGAAGTACACCTTCAAGGCACAGCCTAGCCTCCTAGTGTGGCCCCCCACCCCACCCGGCGGCTAGCGGCAGCATCATGCTAGCCTGCTAGGACAAACGCGGCCGGGGACGGCGAAGACGACGACGACGGCGACCGGGCGGGACATGATGAAGGATATTCCGGCCCGGCGCGGGCCCCACCGGTCGGTCAGCCCCTCAGCTCGATCGGCGTAGCGTAGTACAGTACTAGGCACCAGGGAGCGCGGCTTTGGCTGGCACATGATGGAGGATACGTATTTCGTACACCGATGTCGGAGTAGGAGTAAGAGAGCAGGCAGGCAGGCAGTGGATTGTGCGCTTCGGCACGCGCGCGGCGGATCCGGCGGCTGCCAAGCCCAGCAGAGCCCGACACGCCCGCGCCGCCGTCCACGAGGCTGATCCGACGGCCGCGGCGGCGACGACCGACCGGCCGGCCTTTTTCTTTTTTTCGCAGCAAAAAGCGCGGCCTTTTTTTCCGTTCGTCCGCCCAGTCAGTCAGTGTCTCCTGGATTTGGCTCTTGTGTTTTTGCCGCGCGACATCGCATCAGTAAAGACGGCCGTGCAGACAGAAGCCTCGATCGAGTGCGCCGGCTCCGGCGTGCACTGCACACGCACTGGCGTCACAGTAATCAAACGAGTGCCTTTCGTTCCTTGCTGCTACAGTAGTAGTACTAGCCCTCCCTAGTCGGAGCTTGCTGCTGCTGCTGCCGCTGCCGGTTCAATGGCTTTTCTCGCTCGCTGCCGGAGCAGCAGAGAGAGATGTATGGCATGGGGTGCCTTTTTCTGATGATGACCCGGCGCGCGCGCGTCAGAGGATCGGATTCCCCACTTGTCCTATTCGCCTCTTGTTGGTGGTGGTGGCGTGGTGTGGTGCGGCGTCGGAGCTGAGACGAGTGAGGCCACTCGACTCCCCCGTTCTGTTCTGTACATGGAAGCAGGCAGGCAGGCAGGCAGGCGTGTCGAGGATGCAGTCACTACCGATACGGGGGAGACGAGCGGGTGGGCGACACGTGGCCCGGGGAGCCGGCTGAGCTGGGCTGCCGAGGCTTTCCGGAGCAGCGGGCGGGGGCAGGAACGAGGCACGCGCACCCACCACGCCCAATCGAGTGCCCACGCCACGCCCCCCCGGCGGCCTGTCCTCCTCCCCGTCGCGCCCCGCCCTCGCCTTCTGCTGCTTCCTCATCAATTCAATTCCTCCCTCCTGCTGCTGCTGCTCCGCTCCGTCTCCCTCGCTCCTCATCACCTTCGGTTCCCTCGCCCCCTGTATCTACTCAAAAGCAGTGAAAGCCAGGGAATAAAAATTAAAGACGCGCGGCCACACGGTCACTAGCCCAAGCGCCCGCGCGCCCTCTTATAAACCCTGTGCACCCTCGCTTCTCCTCCTCCTACTCCTCGCCATTGCACTCGCACAGCTCGTTCTGCTCCTGCTCCCCCTTCTCCTCCTCCGTTTCTGGCTCGGTAGTTTGCTCTCATCTCCTTGCCGAGGTAGAGACTTTGGAAGGGAGGCAGAGCGAAACATAGGCAGGAAGGAGGATGCCGTGGGCGGCCGGAGTCCGACTTGTCCTGCTCGGCGTCATCATGTAAGCAGCTTCGCTAGTCTAGTAGTAGTACTCCGATGCAGCTGCCGCCTGGACTGGATGCATGACGATCCTCCTGACTGCGGTCGATCCTTGTGTTTGTATTTGCAGCTGAGCCTCATCTTTTGCTTCACTGATCGCGGCGGGGAACGTGCATTGGCCACGACAGGAGGAGCCGCAGCAGCAGCAGCAAGGCGTGCGTTGAACACGGTGATAAGAAGTGGCGCCATCGCGCACTACCACACGCGCGGATAAACCAGAGGGTTTGCCAGGTGCTCCATCACCACATATATTACTGTACCTTTTTATTTTCCTCTTCCTCCTCACTACGCTCGTTTTTTTTTTGCGTACGGTACATACTACTGAAATTGTCACTGATTAACTAGCAGCTTGCATCTTCCCTGAAATTGCAAATGTCCATGCCCTTTGATAGAATAGAGCTGACTTGATTAGTACAACCTGCTAATAGGGTATACTACTGCTAGTAAGTTACCAAAGTCATAATCCGTGTTCTGTAACCTGATCTTTCGTTAACGATTTTGGTAAGTATATCAGCTATCTAGTCTTTGATAATTCCAGATTTCCCGTCTCGTGCCACCCATTCCTGGACACGTACGGTACGGGAGTGGAGTAGGTCGCACGACATGCATTGCATGCCACCGCAACGCAATGATCTCTCGCGCCTCACGCGCGTGCGTGCGTAGTACGTTGGTTGTGATGAAGCTGGAAGCCTAGTAGTGCGCTCGGCTGCACGCGTCGACCCAAATCTCGGCACGCCTTCACTTTTTTTTACCCCTTCGTCTTTCTGCTTATGTGCTGCTCCCATGCTACTCCTACTCGTGCGATTGGGTTGGGGCCTTTGAATATTGCCGCGCATTGCATCGTGCTTTCGGCCCTCTTGTGCTCGCTTGTCCCCTGCTCGCAAAAACCGTTAGCTCTGTGCGCTTCTTTCCCGGCGGCATGTCCCACCCTCCTCTGCTTCGTCGGCTTCAGTTGTCTTCTGTGGTGGCGTGGTACGTAGGCCACGTCGCTTTGCATCGCGTTGGGTGTCGTTGGTACCACTTGGAAAGTCGCTTTGGTTGGTTCCGCGCGTAGTAGTAGTACTCCCTCCATCCTAAAAAGTTTGTCGCTTTGTAATTCATTTTTGAACTACAAAACGATAAGCTTTTTGAGACGGAGGGAGTAGTATGCAATGCACCCAATTGCCTGACTTGTTCAGGAGTGGTATGACATGACAGTGGCGTTGCACTTGTGTTTTCTTAGTGGTGCACGCAGTACAGTGGTTCAATTCCTTTTTGTTGCCGATTTGTGTACTGAACGTGTTTGTGATGTGTTTTCGCCTTTCGACTGTGATGTGCAGGCTGAGTACTCCCGTCATCTTCTCCAGCCCGTGACGTAGATTCCTGCATTGACCACCGTTTCAAAACCCTCTCCCTTGTTCGAGCGGCTTGAGAGGAAGAAAACAGAGCAGGGTCCGCTCTGCGTGAAGAAAGAAAGGAAACATCGAGATGCAAGGAGGCCACGGGTACTACGGCGGCCGGGACTCCCCGCCGCAGGGCTACGGCTACGGCTACGGTTACGGTTACGGCGGCGGGTACGGCTACGATGCCGGCGGGTACGGTTCGGCGGGCGGGTACTACTCCACGGGCGGCGGGTACCCGTCGGCCCCGCCGGCGGCGTACGTGGACCCGCTCGGCGCCGGGCAGAGGAGGGCGCACGAGTTCCCGGCGCCGCTGAACGGGCTCGAGTTCCAGCCGTCGGAGACGTGCCCCAAGAACTACGTCATCTTCGACCAGACGTGCACCAGGAGCCGGGTCATGTTCCACCCCTCCCTGGCACACAAGCTGGACGGCGGCTCGTCCGGCCACGTCGACCATCGTCACCAGTACGACTACTACGGCGGCGGGAAGGGCGGCGGCGCGTACAGGGACAACAACGACGACGACAGCTGCTCAGTGCGGCAGAAGGAGGACACGGAGGAGATCGACGCGCTGCTGAGCTCTGACCAGGACGGCGAGGAGGACGACGTGGTGAGCACGGGGCGCACCCCGGGGTACCGGGACGACGTCGTCGTCGACGGGAGCTCGCCGGACTCGACGTGCTCGTCTAGCTACGGCAATAATAAGGCGCGGGCGCCCAAGAAGGACCGGATGAAGAAGATGATGCGGACGCTCAAGGGCATCATCCCCGGCGGCAGCCAGATGGACACGCCGGCGGTGCTGGACGAGGCCGTCCGGTACCTCAAGTCGCTCAAGGTGGAGGCCAAGAAGCTCGGCGTGCGCGGCGGCTCGGACAGCTAGCTAGATAGCTAGCTTAGCATGCAGCTGGACTGACTGATCGGTCGATGAGCACGGAGGCAGCAGGGTAACTGACATCCAACCGAATCGATGGGCACGCGCGCACGAGGCGGCAGCAGTAGTTGGTCTTTCTGCAGCGCCATGATCTGGCTCAACTCTTTTTGTGCACTCTACTTTTGGCCACGGGCATTATGCTCCGCCCATGATGAGAGCATGGGCCATCAGAGAGAAGGCAACTGGGCAGGGACGGACTCTCGAACGAGAAGGCTGTACTGCTGGTAGCTAGCGATTCGATCGCTTTGGGTGTAGTGAGTGGATCGAGATGATGGCATGCCGGCCGGAATCAAGTGGGTGGTGTCAGTGGCAGGGGGGATCGAATCGAAGGAGCAACGCATGCATGCATATGCTCCTTGGCTTGGCCCTTTGCTCGTTAGCTGCTTCGTTTCCATCCCTCTGATGCCTCTGCCATTACCTGTCTTGCTAGTGGTCGTTGGGTCCCCTCCCCCCTCTCTTTTGTTGCTTGTATAAGCACCAGCAGGACAAGCCTGGACGTCTGATACTACTACTACATGTCTGCCTGCCTCTCTGGCTTCATTTGCTTTGCTTTTTTTCAGTCCACGCTGCTAGCTGCTTCTCTTGTCTTTTTTCATGTTTCAATCCATCTATTATTATTGTTATATATCCAGACATTTATCCATAGTGTGCGTGCGTGCATGGCTAAGCGTTACTCTACTAGTACGCCGGCCCCCACTTCCATAGTGTCATGACTGCGATCGATGATGCGTGCCGCTTGTGTTGACGATGATGATGATGGTGGCACACATTGACACACTACTACTTGCCTGGTTCGTGTTGTATATCAACCCATGTGGTGGGGTGTGGTCTATTATCATACTTCATGTCCGGTGTAGTGGTGTTGGGCATGCATGGCACTAACTACGGCCGGATCAGCTATGGCCCTTTTCGCTTCTGCATGCATGCTGAGCAGAGTATCGATCGATCCCCACAGCCTTTTGTTCCGTCCGGCTAGTAGTAGTGCTCGCATCCTACACGGAAAAAGACCTTGCCACCCTTGCTCTCCCTTTAGCAGCGATGTCAACTTGATGCGTGCGTGCTAAATCTAAGCATGCTGTATAACGATGACGGAGAACATGCATGGCTCCCTCTTCTTCGGTCTCTATACATGGCCGGATGATTTTTGTTCCGTGTCATTTGCGCGTTGACGACGAGTCGTGGGTTTGGACTGGTCCAACCCAAAATTAATGTGGCGAATCAGAACGCTTGGATGTGACGCGAGTCGCGACCACTCCACGAGCGAGCGAGCTGAGTGACCTCCCGCATGCACGGCGCCGCAAGTGCTGGCTGGACTACTAGTTGTTGTTGCGTATTTGATCGGCGGCCGGCCACTGCCGCCATCTTGCTGCTGATCATCCTTCACACACTTGTTTGGACATCCACTGCATGCATGCCACAGGAGTAACACAGCACTGGCCCCGCGGGCGGCTCAAACCATGATACCAGCACGAGTGCGCACGTTCCATCGTGCTCTCTGCTGCCTGTTGAAGTGTGGATGCTGCCGCCACTATTATCGTCGTTCGTCTCGACCGGCCGCCGGGGCCGGTGCCGGTGCACGGGCGCCACTGGGAGCGTACGGTTGGCGAACTTCCATGTCTGATCGTCGTGCAAGGTCAGTCAACTCGATCCGCGAAATGCTCGCATTATCGATCGATTGGTGGGTCCCTTCCTTTGCCGTATAGTAACACGCAATACAATGCACATCATTTGAGCTGGTTGTCTCAATTACGTGCAGTACGTATTTGAGCCAATACAAATAACCAATTGATGCGACGTCTTTCCTTGTTCTGAAAAGACGAGAAAAAAAATGCTTGGGCGGACTAGCATTGCTAGCTACGACGTACGCGTGGTCCATGCGGTTGAAACTAGCTAGCGATCGGCATGCATGTCCGCACGACGCGAAACCAACCAACCAACGGCGCTCGCCCCCCCAAAGCCCCGATTCGTGCAGCAACCACGCGACTGACGGTACGTGCTTCCGTCCCGCACACGACGCACGCACCCGACTATCCGCACCGCACGGCACACGCGCGCGGCCGAGGTTGAGAGAGCGAGGGCGACCACCCGTCACGAGCTAGCCACCACCCAGAGCACGCGCGCGCGCATCTACTGCTAGTGCACGGGCCGTCCTCCCCTTCCACTCGCCACCAGGCATTGTTACGACACTGTACCGCCCGTCACCGTCGCAGGAACAGTCGGGAGCACTGCTCGTCGCGTGCGAGTGGTCTTGACTCTTTAGTCCTGACACCTCGTCTCAGCGCGCACACAAGAGACGCCGTAACAAAAGATGGCGCACACAGTGCTTGCCGGAGGACGGGGACGTACTACGTACGTACATTTCGGGGGCGAAAAATGCTGGTACTTGGTTCCCCGTTCTCGAAAATTTATCACCTTATAATTTATTTTTAGCTATAAAGTGACAAAATTTCGAAAATGGAAAAAGTACGAAACAGCTAAGATGGCTGAATCAAATGACAAGCTTGGGTATTAGCCTCATAAGTTGTGTCAAGATTATCCACACACACACGAACGACGCACGGCATTCATCAGTCCGTCCGTCCAGTGTTACTCCTGACCACCGTTGATCGGGCTCGCTGACAACCTCGAATCTGACAACTTATATGCCCACGGCCCACCTCCGAAAAAATGAGCAATGCCTTTTTTTTTAAAGGATATGAAATGCGTTGTAGTGGGCCCCGCCTTGTCTTGGCCCGCCCAAAGGTGTGTCGCTCGAGTCCAAAGGTCTTCTTGGAGTTTCATAATGGTCCAAAGGCCTTGGTTTTTTCCAGCCCATATCTGGATCGGATCGGAGTTCAGAAGCGCCCCAAACCTCGGAGAGTCACGTCACCCGGCGCCGCATTTCGGGGACAGACGTAGCCGCCGTGCCCTGGCTGCGGAACGTCGGACAGTCTGTTGCAAAGGGAATTTTTTAAACATCAATTTTTTATATTTTATATTAATAATCACCAGATTTTATTTTTTTTACCAATCTAGCCACCTAGTTGTCCATTCTCTAGACTCCTAGCTTACGTGGACCACCGGTCGTCCAGTAGAAGGACAAATCGTCCATCTACCAAATAACCGGATGACGTGAAGTGCCACATCGACTTCTGTCGCCCAATAGATGAACAAATAGTCCATCTAGATTCTACGTGGCGCCACCATGGTGGTCCGCTCTCCGCATCAACGGTCAAAAAACCTGGCAACGGTAAATCCGTCGGCTGATGGACGATATGTCCATCTAATGAACGACATGAACAGAAAAAAAAATGGTGCTACACGTCACCCAGTTGTTTGGTAGATGGACGATTTTTCGTTCTACTGGACGACCAGATGGACGAACTGTTAGAAACAATGCAGTTCGAGTGTGGAAGTTAACTAGATGGCTAGATTGTTAAAAAAACGAAACAGCGCACTAAAACTGGTGGAAGGATACAAGGCAAACATGGCGCAAGCCTCCTATATGACATGAAACCGAGCGAGCATGGAATTTAGTTAGGGTTCACAAGAAGCCAACTCATTACCTTCTATGATTAGGAATGGCAACTGCACAAAGCATATATACACAGCTATTCCATGAAGATCCGCCGGTTCAGCAGTAATAAGAAAAGCCCGAGGAAAAACACAGAAAGACACATCATATTTTACCATAAAATGCAATACAGTCCCCTTGACATGGGCCCTGGATCCGTACCTGGTTGTACTTTATCAGTAGGTAGACCTGTTCCTTGCCGGCCGGTAATGTTTCAAGAATATTAGACAGAAGTCCTTGTCCACTTGATAAGTTGATACGCTCCATCATGAGATCATTCCGTGAATTTTGGTAGGATAATTCCATTCATCATCTATGCATTGGACATGTGCCAATGAAGAATGAGGTGGCGATGGATCAATCGATCTCATTCCCCAAACCAGACGAGAAAACCAGACCATCACCATTCCACATCTCAAACACAAACACATCATTAACAGCCCCACATATGAACATTTTTTTTTGCGCCACAAAAAGAAATGAACATCTGGTGTGTTCTGCAGCATGAA
The DNA here is from genome assembly GCA_036927565.1 of Tuctoria greenei. Taxonomy (NCBI): domain Eukaryota; kingdom Viridiplantae; phylum Streptophyta; class Magnoliopsida; order Poales; family Poaceae; genus Tuctoria; species Tuctoria greenei. The sequence continues at coordinate 196,530,701 of JAYESD010000007.1, forward strand.
TATGATTTGACAATGAAGATCTTTCCGTGGAACACTCATTAAATACAGTTCCTCGTTTCTACTGCCAGATGAAAGCTGTAAAAGAATTAAATACCTTGTCTACAGTTCTGATACAATTATGTGGCGACAATTTTTCAACAAGCAGCAATCAACAGAAGAAATAGATATTTTGTTGAGAGGACATTAACAGTTTTCATTGACAAGAAAATGACTGTATATTCACACCCTGGTCATATTATCATGCAAATAAAGGAATTCATCCATTGCTATCTTTCATAAGGAAATGGTACTTTTTAGGGAGCAACATCAAAGTTTCTCGATATTCTGCCTTCAAGGAAAGTGATACTAACATCAAAGTAGTGGAAGCTTCAAGTGTGAACCCCCTCTCATCAATTCTGGAGAGATAAGCCCCAGCCCTGCTTAAGTCACCCTTAAGCAATAAACTCCTAACTACAACATTAAGCATACGCGAGTTTGGAGTACAACCACGTTTCTCCATGTCTAGAAACATATTGTCCGACTCTTCCAGCAGCCCTTCTTTTATCCGGTTTTTCATCATTATACTGTAGGTCACCACACTCGGCGTTAAACCATTGTCTGTGATAGAAGTAAACAAAGCCATGGCATCGTCCTTTCTTCCAACATTGAACAATGCATTGATCATAATATTGAAAGTCCGAATATCAAGCTGAAGATCCATAGAACAGAGGTTCTTGAATATTCCAAGCGCATCACTGACACAATTATTTTTACAGAGTCCATCAAGAACTATGTTATAGGTAGCAATACCCAAGGATATTCCAGTGTTTACCATCTCCAGATAAAGCTCCTTTGCATCAACGACACGACCAGATTGAAATAACCCATGCAGCAATGCATTACAGGCAATAACACCAGGTTTCACACCTTTGCTCAACATTTCCTCAAAAAGAGCCAAGCCGTTCTCTATCCTACCTTTCTTACAGTAGCCATCAATCAATGTACCATAGGTAATATCATCAGGTCTTAAGCCAATTGAAACCATATCAGTAAGTAGCTTTATTGCCTCATCCATCCTTCCATCTAGGCAGTACCCACCTATTAATGTAGTATAAGAAAAAACATCAGGCTTTACACCAATACATGCCATCAGATCAAAGAATTTTTTGGCTTCAGTAACTCTTCCTACTTTGCATAAGTTGTCCATAATTGTGCTGAAGAACACAACATCAGGAAGAATGCCTCTGTTAATCATTTCAAAAGACAATTCCTCAATCCTGTCCCATTTGCCACTGGTACAAAGACCAACCATTAAGGTGTTAAACACAATTCTGCAAGGATCAAATCCATCCTCGATCATCTGATTGAATTGGAACATAGCATCATCCACTCTACCTGTCTTGCATAGTGCATCTATTATCGTTCCGTAGTTGACTATGTTAGGGTTCAGTCCCTGTTCTTGCATTTTTGTAAAAACAAGCAGTGCCTCATCGACCATTTGTCGTTTAGCATATCCACCTATGAGTATATTAAAGATATGATGATTAAAGGAAATACCATGTTGAGCAATCAAATCTAGAAAATCATGCATATCAGCAAGGGATCCATTGGAAGCATAGCCATGAAGCAGGGTACTATAGGTCCAAACGTTGGGTTTTAGACCCCTGTGGACCATAGAGTCAAAAATGTTCCTAGCTTCTGTGCATCTTCCATTCTTGCAAAGATAGTCGATCAGCACACTGCAGGTAACAACATCTGGTCTGTGACCATCTCTGGACATTTCTTTGAGTATTCTAATTGCCTCTTTCCACTGCCCCAAACAGCAATATCCGTGAATTAGACTGTTATATGAGTGACAGTCAGGCAGAACACCCTTTTCAGACATTTCCTTTAGAACCGCCTCAGCCCTATCCATTGCTCGAGCCTTGCATAGGCCATCTATGATTGTGTTATATGCAAGGTTCCAAAAGGCGCTAGGCGCTAGGCAGGCGGTGACCGTCCACTTAGAGCCTAGGCGTGACTAGGCGCCGCCTAGGCGTTTCAAGGTGGTGTGCACTATATCAGTGATGCATTCTAATTTTTTAAAAATACTACAATATATTCATATTTCTGTTATATGAGTTGATTTTTCGCAACCCACTTCAACCCTGGGGCTTTAACTTTTACTGTCCCAAGCAACAAACCAACCCAACTGTTGCATGTCTCCTTCCACGCTGGACACACTTCTGCTTTCTACGCTTCGGATCCCCATCTCTTCTTCCTCGCAGATCCGTCACCCCCGTTACCTCTCCTTTGCGGCTCACCTCCGGATTTGGCAGCTCCGAAGCCCCTCCTCCGTGGCTCACCTCTCGATCCTCCCTCTCCTCCCTCCCCCGGCCGCCTTGTGGCCGCCTACCCCCCAAGGCAAGGCGGTCCACACGCGCGGAGCGCCTAAGCGAGCCTAGGCGAGCCTAGGCGAACGCCTTTTGGAACGGTGGTTATATGACACCAAATTTGGTTGGCAACCGTCTCCAACTTCAAGCATCATGTGGAGCATCTCCAGAGCCTCTTGACTCCTCTTATCATCGCAGAGCCCCTTGAGAAGCGTGGTGTAGGTGAAAACATCAGGTGTGCAGCCAAACTCCCTCATTCGATGGAGCACCACGTCCATTGCGTCAATCATCTTCTTGACATCACAGAGGCCCTTAACTAGTTGATTGAGGACCACGGTGTTGACTCGCCAACCCGATTTAAGGATCTTACCGAAGACGGCAAACATGAGGTCCAAGCGGTGCAGGCGGCAGCAGCAGCCGATGACAATGCTGTAAATGTGTATGTCAGGAGCAACCTTGCTAGAGCTGGCTCGGGAGATGCGGTTGAACAGTGAGATGGTGAGCACATTGCCGTCGCGCACAGATGACGAGGAATCCGTCTGCCCGCGACTTACAGCGATGAAAAGCTTGTTGAAGGCGGCCACCGAGGTGGGTCTGGCTTGAGGAAGCAATTCGTCGAACAGTTGGAGTGCGTCCTCGGGACGGAGACTCCCCGAACGGTAGCGTTCCTGAATGACGCGCTCCAGCTCCCAGCAGGGCCGAAGGCTGGTGCGGACGTTCGTCGCGGCCGCGGCAGAGAGCCCACGGTGCACGGCCATTTGTGGGAGCTGACACCTACGAGCATGCGCCAGGGGAGGGAAAAAGGGCCACTTGTGCGTCCGCCGCTCACCAGTAGGAACAGGCGAGGAGCACGCCGGCGGGCAGGGCGTCGCAGTTGGGGTTAGCTGGAAGGATGAAGGATGGAGTGTGCCTGGCGGCGCAATCGTCGGACGCAGCGCATGTGGCGTGGGCCTAGCTGAAAAAAAAAAATGCGTGATACAGCACACAATTATAACACAGCACCCCACACGGTTCAAGTTCAAACCATGATACCAGCACGAGTGCGCACGTTCCATCCTGAGCGTTGGCGTCCACGCCGAGGGCTCTGTTTAGTTTCGCTCTTATGAAACTCGATTATTTAATGAGTATGATTTTCTGATAAACCGTGATCTGAATAATCGTCAGGATCAGAGACAGAGTGTTTGGCAAATCTGATATTTTTTCTATCGAGAATCCTCCTGGACAGGTGCCTGAAAATAGCCTTTGCGTCAGTCGACATTACAGACCGTTAGATTTACTTTATGATTCGTGCACTCCTATGCTCAACCTTATCTTCTTCTCCGACTACGAATCGAGGCCCGATATTTTCCCGAGTCTGGTGGTGGCGCCCGTGCTCGAAGGCGCTCGACCCGCGCGCCCACCCTCGGCGCGGCGGCGCTCGACGCCTGTACCTCGCGCTGGTGCCTGACACGGCGGAGCTCGTCGTAGCGCCTGGACGCAGAGGTGGAGATCGTCGCATGGAGTTCGTCGGAGGTGACGGCGCGCAGACACGCGGTAGCGGCGGCGTCGCGGGCACCGGCCGCCGGCGGCGGCCGGCGTCAGACAAGGGTACTTTTTTGTTAATTGTTAATCGTAATTTTAATATGTTAATTCGTAATTGTAAGGACTATGTTGATTGTAATATAATTAAATGTAAATATTTTGTGATTGATTAACCTATAGAATTAAGGCTCAATGACTAATCATATAGATTAGTAGTTAATAACAGTAATTAGTTGCTAATAATTAGGTGCCTGAAAATTTCATGCACCAGAAATATAGACAGCCCCTTTTTCTATAGATTATCTCTAGTCTGCCTGTATAATGACTTGTATACCCCTGAAGTTGATTACAACTTATTTTTGTTGTTTTTCCCATCTTATCCAAATATACTTCCAATATTATTTATTCTATTATTGTTGGTGCAGAAATATTTTTGGAAGCGTGATTCAGAACTCGAACAATATCGAATGCATCTGTCCATCGGGATCGAATGCATTTGTCCTGCAGGTTCCTCCTGCGCAGCAGGCCGGTTCATGGCGCCGGCGGGGTCCGTGAGGGTGTCGACGATGCTCCCACATCACCGAGCGCAACGCGGCGCAAGAGGACAGGCAGCCCGGGCGAGAGGAACAGCGACTGGGGAGATAAGGCCGGAGATGAAGGAGAAGCTTGCGATGAGCAACTGAGCAAGGTGAAGCCAAAACGCTAGGACGTGCACGCCTGATGAAGTCGCTCTCTTCTTCCTTCACGGGCGACGGCGCGGCCGCATGCGCAGGCCGACGGCACGGCCGCAGGCGGGCGACGGCGCGGCCGCATGAGCAGGTCGACGGCGTGGCCGCATGCGCAAGTCGACGGCGGGTGACGTTCGGCCGCAGGCGCAGGTCGACGGCAGGCTCAGGGCGATGTCGGGCGTCGGTGAGAGCGCAGCTATGGGGATATATGGGAGGCGGTCGGGGAAAGAAGAAACCCAGGGTAGGTATGGAAATCGGTAGTGGATTACTGGTAACGCGACTCTGCGATACCAGTAAGCCAGATGCCAGTTGTTTTTAGGCTTCTCACATAAGTCGCTTAGAAAATAAGTGAAATTTAAGCAATGCGTTTGGATGAAATTTTTACTTATTTTAATTGATAAACTAATTATAAGCAAAAACAAACAGGGTCGAGGTATAACAAAGGTTTCCACTGAGACACTAGCTACGCCGGCGGGCGAGCGAGTGATCCAGGTTCCAAGACGACTACGACGATGACGACGCCCGCGCGTGCTCTCGTCCATCTGTGTGCGCGCCGCACACCCGCGTTCGTGGGGAGATATTTCTTCGCGTAGAGGTGCGCGTTTGATCGGCGCCCAACGGTGCGTGCGTCGGCTCTGGTGCATGGTTCACCGCACAACACAGGAATGCAGACTTGCAGAGCGGAGTGTGACTGTAGGAGGTCAACTGCATCGTCCTGTCGCGTGTATAGATGGCTGAATGGGTCGAGCCAAATGAGTCAGCATGAAGCACGACCGTTTTGGCACGGCTCGAGCACGACTCGACACGAAGCACACCGGGCCCGGGCTGGCACGAAGCATGACTCGGGCCGTGTTTGGGCTCAGACTCAGGACCGTTGGGCCATCCCAACACGACCCGATTAAGGGTCTGCTCGACTGGCCCAACATGCGGCTCGAATAGCCCGTGTGGGCCAGCCGGGCACGGGCACGGTCTGTCGGTGGTTTGGAACCGACAGATCTCCCGACACTACTAAAGTGTTATAGGAGTTTAAAGTTCGGTGTGGGCGCGCGGAGATTCAAGAAGGTGAATTGTAAATAGCACGGGAGACACAAGAGTTTACGTGGTTCGGACCGCCTGAGCGTAATACCCTACTCCACGGGTGTGTTGGTTCTGTAGTAGCTGTATGAGCTTGTATCGAGCGTCTATGGTGCGTGTGTGTTCCCCCTTGAACGTGTCGTCGGCCTGTCCTTTTATAGCACAAGGGCAGGCCGTTACAGGTTAGCCTGGCCTGACATGTGGCCCCGGCGGTTACTAGTATTGATACACGTTTAATTGCTCTTAATGACCCTGTAACAGGCTTTGACGGCACCGTTACTGGTGTTAAGATCGTCCGTTTAAGTGTCATTAATATGGTATTAATGGCACTTAATCGGGTCTTGAAGTCCTTGATTCCCCTTTGAGGATCCGGAGCCGTTGCGGGGTCTTCCGGAGGTTAGAGGCTGAAGATCCGACGATTGGACACGTGGCAGCTCCGGAGCTTGCTGTGGGAAACAGGTAGCTTCGGGGCTACCTGACACGTGTCAGGTCCGGAGCTTCTCTCGGTCAGGGGTTAAGTACGGAGGTGCCATTTCGGTATATGACCCGGAGCTTCCCCCTTGTGGGCGGTAGCTTCGGTTTGGTAGTACACGTGGTGACCCTGGGATTAACCATGTTGGAGAAGCGGGTCCGGTTATGTCTGACATGTGGGCCTCCGAGGGTCTTCAAACCAAGTAGATGACTTTTCTTTGAGATGTTTGTAACCTCAAGGGGTGTACGGTTTCTAGGGTACCGACAGTGGCCCCCTGGACCTACCTCCGGGGAAGACCACTGGGGTGAAGTCATTCCGCCGGAGGTGGGTCCATCCTCGCGACTCTTGAACTGAGTCTTCAAGGGTCTTTGAAGGTGCCGTTGGCGAGGATTTGGAGTTAAATCCTCGCCGAGTGGCGTATCCCGCGTGCGGCAGATGAGATCTTTGGCGTGCGGATCTCACACAAATGAAGGTCGTCGGTTCCCGATACGAAAACCGTATCGGTTCTGCGCGCCTTGTCAGGCCGCCGCCTTCGGGTTTCCCGCCTCTTGATGACAACCGTTCGCCTGGGTAAGAACCTCGACTTGATCGTCGGAGTGGTCCCGGGCCCCCTTGTCATCGGCAGGGTGGAGTTCTTGAATGGTATCTTCGACTTCCTTGCGGTTTCCATCCAAGCATTGCGAGGGCTTACTTAAGAAGGAAAGCGCGCACCGTCGGGAGCTCTTCACGCCTCCCATCTGATCTTGCGCTCAAAACTCCCAACTTGTGTTTCACTCTTCTTCTCTTGCCTAGCCGTGCCGCGATGGAGTTGGGTCTCCGCGAGAGTCGCTTGAAGACCGACGGCGATTTGAAGAAGGTCCGGGACCTCATGGGGTGGTCCTCGGACTTCTTCAACCGCTCGGTCCGTGCTGGTGGAGAGCTCCCATTCGAGAAGGAGCACGCCGGCGAAATGGTGTACTTCTCCTCGTACGCCATGGTGGGGTTGATCCCACCTTTTTCTTCCTTTTTATTGATGCTGCTAGACTTTTATGGTCTGCAGTTGTATCATCTCGGCCCCCACTCCATTCTCCTTGTGTCCATTTTTGTCCACTTCTGTGAGATGTGGGTGGGCATCCCCCCTGCATTGAACTCTTCCGGACCTTCTTCACCGTCCACACCACCGTTCGGAGCAATGAGTACCTTGGCTTCTATTACTTCGTGAAGCGCAAGAAGTGCCCATTCAAGTACCTCCGGTCCTTTCCCTCTGGGAAGTGGGATGACTGGAAGAAAGACCGGATAGTCGTCAGGGTGGAGGAGCACGAGAGGCTGGAGCTGCCCGAAGGTCTTCCCAGCATCGACACGACAATCTGGAGTGAAGCTCCGGTGCTAGGGGAAGCCTTCAACCCTGTTTTGACCAGGATCCGCCAATGCGTGGAGGGAGGATTGACTCGTCAGGCGGTATTTTGCAATTTCTTGGTCAACAGGTGGACGCCGCCGAAGAGGAGGGAGAAACTCGCATGGGCCCTTAACAGCGTGATGGACGACGACCGGGTTGAGACCGGGTTGAAGTCCAACATGGTGGGGAAAACCTCGAAGTTCCACCTCAAGAAGTTCCAGCACGGCATCGACATCGATGGTGATGACTTGACTCCCCCGTCAGCCTTTCTCCCTCTGAACGTGGAAGTGGAGTTCAGCAGGGAGCTCCAGCGACAGATGCCCGTGCTTGACGACCTTGGTGTCGTCGAGAGAAGATCAACCATCGGGGTAGCAATCTCCGGAGTGCCCAAGGATGGCTCCGACCCTGCTCCGAAGCCGAGGTAAGAAGTCGTCGGCAAGGGCAAGGAGCTGGCAGATGAACCCGTGAGCCGGAAGAGGAAGCTGCAGTACGCCGACGGAAGGTCCGTCGGGCCCGCTACTTCTGCGTCGGCTCTTTCTCCCCGGAGGGGAAGGTCCTCTGCAACTGCGGCGACTGTTCCCGTAATGGGGTCCTCCCGGAACGCGACTGTTCCCGCAGTGGGGTCCTCCCGGAGCGCGTCTGTTCCCGCAGCGGGGTCCTCCCGGGGTGTTAGCTCCGGGCGCGCGACTCCAGCACCTGGGCCGATGGAGGCCTCCAGGTCCGGGGGTTCTTCCCGATCGAGGGGAGCCTCGACTCGGGAAACGCCCGTGGCCGCGACAAGTTCCGGGGGGCCTTCCGGAGCTTCCACGCCGGCTATGACCAGCCCAGAACGCCTGAGAAAAAGGTTCCGCGCAAGCTGGTGCGGAAGCCTCCCAAGGAAATTTTTAATCTCTACCTTGGATAGTTGTTTTAATTGTAGCAACTATTTTTTAATTTTCTTCGTTCATCATCTGCAGCGTCCCCAAGAAGGGAAGTGAGGCTCCACCCTCAGCCACAGTGGCTGAAGCCGTGAGGGTGGGGGCTTCTGCTCCTGTCCCGGTGCCGCCCCAAGTGGTGGCTGAAGCTGCGACAGCTCCGGCGCCGGCTGTCGTGGTCATGGACCTCGACTCATCCCCAGAAGTTCTCGTGGTAGCGTCGGACCACGGGAGTGAAGATGCGCCAGTGGCACCTGTCCCGGAGGTTGAAGCTCTGGGTCCTGGTGCTGAGATGATGGAAGCTCCGGCTGTTGAGCCGGAGGAAGTAGTAATCCCGGCCTCTGAGCCGGAAATTGTCGAAACCCCGGCGATTGAGCTGGAGGTGACTGAAGCCCCGGCGTGCGAGCCGGAAACTGAGGTAGTTCCGGCAGTTGGGCCGGCTACCTCCGAAGCACCGGCCGCTGAGCCGGTCATTGTTGGAGCTCCGGTCACAGGGCCGGTCGATGTTGAAGATCTTCCGGCTCCTGAGCCGGTTGTTGAAGAGGTGACGGAGCTTGAGCCCCCATCGAAAGAGGTGCCCAGACCGGAGCCAGCAACGGCTCCTGCTCCGGAAGCGACGACGTCGGAGGTACCTGCGGCCGAGCCGGAGTGCCCAGGCGAAGTCGCTGCCCCCCTGCCTGAGGGGGTGAACGAAGACCTGGCGGCGGGGCCTTCCTCGATGGCGACTGAGGCCATCCCGGAGGACGGCCCTAGTGCCATGGAGACTCAGGGGACCACTCTTGTGGAGTGGGACCCAATTTTTGTATCTGAAGACCCGCTGGAACCAGCGGAGGAGACCCCAGCAGGTCCGGAACCCATTCTGTTGTCACTGTCTATTGACAACGCATGTTCCAGTCTGCGTCAAGTCCAACTGGCCTTCTTCCACGACAGCAAGGCTCTTGAAGAGGAGCGCCAAACCCTTAGGCGGTAGCGCAACCGGCTCTACTTCGAGACCAAGCTGGCGCAGTCGAGGCTAGCGGATGACAAAGAGTGGATCAAGCGAGAGAAGATCCGACTGGAGTACTGGGGCAAGTTGCTGGATGACAGGGAGAGTATGACTCGCGCCCTCGACGCTCAATCCCAGGAGATCTACAATCAGGCCAAAGCAGTCAATAGTGCGACCGATGAACGCCACGAAAGGCTTGAGGCCATTAACACTACACTCATCAAGCACCGAGAGGCACTTGAGGAGAGGGAGAAACGGCTCGAAGATGAAGAGCAGAAACTCCTAGAGCTGCGGGATGACGTCCTGAGGAGGGAGGAGGAGCTCGTCGAGAAGGTGGCTCTGGCTGACAAGGGCCTCGAGGAGCGCGCCAAGAAATTGGAAGAGCGCTGCCATGAGGAAGAGGAGAAGCCTGGGTGCGAGGGCAGGAACTCTACGAACAAGAGTGTGCCCTTACTGCCAGGGAGAAGAAAGTGAGGGGAAGAGAGAAGGACCTGGTCGACCGCCGGAACAAGATCCACCTCCGGGAGGAGGAGCTCGGAAGACTCGAAAAGCGGGTTGCTGAGAAGATTCAGCAAAACGCCAAAGAAGTTGAGCGCCTTGCCCGCGAGAATTCTGAACTGGTGGCGGCCAGAAGATCCCTGGAAGAGATGAAGGGCTTGAGGACTGAGAACTCCCTACAGATTTGGGAGTTTTTGAGCAAGGCCAATGACGCGCTGACACCGATGGGCTTCAGCCCCGTGCGCCCAGATGATCCGGAGTCGGAGCCGGACCTGGCGTTGCAGGCGTTGAGTTCGGTAGGCAGCAAACTCTCCAAGGTGGGCGATGTCATCGCAGACCAATTGGAGGTTGAGGGGCAATCCCTGGTGAAGAACGTCGCAGAATATGTGCTGATGTGCTACACCAGCCGGAACTCCCAATTTCCTCTGGACCCGGTGCTTGAAGGTCCCGTCGAAGGAGAAGGGGAAGCTGCCCGAGCCAACGTGTCGGAGGTTGCCCAGAAAGTCGCCCAATTCTTTCATAGGGTCTAGGACCTTCTCTGTAATTCTCACTTATATTTTTTCTTCTTCTTCCTCAATTTTGTAATCCCTTGTCTCCAGATGTAATCCCTTGTCTCCAGATAAATGAAATGAAATCCCCAAATTTTTGTGAATTTCACTTTTTGTCCTCAACACTTTTATCTTCACTTGGCCCCCTGGTAGATGTACACAATTTGATTGTGAACATGTACCAAGAGGGTATTGTGTTTTGTTGAAGACTCATTTGCTCCGAACCTTTAGAATTTAGGTCCGAAGTCTTCGATAGTGAAGGCCCCCTGAGGTTGTCGGAGCTTAGAAGCTCCAGCATTGTCCATCGCTGGAGCTTGATAGCTCCGGCAATAGTCTCTATCAACGTGTAGAGCATTGATAGTTAGTACTCCGGGGTGTCGGAGCTTAGTAGCTCCGGCAGTGACCTTTGCCAACACTTATTTTGTTGGCAGCAGACTCCATTTACGGGGTCTTCTCACCATCTTTTATTCAGCGTCGACGGCTGGCCCCCCTAGGGGAGTCGGAGCTTTGTTAGCTCTGGCTTTTCTCCATCAACGTGTATTTTATTTTTCCTGCACATTGAAGTCAAGAAAAATAGTAAAATTTGTTTCTCGTCTATAACTTCGTCGCGGCTTACGATTCTCAAGAAAGTTTTAGGTCAAACGCAATTCTAGATACAATCGAATACATTGCCTTTTCTTCCGGATTCAATTGAATTTGGACTCGCCTTACTTCGGCCTGCCAAGGTGTAGGTAGAGTGGCGTACTTAGGGTGCTTGACCAGGCTAAGTCGATAGCACACTCCGGCCCTAGATTGGCTTGGCGGCTTTCAGGCGAGTTGGCCAGGAGTAATATTTGAATCCAAAAGAATTGACAATACAACTCGTATTGTACATAAACCGGTCGAACTAAAATTTCTTAAGAACAGCACGTCTTCGTTATAGACAAGAAAGAGAAAAATAAAAAATGTTGAGCCTGTACAAAATAAATGCACGTGGAGTCTATTTCACATGAAGATGTCTTTCATTATAGGTCCGGGGTACAGAGGAAACAAGTACACTCTTAGGGTACGGAACCAGGCTAAGTGTGTTTCATTTCTCGTTTGACCCAGGGTAGTTAGCCGCACTTTTAGTCCTGAGACCGTGACAAGTGTTGCATGAACTTTGCGGACCTTTCGGGAAAGGTCCGGCTGCTCTCCCGGAGGAACTACCCGACTCTGTACAATGACTCTATAACATACACCTCAAGTTACTCAAGACTCACCTCCGTGGTATTAAGGGTAGAACTTACGGAGGTGCTCGATGTTCCAAGGATTTGGGAGAGGTGTCCCATCCTCAGTAGCCAAGCGAACGCTTCCGGGACGGGATACTTTAATCACTCAGAAGGGCCCCTCCCAGTCGGGGGAGAGTTTGTTTAACCCTTCTCTGGATTGTATTCTCCGTAGCACCAGATCGCCTTCCTCGAGTTGTCGGTTGTGTACATGCCGCTCGTGATAACGCCGTAGGGCTTGGCGATATCGGGCATTCCGAACAGCTGCTTGGCACCTTCCCTCCTCAAGGAGGTCTAGGTCTTCACGCCGGAGCTGGTCCTGCGCGGCTTCGTCGAAGGTCCGGACCCGGAGTGAACCCAAGGTGATTTCCGGAGGAAGGATTGCTTCAGCTCCGTACACCAGAAAGAAGGGTGTCTCTCCAGTTGACCGGTTTTGAGATGTCCTGTTGGCCCATAAAGTGGGCGGGAGCTCTTCGATCCAGTTGGCTCCATGTTTTTTTCAAGCGCTCATAGGTGCGCATTTTGAGTCCTTTAAGGATTTCAGCATTTGCTCTCTCGGCTTGGCCATTGCTGGCCGGGTGAGCTACGGAGGCGTAGCAAACTTGTATGCCGAGGTCTTCGCAATATCCTTGGAATGCAGAGCTTGTGAATTGGGTCCCATTATCAGTGATGATTTTGTTTGGGACTCCAAATCTGCATACAATGGACTGCAAAAAGTTGATAGCAGATTGCTTGTTGATTGTCACAACTGGAGTTGCTTCCGGCCACTTGGTGAACTTGTCAATGGCGACGTACAGGAACTTGTAACCTCCGACGGCTCTTGGGAAAGGTCCCAAGATGTCCATCCCCCACACAGCGAAAGGCCATGTAGGAGGTATCATTTGTAAGGGCTGAGCCGGTGTGTGAATTTGCTTTGCATGAAATTGGCATGCTTCACATTTCTTCACCAGCTCAGTTGCATCCTGGAGCGCTGTAGGCCAGTAGAAGCCATGCTGAAAGGCTTTACCGACTAGCGTGCGTGAAGACGCGTGGTTCCCACACTCGCCTCCATGGATTTCTACGAGGAGTTCGCATCCTTCTTCCCTTGTGATGCACCACATTAGGATGCCGTTGGCACCGCGCCGGTAGAGATCCCCTTCTACCGGCGTGTATCTTTTAGCCAATCTGACTACCCGGTCAGCGGATACATCATCGTCAGGAAGGATGTTGTCTTTCAAGTAGCTTCGGATCTCCGAGATCCATGCATCGGAACTAGCTTGAGCTTTTGAGTCTTGCGTGCTGGGTTGCTCGGAGCTCTCGGCAGCACCTACGACCCTTGATGGCTGCCATGGTAATAGGGCCATCAGGACTGTCAGCTTCGGGATGCTGATCTCGCCCCATTCGCTCAGTTCGGCAGACTGAGCTGTTGGCTTTGACAACCTCCGGACAAAAATTCCATCAGGAGCTGGAGCTCCGGTTGACGCTTTGGTCGAGAGTTCGTCAGCTTCAGCGTTATGGGCACGCTGAACATGGTGGAGATCTAGGACTTCGAAGTCCTTCTGAAGCCTCTGGACTTCAAGGAGGTAAGCAGCTAGCTAGAGATTATTGCAGGAACATTCACCCTTCACCTGCTTAATGATGAGCTGTGAATCTTCCTTGACCAGCAATTGCTTGAAACCGTATGACAGTGCCACCTTTAGTCCGTAGATGAGTGCTTCATACTCTGCCATGTTGTTGGTTGCCTTGAAGTCAAGGTGTACTATGTATTTCACCTTCTCCCCAGTCGGTGCAAGGAGAAGGATTCCAGTTCCGGCCCCTTGCTTCTGTATGGAGCCGTCGAAGTAGAGGGTCCAGTGAGGCTCGGTGAAGGCTGGAACTTGATGCTCTGTCTTCTGCTCACTGGGGCCCCCAGGGTTTGATGGAGAGGGAGTCCATTCTGCCACAAAATCTGCCAATGCTTGACTCTTGACTGCTTGTCTTGAAATAAATTCAAGATCAAATTCAGCCAATTCCGCTGCCCACTTTGCAATATTCCCAGTTGAATTGGGATTATGCAAGATTGCTCGAAGTGGGTAGGAGGTCACCACTAAGACTTTGTGAGCTTGGAAGTAATGGCGAAGCTTTCGGGAGGCAATAAGAACTACATAGAGCAGCTTATGCACCTCTAGGTATCGAGTCTTGGCATCATGTAATACTTCATTAATGAAGTACACCGGGCGTTGAATGGTCCGGACCCTCCCGGAGGGGTTCGGAGCTTCCTCTTCACTGACCCGGATCCTCTCAGAGGAGTCCGGATTTTCTTCGGGGACCTCCGGGTTCTGGCTGGAGGAACCCGGAGCTTCTTCAGAAGTGACCTGGACCCTCTCGGAGGGGTCTGGGTCTCCTGAAGTGACTTTTTGTGGATTCAAATCTGGGAGCTGGGACCCAGACTCGCTTTCAGGAACCTCCGGACCTTCCTGAAGGGGTCTGGATTCCTGAGTGTGGGGTAGTTCTGGTCTCTCCGCAACCAGAACCATACTGACGACTTCGTCAGTAGCTGAAATATAAAGCAACAAAGGCTCACCAGGGTTCGGAGCTACCAGAATTGGTAGGGTGGTGAGGAACTGTTTCAGCTCCTGGAATGCCTTCTCTGCTTCTTCGGACCATTGGAATGGTCCGGACTTCCTCAATAACTTGAAGAAGGGGAGTGCTCATTCCGCCAGTCTTGAGATGAACCGGCTGAGGGCTGCTAGACATCCAGTTAACTTTTGGACGTCTTTGATGCGGGTTGGTGGCCGCATGTCTTCAATGGCCTTAATCTTCGCTGGATTAGCTTCTATGCCCAAGTGACTTACCAGGAAACCGAGAAGTTTTCCGGAGCTAACCCCGAAGACACACTTGTCTGGGTTTAGTTTTGTGCGGGTGGCCCGCAGCTTGTCGAAGACAGTCTGCAAGGTGTCAAGGAGTGACTCCTTGTCCTTGACCTTGACCACGATGTCATCGACGTACACTTCCACTATGTCTCTAATGAGTTCTTCAAAAGTTTTGTACATAGCTCGTACAAAAGTTGAAGCTGCATTCTTGAGACCAAAGGACATGGCTGTGTAACAGTACAATCCATCTACTGTGATGAATGAAGTATGCTCTTCATCTTCCCTAGACATCCTGATTTGATGATACCCGAAATATGTGTCTAGGAAACACAGTAATTCACACCCGGAGGTGGAATCCACTATCTGATCTATTCTAGGTAGTGGGAATGGATCTTTTAGACATTCCTTATTTAGTGTGGTGTAATCGATGCACATCTGAAGCTTCCCGCCGGCCTTGGGCACAACGACTGGGTTTGCCAGCCATTTTGGATGGAAGACTTCACGAATGGATCCAGCTTCGAGTAACTTCTTCACTTCTTGTCAGATGAAGTTCTGTCGTTCTATGGATTGCTTTCGGGGCTTCTGATGCACAGGTCGGGCGTCGGGATAAATCTTCAGATTATGCTCAATCACTTCCCTGGGGATCCCAGACATTTGTGACGGTTGCCAGGCAAATACGTCAACGTTAGCCCGGAGGAAAGTGATGAGCGCGAGTTCCTATTTGTCGTTCAATCCCCCCGATATACGGGTGGTTTGAGCGGCATCGGAACCAATTTAGACGACTTTGACGGGAATGTCGGTGTCGCCGCTTGGCTGCACTCGAGGTGCAGAAGTCGAGCCTCGTTGACGGATGCTCGGGGGTCTTGGAGCTTGCTCCTGCCTGGAGTCCTCCTCTTGCGCCGTAGTGAGTGCATGGAGTTCTTCCAGTGCAGTTACTCCGGCAGTACGATCTTCGCGGATCCGGAGAACGCCTACTGGTGTTGGCATTTTCAACACCAGATAACCATAATGAGCAGCTGCCATGAATTTGTACAGGGCATACCTTCCCAAGATGGCATTGAAGGGTAAGTTGATCTGAGCGACGTCAAAGACCAACTTCTCGGTGCGATATTTCTCCCGTGTCCCGAAGGTAACGGGGAGAGTAATAGCTCCGAGTGGGGTAATGGCCCCCGGACCTACTCCGGAGAAAGGTCGAGAGGGGTGGAGATCCGAAGGTGGGAGCTGAAGCTTAGTGAAAGCTTCGAAGCTGATGAGGTTAAGCCCCGAACCTCCGTCTACCATGACATGGTGGAGCTGGATGTTATTGATGGTAGGAGATACCATCAAAGGTAACTGACCTGCTCCAACCATGCTCCGAGGGCAATCCGAAGCATCAAAAGTGATGGCGGTGTCCATCCACTTCCGATGAGGTTCTGGCCTGACTGTAGGAGCTACAGCGGCCATATCCCATCGCATAGTCTTGATGACGCGACGAGAGGTGATATCCCATGATCCACCAAAAATGGTGTTCATGGTCTTCCGACGCTCGTTGTCAGAGACGTCAGAATCATCGTCGACTGAGGTGTAAACGGCCTTCAGGACCTTTTTGGGATCCTAAAATCCTAACTCTTCTTCAGCTGGAGCTTCGTCGACTTTTTGCTTTCTTTCCCTCTGTCGGAAAGGAGATTCTTCCCGGCGCTTGTTGTAGCGCTCGGCAAGGTTTTGGACCTCCCGGCAGTCTTCCAAACTGTGGCTGCCCGTTTTGTGAATAGGACACCACACTTTGGGTTTGCCACCGTCTTCAGAAGACGGTCGAGGTCGCTTCTCGGGGCGTGGCCCCCGGCCACCCGGAGTTGCAGCTGCTGCAACGTTGGATGTGCCGGCCGACGGCTTTTTCTTGCCGTTGGTCTTCTTTTTCTTCTTGCCACCCCCGGAGGTAGCGCCTTCTTCTTTAGAGGATTTCTTGTGATCCTCCGTGGTTGGTTTAGAGTGCATCTCACGGCCCTCCGCAGCTCTGGCACATTTGTCAGCCAAGCTGAAGAGTTCTGTGACGCTGGTGATCTCCTTGATCGCCAGTTTCTCCAACATCTTCTTGTCTCGTACGTCCTGTCTGAATGCCACAATGACAGAGGTGCTAGAGATAGAAGGGATAGTGTTTCGTACCTGAGAGAACCTCTGGATGAATGATCGCAAGGATTCTCCCCCTTTTTGCACGACCGCAAAAAGGTCTAGTTTAGTGCCTGGTCGGGTGTATGAACTCCCGAAGTTGGCAGTGAACTGCTGGCACAGCTCCTCCCAACTGTTGATAGAGTTGGGTGGAAGGATCATAAACCAGGACCTGGCGGTCCCAGTTAAGGCCACTGGAAAATAATTGGCCATCACAGCCTCGTTTCCTCCAGCTGCCAAAATTGCAGTGGAGTAGATCTGAAGAAATTCGACGGGATTGACAGTCCCGTCGAATTTTTCTGGCAGGTGAGGCCGGAACTTCTGTGGCCACCTAACCATGCGCAGGTGCATGGCCAGAGCTGAACAGCCTCCTCCTACTCCTTCAGAAGTAGAAAAGTCCTGAGCTTCCCGTCTTTCACGGGCACGCTCAATATGGACTCGGCCATCCTGCTGGCGGTATCGACGATCAAGCTCCGCCCGGAGGTCATGAGTTGAAAGCCTGGATACCGTGTGAGTGCGTTGTGCCCCGGAGGGCAATGACGTCGCTTGTTGCGATGCAGCACGTCTCCTGCTATTGGAAACGTGCGGACCAAGTCTTCCAGACAAAGTCCGCCGCTGCGACGGGGCTCGTCCTGAAGGAGGAGGACCATGGTTGGTGAGGTGTTCGGCTGCTGCTGCAACCAAATGCTCCACATCGGCCCTCCACTGCTCCAGTGCATCCCGGGATGCATCCGGAGGTGGTGGGTGTTGGAGAAGAGCACGCGCTGCATGGAGCACGTGTTCCGGGTTGTCATGATTTGCCGACGCTGTAATTGACGCCGGCGCACCATCACGTTGCCCAGCACGATTTGCTGGAGGAGACGGTGGTGGTGGGAGGGTGACTCCTGCTAGTGCTGAGGCTCCTGCTGGTGGCTGCCTATTGGAGGGATTGCCCCCAACAGCCTGAGCAGCAGGTTGACCGTTGGATGATCCAACAGCTGAGTTCACCATTCTCAAAATCTCAGGCGCCCCCCTACCTGGCGCGCCAACTGTTGGTGGTTTGGAACCGGCAGATCTCCCGACACTACTAAAGTGTTATAGGAGTTTAAAGTTCGGTGTGGGCGCGCGGAGATTCAAGAAGGTGAATTGTAAATGACACGTGAGACACAAGAGTTTACGTGGTTCGGGCCGCCTGAGCATAATACCCTACTCCACGGGTGTGTTGGTTCTGTATTAGCTGTATGAGCTTGTATCGAGCGTCTATGGTGCGTGTGTGTTCCCCCTTGAACGTGTCGTCGGCTTGTCCTTTTATAGCACAAGGGCAGACCGTTACAGGTTAGCCTGGCCCGACATGTGGCCCCAGCGGTTACTAGTATTGATACACGTTTAATTGCTCTTAATGACCCTGTAACGGGCTTTGACAGCACCGTTACTAGTGTTAAGATCGTCCGTTTAAGTGTCATTAATATGGTATTAATGGCACTTAATCGGGTCTTGAAGTCCTTGATTCCCCTTTGAAGATCCGGAGCCATTGCGGGGTCTTCCGGAGGTTAGAGGCCGAATATCCGATGATTGGACATGTGGCATCTTCGGAGCTTGCTGTGGGAAACATGTAGCTCCGGGGCTACCTGACACGTGTCAGGTCTGGAGCTTCTCTCGGTCTGGGGTTAAGTCCGGAGGTGCCATTTCGGTACATGACCCAGAGCTTCCCCTTGTGGGCGGTAGCTCCAGTTTGGTAGTACACGTGGTGACCCTGGGATTAACCATGTTGGAGAAGCGGGTCCGGTTATGTCTGACATGTGGGCCTCCGAGGGTCTTCAAACCAAGTAGATGACTTTCCTTTGAGATCTTTGTAACCTCAAGGGGTGTACGATTTCTAGGGTACTGACACGGTCCATTAGTACGGATGTATAAAATGTCTTTCAAACCCTAATCATCACCCCCTCGCCACTCCCAGCTGCCAGGCCTTCCGCCCCTGCCTCCAAATCTCCGCCCGTCCCTCTCTCGGTCTCCCCTCCTCGCCTGAGATCCCTCTCTGCTCTCTAGTCTCTCCGCCTCCCTCATCGACTCAGGCTCCTCAAGCCTCCTTGATCGTGTCTCTCGTCGACTGCTCCGTCGCGGCCCTCGTCGGCCTCCACGTCACCGTGCTCGCAAGGCGCCCCGCCTCCCAGTTGCCAGCACCACCTCTACACCCTGACCGCGCCCGCCTCCTGCGCCCCGACGCCCGTCTCCTGCACTGGGGCAGCCTCTCTGCCCCACCTCGTCGGTCGTCGCCAGATCCGCAAAGAGCAGCCGTCATATCCATGACGAGGAGAGGTGTGTGCCAGGCTTCGGGCCGACCCAGCACGAACAACCCAATTCGGTCCAGCACGGCTCAGTACGACTAAATTTGGCTTGGGTCGTACTTGGGTCTGGGTGTCGGCACGATGTGTCAGCCCAACACGATCCAAGTGTACTTTCAGGCCCTGTCGGGCTCATGAAATTTCGTCCTAGGCACGATCGGGCCGACATGGCCCATTGGCCATATGTAGTCTCGTGTAGTGCTAGGAATTGGGCTGGTTCAAAATCGGGTGGTCCGAACCACGACTTAACGACACACTTCGGGCCGCCCTGACACGACGAAGATCCAGACCCTGCCGGCCTGACACTAATCCTCGGATAGTGTTCTGTCTGTAACTCGAGCACGGTGGGCGGCATATCCTAACACGACGACATTGGCCATGCTCAGGCTGGCACGACACAAATTCGTCCTGATTTTCGTTCGAAAGTAAGCCCATCGGCATGAAACTGGTCCACCGGCATGGCCCAGATTTGAAAAAAGTTTGGCCCGAGGCTGCAAAACAAAGCAAGCCTCACTGGACCGCAAACTTGTATAATTTCCGTAAATTTGGTCCAATTTCGATGATTCCTTTTTCTAAATCTTCAAAAAATATGCTCTGTCAACTAAAACCATTATTATCAAAATTCTATAGCCCAATTTGATATATTTAAGCAAATCTCAAAATTTGGTGTGTATGTACATTTTCAATAATATTATTCACTTTTTTGTATCTATTCAAAAAAAAAGATCTCCAGTTGAAATTTGGTGTGTTTGTACACATTCTATATTCGTACACATTACAGTTTTGTATAATTTATTTTCAAACACTCACACATGTGTAACTTCAAATTTCTCCACATTTAACTCAGTAGCTATATCAAATATTGTATTAACTCAAATTCAAACACACACATTCATTCAACACAAAAACTTAACAAATCTTCAAAAAATTATAGAGGTTGGTATTATCATTTAAAAGCCTCATAAAAAATTTCACTCACAAAAGCAATGTATTATTTAAGATATAAAAATGACAAAATTCCCGAAAACTCTTTTTTATTTGTTCTGATCAATTCACTACGTAAGAAACCTAAATAGGTGACAAAGATGGGCGACGTGCTAAAAGGAGAAGGTCTTTGATAACCTTAAACAAGACGAGCCCGCTTTAGCGGGAATCTCACATGGCTCGGTTGAACGTACAAGGAGACGCGTTACAAAACATCACATCTCAGCTAAGTATCCGAGACGCGCCATCCACTCTGACAAACGGGTGACACACTTTCATTGAGCGCGACTCATATTTGTATTGTAATTGAGATGGACTTTCCTTGCAGTGTGTCTCCTTTCATGACCGAATCCGGCGCGTCTCCCATACTCACCGGTCAGGCGCATCTCCTTTTGTTATGAAAGTGGGCTCATCTCCCATTCCCTCTATAGAGAGACGTGCTTTATATTGGTTCATCTTGATTTTCTGTTGCCCTTCTACGACCTCCCATCTGTGGCAGAACAAGTGGCTACCAGATTTGCCCTGTTCTTGCCCTGTTCTTTCTCTCTTTGGAGGTGTCGTTCTAAAAGTCTTGCGGTGATTATCAGTAGATCTTAAAATAAAGGGTTAGTCCTCTTCTCCTGTTCCTTACTATTTTTTATCCCTTTAGATCTTTACTATGAGTGGCTTT
Organism: Tuctoria greenei; assembly: GCA_036927565.1. Classification (NCBI taxonomy): domain Eukaryota; kingdom Viridiplantae; phylum Streptophyta; class Magnoliopsida; order Poales; family Poaceae; genus Tuctoria; species Tuctoria greenei. The sequence goes on from JAYESD010000007.1 coordinate 196,551,365, forward strand.
GAATTTCTTTGATTTAGCTCTTCTTTTCTATACGTAGATGTCGTCAGATCAAAGTTGGATGTATGGGCCGCGCCTTGGCACTGAATATATCCAAGGGGTTGATGCATTTATCGATTTCGCGAAGAAAGACATGTTGGACAACATTAGAGGGACTATTTGTTGTCCTTACAAACACTGCACGAATGATAAGAGATATCGCACAGATAAAGTGTTGAGGTCACATTTGATCACACATAGATTCATGGTGGATTATCGATGTTGGAACAAACATGGGGAAGAGGGGCTTAATGAAGTAGAGATGAGAGATTCATATCTGGAGAGGGAGGTCCTACCAGTGTCGAACAAGATCACGATGAGGATGTGAACAAGCCAGATATATCACGGTTCACCGACGACGAGATTGATTTTCAGGTGCATAACATAAAGGAGATGGTACGCAATGTCGAGAGAAATTACGATGATGATCGGTACAATAATGGTGAACTTGCAAATTACAAGAAGATGATTGAAGACTCGATGAAGCCATTGTATCATGGTTGTGCGGCTAAGTACACGAAACTGTGATGGTAAAACTTTTCCAGTTGAAGGCGAGCAACGGATGGACTGATTGTAGTTTTAAGGAATTGTCGACGCTTCTTAAGGACATGTTACCCAAGGCAACACAATCTCTACGATAGTTTATGAGGCAAAACAGATAATCTATTCACTGGGTTTGGAGGTGGAGAAAATCCACGCGTGCCAGAATGATTGCATTTTATATCGTGGACCTGAGTACGAAAACCTCACGAAATGCCCTATTTGAATGATTTCAGTGATTTCTTGTGAATTTGAAGATGTCTCAGTCGGAGCATCAACAACATATTGAAGAGGATGCTCAGCAACAGACTCAACAGCAAATACATCAAGAGGATGCATCTGCCTCTAGTAACACAAGAAAGAAAATGTCGCGGACGACGTGATCGATGTCCGTTGTGAGTGTTGATGAGGCCAATGATGATGGCTTACCCCTGGACCATAATGTGAATAAGAGACTGTCCAGAATTTGTGGTCCAGCTGCTCAGGAAAGGTTGTCGCTCAACCTGCAGAGATTCGATCACTTGGCCTAAAATGAAAAAGATGAACTCTTCAAAAGCTCTATCCAACCATATGTTCAATATCTAAAACATATGAAGAGAAGGGGAAGAAGCTATCTATGAAGATGATCTCTCATGCATGGAGAACCAACAAAACTAAGCTTCGCGAGTTTTGGAAGAATCATGAAATCCCCTTCCACAAGTATCAACATGTGTCAGAAGACGAATGGACGAGATTTGTTGAAAAATGTGAATCACAGGAATTTGCCAAGAACAGTGAACGTATGAAGTGGCCCCGATTGTAGAATGAGCTTGACCACCACCTCGGCAACACCAATTATGCCAGAAAAAAAGGATTTGGGAACAGCAGGATGAAACATTATCCGAGCTAGGTGTTGCGAATCCATACGACAGTTTTAGTGGACGGCTGAAACCATTTATGCGTGCTCGTTCAGCTGTCTAAGTCAGGCGGTATCAGCTTCTACAACCCGAGCACCTTACATGTCGCTCAAAGAGCCTGGAACCTGAGCAGCGAAGAGTCAAATGGTGAGAGGGAAAATGATGCCCTCACCAAGGCCCTGCAAAGATCGGAGCAACAAGGCCGTGTTCGTGGTGTTTCCAGTAAGTTGACCTGGAGGGAGGGTTTTCCGGAACACAAGAATACTTATCGGAGGCGGAAAACACCTCGACATCACAAGTTGATGTCGAGGAGTTGAAAGCACAACTGAGAAGGGAGCTCCTAGGAGACGTGAAGAAATGGTGGAGGGAGCAGGTATAGCAATCCCTAAAGCGTTTTTCGTCTTAAGTAACGACGAAGAGCGTAGGAGCAACTTTGCTTCTACAACAGCTGGGGGTGGACAACCACAGGAGAATCGTCAGGCACCAGCGTCTGGACCTTCAATTGAGACACACACGATAGATAATTTGGCTCAGCCAACAACATGTAGCCTTTTGCTAATGGTCGGAGGAATCACTCGAATGGAGTTCGAGAGAGGGCTAGTGTATCCCGATCACACCATGCTTGACAACATTCAGGTGGACACAACATCCTATGTTGTGGTCAAGGTGGACATGGTGCATGATAATACGAAAAACCGCATCTCGAAGTGGCACTGAACGATACAACGCTGACTGTGCGGGATGCAGTTACTAGAATGTTCAGTAGAGACAGAGCCTTTTTGTTGTTGACCTAGCAGCAGCAGCTTCCGCGTCGACCGCTTTGATGTCTCCTGAGGCACATCTGCTTCTGCATCTAAATCAAGAACAAATGGATCTATCTCTAATTCCAGAGCTATCATTGCCTCCAGTTATAGAGAACCAGCAAAAGTCTCCAATTGGAGAGCGGTTGCCTCTAGTTACAGAGAAGCCGCATCTGTCTCCAACTCTAGAGTTGTCGCAGAAGTCTCCACTTGAAGAGCAGTCGCATCGGTCTCCACCTCACACTCGAAGTGACCTGCACCCTACACCTGATTAGCTGCCGACACCGATGAAGAATGTACGTGCCAAGAATAAGAGTCAGCCGCAACGATAATTATCGTCGAAGGAAGGTTGGAAGAAACCAATGAAAGAGTCGAAAACTAACTCGAGGGCGTCGAATGCTATGATGCATTCAAACCCGAAGTTTGAAAGGGGAAAGCTGATGTTAACTAAGGCCACACTCAAACAAGTTGGTAAACCTTGTGTTCAACTTCATCAATACTACATGGAAAATTACAAAAAATGTGATACCATACTAGTAGCATTGAAGGATAAACAATTTCTCTCGGGTGATAGCACTTTTTTCATTGCATGGTCTGATCTCTACAACCTTTTCAACCTCGACGCGTTGAATGTATCTCTAATACGCTGCTTCGCATTGTAAGTCCTCAAAAACCAGGTTCTTCAATACATATACTCAATATAAGTGTTATATGTAACAAATTTGACATTTTTCGTGTAGGCACCAGCAACAACATACTCGTCATAACACGGGAAACACGTCTCCTGGATATCTTGACCCGCAAGTACCAGCGAGAACTTTTATTCAAACGTCGAGCGACCGAAAAGAAGTTGTTCAATATTTTGTGAAGGCAATGAAACACTACAGTGAGAAGAAGCTCTTGGTCGTACCGTTCAACTCGGGTAACTATTGGGTAACCATAGCAATTTCTACAAGGTACGACCAAGTCTGGTATTGTGACTCCTCAAGGCCGAGATATTAAAAATGTGGCGAGCGGACAACCCGTACATGGAGTGATATATCTTCAGTTATTGACGAGTAAGTTCCTTCTTCACTTTAGCTTCTGACTGTTTCGTTCTTGCACGATAATTTTACAGTAACTATGAATGCTTTTGTTTAGTGCTTTTGGACAAGTAAAAGGAAAACGTCGACAACTGAAACATCATACTGCATTTGACGTCCCACAACAAGCTCCGGGCAACACGAGCGGCTTCTATGTATGCTTACACATGGCTTTATTTAGAGAGCAACTTAATTGCAATGTATGTGTATGTGCATTTATTTTACTTTATTGCTGATCTTTTGTTAAATCTCATTTTATTGTGTGGACGGACTACGGACCCGCCTTCAGAAACGTTGAAGGTCGTAGCCTCGAGCAAATCAGAGACATACTATGTAGGTTTATCGAAATCATTAGTTCAAAGGGAGAATTTCATTACCAAGTAAAGGATTAGGCGACAGTTATTATTTTGTGTAATTAGTTACTTGTTAAGCTGGATGAACATGGGAATTTTGTGTCTATAGTTACTTGGTAACCACGATTGACACTTTGTTAATATTTGATTGGTCAATGAGTGTGATCTCCATTTGACTATACATATGTTTATATATGTGTATGTTGCTTACACTGGCAATGCGGCTGCCAATTCCTGGCTAGCTCCAGGATGCAACCGGCAACGAGGATAATCAGGACTGGAGGGCACCTAATAGGAGACGCGCTATAACAAAGGACATCTTGGATTACCTAAATAAAGAAGACACTCTTCCTAAAGTACGTCTCAGATCAACCAACAAATCTGCGATGGACTAACATAAAGAGCGTTTCGGATCAACCAACCAATCTGTGACGCGCTGTATTAGAGCATGTCTCGCATGTACCCTGACGGGCGACACGCCCAGAGAACGTCTCCAATGACCCTGTAAAGCCCGTCTTTTATGACTAAATGAAAGGAGACACACTATCTTTGAGCGTGTCTCGCACTTAGTCTAATCGGTGACGCGCTTGCTGCACGTCTCTGATGACAACATAATGCAAGACATCACGACGAAGACACACAATTTGTTTGTCTCCCTTCTTCGTTCAGGCGCGTCTCGGATGAGCCTTTCTTACGTAGTGATTTTATGATTTTTTTTTCAAACTCAAATTTAATGGGCACGTGTAATACAATCTTCTTACACTTTATTAATTTCATATTTTTGAAATTTTTGTCCATGTATTGTATAAAAAACTCAGTCTTACTGCACTGCAGTTACTGCAGATAACATGTGGGCCTAGGAGACATGAGGCCCACATGTCAGATGCTACAATTACTGCAGATGCTGTGAGTCCTATTTTAATAGTCAGTGGGCCAAAAATAACAATACTAGATCGTTCTCGAGTCGGGCACGGCCCGAAGAAAATCCCCTCGAATTGTGCATGAGCCGCGATTTTCGGCCAGCCGGCAAACGCATGAAGTACGCCATCATCTCGTCAAGTACATGCCGCGCGTGGAGGCATGGAGCTAGCTGTCCGCGTACGTGACCGTGCCCCGGAAGGCGACTAGCTGCTTAGTAGAGCAACACCGAGCGCACCGCGGCGGCTCCGGTTGAGGAAGTGAAGGGCGACCACCTGCCACTAGCTAGCCACCACCCAGAGACTTGCGTGTGCGGTGTGCATCTGCTGCTAGTGCACCAAGCATAGTGTCACGTCGCACACACTGTACCGCCCGCCACAGCAGGAACAGGAGGAGCACTGCTCGGCGTGTGCGCGTGGTTTTGACCCCTCATCAGCACACACACAAGAGACGGCGCAGCAAAAGATGGTGAACAGTGCTAGCCGAAGGACGGGGACGTACCTACATACGTTTTGGGGCGCAAGCACAACATGCTATAGTAGTACTCCCTCTGTTTCGTTTTATTTGTCATCAATTAATTCATTTTTAAACTAACAGATGACAAATAAAGATAAACAGGGGAAGTAGTACAGTACGAAACAGCAAAGATGCCTGAATTAGATGACAAGCATGAGTGTTGGCCTACTCCACACACACGAACGACGCACGTCATTCACTAGCCCGTCCGTCCTGACAGTGTTACTTCTGATTTTTTATTCTTTTAAAAGGAAATGATGCGTTGTAGTGGGTCCCGCCTTGTCTTGGCCCAAAGTTGTCTCTCTCGAGTCCAAAGGCCTTGGAGTTTCATAATGGCCCAAAAGTCTTGGTTTTTACCAGCCCATTCCTGGATCAATTTGGTGACAATTTTGATAATATTACCAGAGCGTGAATATATAGTTCTAGTACAATTCAGTGGTAATTTTTCCACAAGCAGCTGTCGTGACCCTGGGTGTGGCCCCTGGTGCAGTAGGCTTGTGGCCCACCAGGGGCCCGCGCGCACCAGGAGGGTGCAGCCAGGATATGTCTAGAAGATTTCCTCTCTCAAATATATTCCTAGAGATAAATATTAGAAAGTAATCTATTAGAAGTCCTGTTTAAATTAGAGATTAAGTTGTAAGGGTCTGAGACTCTCCTATAACCCTCTATATAAGAAGGAGTGTGCCCCCTCTCTCTAATACACACCATCATTGTTCAATGCAAGTCTCTTCCACCCAGAAAAGCCCCCACAGTAGCACATATTCCTCTGTCTCCATCTGATTGCACCCAGCTCAGATCCAGGGGGCATCTTCTTCTCTGTTCTCTCCCTGTTTCCTCTGTGCTGTGCACCTGCAGTCTCTCTGTTCTCCCTGATCTCCTTTGTCTGCGGCAACAGATCTGTTATGGTAAAACAGAACTGATCAGCACTACTTGAGGGTGAGTTTTAGGGCTGGACAGACTGGATTTCCAACAATCGTGGTAATCAGAGCCATGTCGACGAGACCACAGCAGACCCCTCCTTCCAGCAACACTAGCGGCACCGTTTCGTGATCGGCGGCAAGATCAAGATGACCCCTCAAGTAGTTCGTGAGGTGAACACGGGGGTAGGGTTCCCGCTACTCACCAAGACCAACTACGCAGAGTGGGCAATCATGATGAAGATCAAGCTGAAGGCCCAGATGTTGTAGGAGGCGGTGAGCTGCGAAGGCATGGCGACGCAGCAGGAGGACATGATAGCGCTGGACATCCTCGTCAGTGCCGTCCCGCCAGAGATGATCACGACGATTGGGAAGCAGAAGACGACGAAGGAGGCATGGGACACAATCGCTCTCATGCGGGTCGGGGCCGACTGCGTGAAGAAGACCACGACACGTCAACTCAGGCGGGAGTTCAACAACGCCGTGTTCAAGGATGGCGAGAGTGTGGAAGACTTCTCCCTTCGTCTGAGCGGCATCAATGCCCGCCTCGAGGCTCTAGGGGAGGAGATCGATGAGGCCGTGACGGTGGAGAAACTCCTTCGAAGCGTTCCAGAACGCTTCAAGCGGATCGTGGTGACGATCTCGATCCTACTAGACGTGTCGACCCTCGCATTATCAGATGCGACGCGGTGGTTGAGGGCTGCCGAAAACGCATTCGACATGTCGCGGCGCAAGGGAGGAGTGCACGACGGCCAGCTGTACCTCACTCAGGAGGAGTGGGAGACACGTCGGAAGGAGGCGCGAGGCGATGAGGATTTTTCGAAGAAGGACGGCCGCAAGGGCACTTCCAAGAAGAAGAAGGGTTCCGGAAAGGACATTCCGCGTGACCAGTGCAGGAAGTGCGACAAGAAGGACCATTGGGCCAAAGAGTGTCGTTCGAAAAAGCAGTAGTAGGAGGAGCCGCAGCAGCAGGTGCACGTGACGAAGGCAGAGGAGGATGGCGCCTTGCTCATGACAAGGGCGATCTCAGTACAGGAGGAGCCTGTACGCGAGCGATCCACGCGTCCACTAGAGATAGTGGAGGGACGTGTCTTCACACATTGTGGCCACGACTCCGACGACGGCCTTTGGTACCTCGACACGGGCGCGACCAACCACATGACTGGTCCGCGCGCCGTCTTCTTCGAGCTCGACGAGAACGTTGTCGGAACCATCAAGTTCGACGACAACTCGGTCGTGCGGATGGAGGGGAAGGGCACGATCCTGTTCGCCTGCGACACAGGTGAGCATTGGCGGCTCACTAGCATCTACCTCATCCTGCATCTCACCACCAACCTCATCAGCCTCGGGCAGCTGGATGAGGATGGCTATAGCGTCACCATGCATGCATGGATGATACACATTCGAGACGAGCAGAATTGTCCCATCAAACGGGTGCGACGCAACGACACCAAGTTGTACCCCGTCAGACTCAACATCACACGTCCGATCTGCCTGACCGCACGACGTGGTGATGTCGCGTGGCGTTGGCATGAACGCCACGGACACGTCGGCTTCCAGGTGCTTCGGAAGTTGGCAAAGGTGGAGATGGTACTCGGGCTTCCGCAAATTGATCACGTCGATCAATTGTGCGAGGCTTGCTTGGCTGGGAAGCAGAGGCGCTCCAGCTTCCCCACGCAAGCTCGTCGACGCGCGGAGGGTGCACTCGACCTTGTCCAAGGCGACATCTGCGGGCCGATCACGACCGACGACTCCAGGGGGCAACAAGATGTTCTTATTGCTAGTGGACGACATGAGCCGCTATATGTGGCTCTATCTCCTAGCAAGCAAGGACAAGGCGTCCGACTTAATTCATCAATTCCAGGCGACAGCTGAATTAGAGTCCGGGAGGAGGCTGAAACTACTCTGTACCGATCGCAGAGGGGAGTTCACCTCACAGGAGTTCGACGAGTACTGCGCTCAGCACGGCGTACAACGTCAGCTCACAGCCCCGTACACACCGCAGTAAAACGGAGTTGTGGAGCGGCGCAACCAGACGGTGGTCGGGATGGCAAGAAGCATGTTGAAGGCGAAGGGTTCTTTTGGGGTGAGGCGGTCCTGACAGCCGTCTACATCTTGAATAGATCCCCCACCCGCGACCTCAACGGGAAGACGCCATATGAAGCTTGGCACGGGGAGCGACCAGCCGTCAACTACTTCCGAACTTTTGGGTGTGTGGGGCATGTCAAAAACACGAGCCCCCACTTGAAAAAGTTGGAAGACCGGAGTACGCCGATAGTTTTTCTTAGCTATGTTGCAGGGACGAAGGGTTACCAGATGTACAATCCAGTCAATGGGCGCACACACATATCACGCGATGTGATATTCGACGAGGCGGCCAAGTGGGATTGGGGTGAAGAAGGTGAAGAAGAGGACTACGACACATTCTACGTCGACTTCATGGGTCTAGCACCTGTTGGACCTGCTGTTCTAGCACCCGGCGAGGTGCTGCAGGGACCGGAGGGGCCGAACAGCACCCCTGCAGCACCCAGGAGGGGCGTAGTAAGGTCTATCCAGACCCACGGGCCCCGGTGCGGTACATCAGGGCTGCGCCTCACCCCTCACGACTCCCCGCAGACTCCTGTAGGGTCTGTCCAGCATGGAGCAGAGATGAGACAACCCTGCGCAGGGGTCAGCAGCAGCGAGAGGGTACAATTTTGAAGATTCCAACACCTTCATCCACCCCCAATAGCCTCCACGACCCATTAGCTTCGCTACGCCACCGATGGATGTCAGCAGCAACGTCGACGCCTACCACAACGACAACGTTGCACTTCGGTTGCGCACGATGCGCAACGTGCTAGGAACCCTCACCCCTCCTGGGCGCGTGCCACACCCACCAAGCCTGGAGGAGGGGGAGCTCATGTTCACCAATGCGGAGGAGCCTACGTCCTTTGCCGATGTCAAGGAACACCCGTGTTGGAGACGGGCAATGCTCGAGGAGATGGAGTCCATAGAAGAGAACAAGACGTGGCAACTTGTTGATCTTCGTGCAGGACATAAGCCCATTGGTCTCAAGTGGGTGTTCAAGGTGAAGAGGGATGATAATGGAGAGGTGGTGAAGCACAAGGCTCGATTGGTGGCTAAAGGCTATGTCCAGTGGCAAGGAATAGACTTTGATGAGGTATTCGCTCATGTAGCCCGTCTCGAGTCTGTTCGCTTGCTCCTTGCAATTGCTACGCACAAGGGATCAGAGGTACATCACATGGACGTGAAGAGCGCCTTCTGAATGGCGATCTGATGGAGGAGGTGTACGATTTACTTCCGTGGAGCTGGAGAGGAGAAGCTTATCGTCGGCGTGTACGTCGGCGATCTCGTGATCACAAGAGGGGGCGACATTAAGAAGTTCAAGGAGGAGATGATGAAGCGGTTCAAGATGAGCGACTTGAGCCTATTATCGTATTATCGTGGGCTGGAGGTGCGGCAGTCTGGAGCAGGGATAAGTGTTGGGCAGGCGACCTACGCTTCCAAGCTTGTCTCAAAAGCTGGCCTGGAGGAGTGCAACCCTTGTGCATTCCCCATGGAGCAAGGCCTGAAGCTTTTCAAGACAAGTGACAGTCCATTGGTGCACGCAACGGACTACAAGAGTTTGGTGGGAAGGCTGCAATATTTGGTGAACACACGCCCCGACCTCGCCTACTCAGTTGGGTACGTGAGTCGGTTCTTGGAGGAGCCAAGAGAACAACACTATGCCGCAGTCCAGCGCATCGTACGCTATATAGCGAGTACGATACACTTCAGAGTCTTCTATCCAAACGGAGGCAACATGGAGTTGATTGGCTACATAGATAACGACTTTGCGGAAGACGTGGAGGACCGCAAGAGCACAAGCGGGGTGCTGTTTTGTCTTGGAAACAACCCCGTTTCGTGGCAGTCCAACAAGCAGAAGGTGGTGGCCATATTCTCGTGTGAAGTAGAATATATTGCAGCAACTCAAGGGGCATGCCAAGGTGTATGGATGGCACGACTGATGGAGGACCTGACTGGAAAAGTGAAGGCTCCAGTGCTGCGGGTTGACAACAAGTCTGCAATATACTTGAGCAAAAACCCGTTATATCATGACAGGAGCAAGCACATACACACCAAATACCACTACATACGTGAGTGCGTGGATAACAGTGTTATCGTGCTTGAGCAGATCTCTACGAAGGACCAAATGGCAGACATCTTGACCAAGGACCTTGGAAGACAGAAGTTCGTCGAGATGAGGAGAAGAATCGGCGTTTTAGATATATTGCAAGTCTAGGGTCAGGAGGAGAATATCGTGTGACCCTAGGCCTGGCCCCTGGTGCGACAGCCTTGTGGCCCACCAGGTGGCCCGCGTGCACCGGGAGGGTGCGACTAGGATATGTCCAGAAGATTGCCTCCCTTCAAATATATTCCTATAGATATAGATTAAGAAGTAATCTATTAGGAGTCCTGTTTAAATTAAAGATCAAGTTGTAAGGGTCTAAGACTCTCTCAGAACTCCCTATATAAGCAGGGGTGCGCCCTGTAATACACCCCATCATTGTTCAATACAAGTCTCTTCCACCCAGAAAAGCCCCCACAACAGCACATATTCCCTTGTCCCCATCTGATTGCGCCCAGATCAGATCTAGGGGGCATCTTCTTCTCTGTTCTCCCTGTTTCCACTGTGCTGCGCACCTACAGTCTCTCTGTTCTCCCTGCTCTCCTCTGTCTGCGGCAACAGATCTGTTCTGTAAAACAGAATTGATCAGAAGTGCTTGAGGGTGAGTTTTAAGGCTGGACAGACCAGATTTCCAACAGCAGCAACCAACAAAAGAAATAGATATTTTGTTGAGAGGGCATTAACAGTTTTAATTGACAAGAAAATGACTGTATATTCACACCCTGGGCATTTTATCATGCAAATAAAGGAATTCATCCATTACTATCTTTCATAAGGAAATGGTACTTTTTAGGGAGCAACATCAAAGTTTCTCGATATTCTGCCTTCAAGGAAAGTGAGACTAACATTGAAGTAGTGGAAGCTTCAAGTGTGAAGCCCCTCTCATCAATTCTGGAGAGATAAGCCCCAGCTCTGCTTAAGTCACCCCTAACCAATAAACTCCTAACTAAAGCGTTAAGCATACATGAGTTCGGAGTGCAGCCACGTTTCTCCATGTCTAGAAACATATTGTCCGACTCTTCCAGCAGCCCTTCTTTTATCCGGTTTTTCATCATTATACTGTAGGTCACCACACTCGGCGTTAAACCATTGTCTGTGATAGAAGTAAACAAAGCCATGGCATCGTCCTTTCTTCCAACATTGAACAATGCATTGATGATAATATTGAAAGTCCGAATATCAAGCTGAAGATCCATAGAACAGAGGTTCTTGAATATTCCAAGCGCATCACTGACACAATTATTTTTACAGAGTCCATCAAGAACTATGTTATAGGTAGCAATACCCAAGGATATTCCAGTGTTTACCATCTCCAGATAAAGCTCCTTTGCATCAACGACACGACCAGATTGAAATAACCCATGCAGCAATGCATTACAGGCAATAACACCAGGTTTCACACCTTTGCTCAACATTTCCTCAAAAAGAGCCAAGCCGTTCTCTATCCTACCTTTCTTACAGTAGCCATCAATCAATGTACCATAGGTAATATCATCAGGTCTTAAGCCAATTGAAACCATATCAGTAAGTAGCTTTATTGCCTCATCCATCCTTCCATCTAGGCAGTACCCACCTATTAATGTAGTATAAGAAAAAACATCAGGCTTTACACCAATACATGCCATCAGATCAAAGAATTTTTTGGCTTCAGTAACTCTTCCTACTTTGCATAAGTTGTCCATAATTGTGTTGAAGAACACAACATCAGGAAGAATGCCTCTGTTGATCATTTCAAAAGACAATTCCTCAATCTTGTCCCATTTGCCACTGGTACAAAGACCAAACATTAAGGTGTTAAACACAATTCTGCAAGGATCAAATCCATCCTCGATCATCTGATTGAATTGGAACATAGCATCATCCATTCTACCTGTCTTGCATAGTGCATCTATTATCGTTCCGTAGTTGACTATGTTAGGGTTCAATCCCTGTTCTTGCATTTTTGTAAAAACAAGCAGTGCCTCATCGACCATTTGTCGTTTAGCATATCCACCTATGAGTATATTAAAGATATGATGATTAAAGGAAATACCATGTTGAGCAATCAAATCTAGAAAATCATGCATATCAGCAAGGGATCCATTGGAAGCATAGCCATGAAGCAGGGTACTATAGGTCCAAACGTTGGGTTTTAGACCCCTGTGGACCATAGAGTCAAAAATGTTCCTAGCTTCTGTGCATCTTCCATTCTTGCAAAGATAGTCGATCAGCATACTGCAGGTAACAGCATCTGGTCTGTGACCATCTCTGGACATTTCTTTGAGTATTCTAATTGCCTCTTTCCACTGTCCCAAACAACAATATCCGTGAATTAGAATGTTATATGTGCGACAGTTAGGCAGAACACCCTTTTCAGACATTTCCTGTAAAACCACCTCAGCCCTGTCCATTGCTCGAGCCTTGCATAGGCCATCTATCATTGAGCTATAAGTCACAACATTTGGCGAAATCCCATGATCCGACATTTCTTGAAACACGCCGTAAGCTTTGTCCACCTCATGCTCTTTAAAGAATCAATCAATGATTGTGTTATATGACACCAAATTTGGTTGGCAACCGTCTCCAACTTCAAGCATCATGTGGAGCATCTCCAGAGCCTCTTGACTCCTCTTGTCATCGCAGAGCCCCTTGAGAAGCGTGTTGTAGGTGACAACATCAGGCGTGCAGCCAAACTCCCGCATTCGATGGAGCACCACATCCATTGCCTCAATCATCTTCTTGACATCACAGATGCCCTTAACTAGTTGACTGAGGATGACAGTGTTTACCTTCCAACCCGACTTAAGGATCTTACCGAAGAAGGCAAACATGAGGTCCAAGCGGCGCAGGCGGCAGCAGCAGCCGATGACGATGCTGTAAATGTTTATGTCAGGAGCAACCTTATTGGAGGTGGCTTGGGACATGCGGTTGAACAGTGAGATGGTGAGAGCATCGCCGTCGCGCACGGATGAGGAGGAATCCGTGTGCGCGCTACTTGCAGCGATGAAAAGCTTGCGGAAGGCGGCCACCGAGGTGGGTCTGGCTTGAGGAAGCAATTCGTCGAACAGTTGGAGTGCGTCCTCGGGACGGAGACTCCCCGAACGGTAGCGTTCCTGAATGACGCGCTCCAGCTCCCAGTAGGGCCGAAGGCTGGTGCGGACGTCCGTCGCGGCTGCGGCGGCAGAGAGCCCACGGTGCACGGCCATTTGCGGGAGCTGACACCTACGAGCATGCGCCAAGCGCCAGGGGAGGGAAAAATGGCCACTTGTGCGTCCGCAGCTCGACCAGTAGGAACAGGCGAGCAGCACGTCGGCGGGCAAGGCGTCGCAGTTGGGTTTAGCTTAAAGGATGAAGGATGGCGGGCCTGTTTGGTTGTATGCCTAAGTTGCTTAAGCCTAACTTTAGTCATTTGCCACACTTGTGGCACGCCTAAGCTACCTAATGTTAGCTGTTGTTTGGTTTGTTACCGTAGCCTAAGCTTAGGCGAACCTAAGAAAGTGTGGCATGCTTAGGCGGTTGATTTGAGCGCCTCAGTTGAGGCAATTTTTTGTTAGGCAATACATGTAAAAGTTGCCTAACTTTTGTGGCGCGCTTAACTTTAGTCAATAACCAAACACTCGCCTAAAACAGTGTGGCATGCCTAACGTTAGGCTTAGGCAACTTAGGCATAGAACCAAACAGGCCCGGCGTGTGTCTGGCGGCGCAATCGTCGGACGACGGGGAAAAGGAAGTTAGGAGCGCAGTGCATGTGGCGTGGGCCTAGCTTAGAAAATGCGTGATACAGCACACAATTACTTCTTCCGTCTCAAAGAACTTGTCGTGTCCCATACGGTTCAAACCGCGATACCAGCACGAGTGCGCACGTTCCATTGTGCGTGTTCGCGTCTACGCCGAGGTATAACAGGTTTTCATTGAGACACTAACTACGCCGGCGGGCGAACGAATGATCCAGGTTCCAGGACGACTTACCTCAAGTAGGAAATTGAGGACACCCGCGCGTGCACTCGTCCGTCTGTGCGCGCGTCGCATGCTCGCGTTCGTGAGGAGATATTTCTTCGGGTAGAGGTGCGCGTTCGATCTGCGCGCAACGGTGCATGCATCGGCTCTAATACATGGTTCACCGCACAACACAGAAATGTGGAGCGGAGTGTGATTATGGGAGCTCAACGACATCGTGCTCTCTCGTGTAGTGCTAGTAATTTGAGTCAGTTCGACATCGGGGCGGTCCGAAGCACGACTTAACGACACACTTTGGACCGGCCCAGCACGACGGAGATTTGGACCGTGTCAATCTGACACTAAGCCTCGGGTAGTGTTTTGTCTAAAACTCGAGTCGTACTCAGGCTGGCACGACACGAATTTGTCTCGGTTTTCATTCGACACGAAAGTAAGCCTATCGGCACAAAACTGGTCCACCAGCACGGCCCGGATTTAAAAAAAGTTTGGCCCAAGGCTGCGAAACATAGCAAGGCTCACTGGGCCGCAAACTTGTATAATTTTCGAAATTTGGTCCAAATGCGATGATTTTTTTCTAAATTCTTCAAAAAATATGCTCTGTCATCTGGAACTATTATAATCAAAATTCTATAACCCAATTTGATATATTTAAGCAAATCTAAAAAATTGGTGTATATGTACATTTTCACTTTGTCGGTGGTTTGGAACCGGCAGATCTCCCGATACTACTAAAGCGTTAGAGGAGTTTGATGTTCGGTGTGGACGCGCGGAGATTCAAGAAGGTGAATTGTAAATGACACAGGAGACACGAAAGTTTACGTGGTTCGGGCCGCCTGAGCGTAATACCCTACTCCACGGGTGTGTTGGTGTTGTATTAGCTGTATGAGCTTGTACCGAGCGTCTATGGAACGTGTCTCGAGCCTCTATGAACCTGTCGTCGGCCTGTCCTTTTGTAGTACAAGGGCAGGCCGTTACAAGTTAGCCTGGCCCGACATGTGGCCCTGGCGGTTACTAGTATTGATATTCATTCAACAAGTTTAATTGCCCTTAATGACCGGGTAATGGGCTTTGACAGCACCGTTACTGGTAATTAAGTTCATCCGACCGTGTGTCATTAACATGGTATTAATGACACTTAATCGGATCTTGAAGTCCTTGATTCCCCTTTGAAGATCTGGAGCCGTTGTGGAGTCTTCCGGGGGTTAGAGGCTGAAGATCCGACGATTGGACACGTGACAGCTCTGGAGCATACTGTGGGAAACAGGTAGCTCCGGAGCTACCTGACACGTGTCAGGTCCGGAGCTTCTCTCGGTCTGGGGTTAAGTCCGGAGGTGCCATTTCGGTACATGGCCCGAAGCTTCCCCCTTGTGGGCGGTAGCTCCGGTTTGATAGTACACGTGGCGACCCTGGGATTAACCATGTTGGAGAAGTGGATCCGGTTATATCTGACATGTGGGCCTCCAAAGGTCTTCAAATCAAGTAGATGACTTTCCTTTGAGATCTTTGTAACCTCAAGGGGTGTACGGTTTCTAGGGTACCGACAGTGGCCCCCTAGACCTACCTCCGGGGAAGACCACTGGGGTGAAGTCATTCCGCCGGAGGTGAGTCCATCCTCGCGACTTTTAAACTGAGTCTTCAAAGGTCTTCGGAGGTGCCGTTGGCGAGGATTTGGAGTTAAATCCTCGCCGCGTGGCGTATCCCGCGTGCGGTAGAGGATATCTTTGGCGTGCGGATCTCGTGCAATTGAAGGTCGCCGGTTCTCGACACGAAAACCGTATCGGTTCCGCGCGCCTTGTCAGGCCGCCGCCTTCGGGTTTTCCGCCTCATGATGACAACTGTTTGCCTGGGTAAGAACCTCGACTTGATCGTTGGAGTGGTCCCGGGCCTCCTTGTCATCGGCTGGGTGGAATTTTTGAATGGTATCTTCGACTTCCTTGCGGTTTCCATCCAAGCGTTGCGAGGGCTTACTTAAGAAGGAAAGCGCGCACCGTCGGGAGTTCTTCACGCCTCCCATCTGATCTTGCGCTCAAACTCCCAACTTGTACTTCACTTTTCTTCTCTTGCCTAGCCGTGCCGCGATGGAGTTGGGTCTCCGCGAGAGTCGCTTGAAGACCGACGGCGACCTGAAGAAGGTTCGGGCCCTCATGGGATGGTCCTCGGACTTCTTCAACCGCTCGGTCAGCGCCGGTGGAGAGCTCCCGTTTGAGAAGGAGCACGCCGGCGAAATGGTGTACTTCTCCTCGTACGCCATGGTGGGGTTGATCCCACCTTTTTCTTAATGCTGCTAGACTTCTATAGTCTGCAGTTGTATCATCTCGGCCCCCTCTCTATTCTTCTTGTGTCCATTTTCGTCCACTTCTGTGAGATGTGGGTGGGCATCCCCCCTGCATTGAACTCTTCTGGACCTTCTTCACCGTCCATACCACCGGCAGGAGCAATGAGTACCTTGACTTCTACTACTTCGTGAAGCGCAAGAAGTGCCCATTCAAGTACCTCCAGTCATTTCCCTCTGGGAAGTGGGATGACTGGAAGAAGGACTAGATAGTCGTCCGGGTGGAGGAGCACGAGAGGCTGGAGCTGCCCGAAGGCCTTCCCAGCATCGACACGTCAATCTGGAGTGAAGCTCCGGTGCTGGGGGAAGCCTTCAACCCTGCTTTGACCAGGATCCGCCAATGCGTGGTGGGAGAATTGACTCCTCAGGCGGTGTTTTGCAACTTCTTGGTCAACAGGTGGGCACCGCTGAAGAGGAGGGAGAAACTCGCATGGGCCCTCAATAGCGTGATGGACGACGACCGGGTCGAGACCGGGCTGAAGTCCAACATGGTGGGGAAAACCTTGGAGTTCCACCTCAAGAAGTTCCAACACGACATCGACATCGATGGTGACGACTTGACTCCGCCATCAGCTTTTATTCCTCTGAACGTGGAAGTGGAGTTCAGCAGGGAGCTCCGGCGGAAGATGCCCGTGCTTGACGACCTTGGTGTCGTCGAGAGGAGATCAACCACTAGGGTAGTGATCCCCGGAATGCCCGAGGATGGCTCTGACCCTGCTCCGAAGCCGAGGGAAGAGGTCGTCGGCAAGGGCAAGGAGCTGGCGGATGAACCTATGAGCCGGAAGAGGAAGCTGCAGTACGCCGACGGAAGGTCCGTCAGGCCCGCTACTTCTGCGTCGGCTCCTTCTCCCCGGAGAGGAAGGTCTTCTACAACTGCGACGACTGTTCCCGTAGTGGGGTCCTCCCTTAGCGCGACTATTCCCGCAGTGGGGTCCTCCCGGAGCGCGACTGTTCCCGCAGTGGGGTCCTCCCAGGGTGTTAGCTCCGGGCATGCGACTCCAGCACCTGGGCTGGTGGAGGCCTCCAGGTCCGGGGGTTCTTCCCAATCGAGGGGGGCCTCAACTCGGGAAACACCCGTGGCCGCGACGAGTTCCGGGGGGTCTTCTGGAGCTTCCACGCCGGCTATGACCAGCCCAGAACCCCCGGGAAAAAGGTTCCGCGCAAGCTGGTGCGGAAGCCTCCCAAGGTAATTTTTAATCTTTACCTTGGATAGTTGTTTTAATTGTAGTAACTATTTTTTTAAGTTTCTTCGTTCATCATCTGCAGCGTCCCCAAGAAGGGGAGCGAGGCTCCACCCTTAGCTACAGCGGCTGAAGCCGTGAGGGTGGAAGCTTCTGCTCCTGTCCCGGTGCCGCCCCAAGTGGTGGATGAAGCTGCGACAGCTCCGGTGCCGGTTGTCATGGTCATGGACCTCGAGTCCTCCCCAGAAGCTCCCGTGGTAGCGCCGGACCGCGGGAGTGAAGATGCGCCAGCGGCACCTGTCCCGGAGGTTGAAGCTCCGGGTCCTGGTGCTGAGATGATGGAAGCTCCGGCCGTTGAGACGGAAGAAGCTGTGATTCTGGCCCTAGAGCCGGAAAGTGTCGAAACTCCGACGGTAGAGCCGGAGGTGATTGAAGTCCCGGCGTGCGCGCCGGATGTTGAGGAAGTCCTGGCGGTTGGGCCAGCTACCTCAGAAGCACCGGCCGCAGAGCCGGTAGTTGTTGGAGCTCCGACTGCAGGGCCGATTGAAGATGAAGATCTTCCGGCTCCCGAGCCGGTTGATACAGAAGTGTCGGAGCTCGAGCCCCCATCGGAGGAGGTGCCAAGGCCGGAGCCAGAAATGGCCCCTGCTCCAGAAGTGATGACGTCTGAGGTACCCACGGCTGAGCCGGAGTGCCCTAGTGAAGTCGCTGGCCCCCTGTCTGAGGGGGTGAATGAAGACCTGGCGGCGGGACCCTCCTCGATGGCGACTGAGGCCATCCCGGAGGATGGTCCTAGTGCCATGGAGACACAGGGGACCACTCTTGTGGAGTGGGACCCAATTTTTGTATCTGAAAACCTGCTGGAACCAGCGGGGGAGACCCCAGCAGGTCCGGAACCTATCCCGTTGTCACTATCCATTGACAACGCATGTTCCAGTCTACGTCAAGTTCAATTGGCCTTTTTTCACGACAGCAAGACTCTTGAAGAGGAGCGCCAAACCCTTAGGAGGTGGCGTAACCGACTCTACTTCGAGACCAAGCTGGCGCAGTCAAGGCTAGCGGATGACAAAGAGTGGATCAAACGGGAGAAATTCCGCCTGGAGTATTGGGGTAAATTATTGGATGACAGGGAGAGTATGACTCGCGCCCTCGACGCTCAATCCCGGGAGATCTACGATCAGGCCAAAGCAGCCAATAGTGCGGTCGATGAACGCCACGAAAGGCTTGAGTCCATTAACACTACACTCATCAAGCGCCGAGAGGCACTTGAAGAGAGGGAGAAACGGCTCGAAGACGAAGAGCAGAAACTCCTAGAGCTGCGGGATGACGTTCTGAGGAGGGAGGAGGAGCTCTCCGAGAAGGTGGCTCTGGCTGACAAGGGCCTTGAGGAGTGCGCCAAGAAATTGGAAGAGCGTTGCGTAGAGGAGGAGGAGAAGGCCTGGGTGCGAGGGCAGGAACTCTACGAGCAAGAGTGTGCCCTTACCGCCAGGGAGAAGAAAGTGAGGGGCAAAGAGAAAGACCTGGTCGACCGCCAGAACAAGATCCACCTCCAGGAGGAGGAGCTCGGAAAACTAGAGAAGCGGGTTGCTGAGAAGATTCAGCAAAACGCCAAAGAAGTTGAGCGCCTCGCCCGCGAGAATTCTGAACTGGTGGCGGCCAGAAGATCCCTGGAAGAAATGAAGGGCTTGAGGACTGTGGACTCCCTACAGATTTGGGAGTTTCTGGGCAAGGCCAACGACGCGTTGACACCGATGGGCTTCAGCCCCGTGCGCCCGGATGATCCGGAGCCAGAGTTGGACCTGGCGTTGCAGGCGTTGATATCGGCAGGCAGCAAACTCTCCAAGATGGGCGATGTCATCGCGGACCAATTGGAGGTTGAGGGGCAATCCCTGGCGAAGAACATCGCAGAATATGTGCTGACGTGCTACACCAGCAGGAACTCCCAATTTCCTCTGGACCCGGTGCTTGAAGGTCCGGTTGAAGGAGAAGGCGAAGCTGCCCGAGCCAACGTATCGGAGGTTGCCCAGAAGGTCGCCCAATTCTTCCATAGGGTCTACAACCATCTTTGTAGTTCTCACTTGTATCCTCTCTTCTTCTTCCTCAATTTTGTAATTCCTTGTCTCCAGATGAATGAAATCCCCAAATTTTTGTGAATTTCACTTTTTGTCTTCAACACTTTTGTGTCTTCACTTGGCCCCCTGGTAGATGTACACAATTTGATTGTGAACATGTACCAAGAGGATATTATGTTTTGTTGAAGACTCATTTTCTTCGAACTTGTAGAGCGTAGGTCCGAAGTCTTTGATGGTGAAGGCCCCCTGAGGTCAAACTGGCTACCGTCGGAGCTTAGTAGCTCCGGTAATAGTCCCTATCGATGCATAGAGCATCGACAGTTAGTCCTCTAGGGTGTCGGAGCTTAGTAGCTCCGGCACTGACCTTTGCCAACACGTAACTTGTCGACAGCAGACTCCACTTGTGGGGTCTTCTCACTATCTTTTACGTCGACGGCTGGCCCCCCTAGCTTTACCGGGGCTTGGTTGCTCCGGTGATGCTTGTTAACATCGATTACAAGCCATATAGAGGAGTCGGAACTTTGTTAGCTCCGGCTTTTCTCCATCAACGTGTATTTTATTTTTCCTGCACACTGAAGTCAAGAAAAATAGTAAAATTCGTTTCTTGCCTATAACTTTGTCGCGACTTACGATTCTCAAGAAAGTTTTAGGTCAAACACGGTTCTATACACAATCGAATACGTTGCCTTTTCTTCCGGATTCAATTGTATTTGGACTCGCCTTACTTCGGCCTGCCGGGGTGTAGGTAGAGTGGCGTACTTAGGGTGTTTGACCAGGCTAAGTCAATAGCACACTCCAACCCTAGATTGGTTTGGCGGCTTTCAGGCGAGTTGGTCAGGAACAATATTTGAATCCAAAAGAATTGATAATACAACTCGTATCGTATATAAACCGGTCAAACTAAAATTTCTTAAGAATTGCACGTCTTTGTTATAGACAATAAAGAGAAAAATAAAAAATGTTGAGCCTGTACAAAATAAATGCACGTGGAGTCTGTTTCATATGAAGATGTCTTTCATTATAGGTCTGGGGTACAGGGGAAACAAGTACACTCTTAGGGTACGGAACCAGGCTAAGTGTGTTTCATTTCTCGTTTAACCCAGGGTATCTAGCCACACTTTTAGTCCTGAGACTGTGAAAAGTGTTGCATGAACTTTGCGGACCTTTTGGGAAAGGTCCGGCTGCTCTCCCGGAGGAACTATCCGACTCTGTACAATGACTCTATAACATACATCTCAAGTTACTCAAGACTCACCTCCGTGGTATTAAGTGTAGAACTTACGGAGGTGCTCGATGTTCTAAGGATTTGGGAGAGGTGTCCCATCCTCGGTAGCCAAGCGAAGGCTTCCGGGTCGGGATACTTTAATCACTAGGAAGGGTCCCTCCCAGCCGGGGGAGAGTTTGTTTAACCCTTCTCTGGATTGTATTCTCCGTAGCACCAGATCGCCTTCCTCGAGCTGTCGGTTGTGTACATGCCGCTGATGATAACGCCGTAAGGCTTGGCGATATCGGGCATTCCGAACAGCTGCTTGATACCTTCCCTCCTCAAGGAGGTCTAGGTCTTCATGCCGGAGCTGGTCCTGCGCGGCTTCGTCGAAGGTCCGGACCCGGAGTGAACCCAAGGTGATTTCTGGAGGAAGGATTGCTTCAGCTCCGTACACCAGAAAGAAGGGTGTCTCTCTAGTTGACCGGTTTGGTGATGTCCTGTTGGCCCATAAAGTGGGCGAAAGCTCTTCAATCCAGTTAGCCCCATGTTTTTTTAAGCGCTCATATGTGCACGTCTTGAGTCCTTTAAGGATTTCAGCATTTGCTCTCTCGGCTTGGCCATTGCTTGCTGGGTGAGCTACGGAGGCGTAGCAAACTTGTATGCCGAGGTCTTCGCAATATCCTTGGAATGCAGAGCTTGTGAATTGGGTCCCATTATCAGTGATGATTTTGTTTGGGACTCCATATATGCATATAATGGACTGCAAAAAGTTGATAGCAGATTGCTTGTTGATTGTCACAACTAGAGTTGCTTCCGGCCACTTGGTGAACTTATCAATGGCGACGTACAAGAACTTGTAACCTTCGACGACTCTTGGGAAAGGTCCCAAGATGTCCATCCCCCACACAGCGAATGACCATGTAGGAGGTATCATTTGTAAGGGTTGAGCTGGTGTGTGAATTTGCTTTGCATGGAATTGACATGCTTCACATTTCTTCACCAGCTCAGTTGCATCCTGGAGTGCTGTAGGCCAGTAGAAACCATGCCGAAAGGCTTTACCAACCAGCGTGCGGGAAGACGCGTGGTTTCCACACTTGCCTCCATGGATTTCTGCGAGGAGTTCGCAGCCTTCTTCCCTTGTGATGCACCGTATTAGGATGCCATTGGCACCACGCCGGTAGAGATCCCCTTCTACCAGCGTGTATCTTTTAGCCAATCTGACTACCCGGTCAGCGGATACATCATCGTTAGGAAGGATGTTGTCTTTCAAGTAGCTCCAGATCTCCGAGATCCATGCATCGGAACTAGCTTGAGCTTTTGAGTCTTGCGTGCTGGGTTGCTCGGAGCTCCCGACAGCACCTACGACCCTTGATGGCTGCCATGGTAACAGGGCCATCGGGACCGTCATCTTCGGGATGCTGAGCTCGCCCCCTTCGCTCAGTTCGGCAGGCTGAGCTGTTGGCTTTGACAACCTCCGGACAAAAATTCCGTCAGGAGCCGAAGCTCCGGTTGACGCTTTCGTCGAGAGTTCGTCAGCTTCAGTGTTATGGGCACGCTGAACATGGTGGAGATCTGGGACTTCGAAGTCCTTCTGAAGCCTTTGGACTTCAAGGAGGTAAGCAACTAGCTGGAGATTATTGCAGGAACATTCACCCTTCACCTGCTTAATGATGAGCTGCGAATCTCCCTTGACCAGCAGTTGCTTGACACCATATGACAGTGCCACCTTTAGTCCGTAGATGAGCGCTTCGTACTCTGCCATGTTGTTGGTCGCCTTGAAGTCAAGGTGTACCATGTATTTCACCTTCTCCCCGGTCGGTGCAAGGAGAAGGATTCCAGCTCCGGCCCCCTGCTTCTGCATGGAGCCGTCGAAGTAGAGGGTCCAGTGAGGCTCGGTGAAGGCTGGAGCTTGATGCCCCGTCTTCTGCTCACTGGGGCCCCCAGGGTTTGATGGAGAGGGAGTCCATTCTGCCACAAAATCTGCCAATGCTTGACTCTTGACTGCTTGCCTTGAAATAAATCCAAGATCAAATTCAGCCAATTCCGCTGCTCACTTTGCAATATTCCCAGATGAATTGGGATTATGCAAGATTGCTCGAAGTGGGTAAGAGGTCACCACTGAGACGTTGTGAGCTTGGAAGTAATGGCGAAGCTTCCTGGAGGCAATAAGAACTGCATAGACCAGTTTATGCACCTTTAGGTATCGAGTCTTGGCATCATGTAGTACTTCACTAATGAAGTACACTGGCGCTGAATGGTTCGGAGGAATCCGGATTTTCTTCGGGAACCTCCGGGTCCTGGCTGGAGGAACCCGGGGCTTCTTCAGAAGCGACCTGGACCCTCCCGGAGGGGTCTGGGTCTCCTGAAGTGACTTCTTGTGGATTCGAGTCTGGGAGCTGGGACCCAGACTCGCTTTCAGGTACCTCCGGACCCTCCCGAAGGGGTCTGGATTCCTGAGTACGAGGTAGCTCTGGTCTCTCCGCAACCAGAACCATACTGACGACTTCATCAGTTGCTGAAATGTAAAGCAACAAAGGCTCACCAGGGTTCGGAGCTACCAGAATTGGTAGGATGGTGAGGAACTGTTTCAGCTCCTGGAATGCCTTCTGTGCTTCTTCGGACCATTGGAATGGTCTGGACTTCCTCAATAACTTGAAGAAGGGGAGTGCCCGTTCCGCCAGTCTTGAAATGAACCGGCTGAGGGTTGCTAGACATCCAGTTAACTTTTGGACGTCTTTGATGCGGGTTGGTGGCCACATGTCTTCAATGGCCTTAATCTTCGCCGGATTAGCTTCTATGCCCCGGTGACTTACCAGGAAACCGAGAAGTTTTCCGGAGCTAACCCCGAAGACACGCTTGTCTGGGTTTAGCTTTGTGCGGGTGGCCCGCAGCTTGTCGAAGACAGCCTGCAAGGTGTCAAGGAGTGACTCCTTGTCCCTGACCTTGACCACGATGTCATCGACGTACACTTCCACTATGTCTCTAATGAGTTCTTCAAAAGTTTTGTACATAGCTCGTACAAAAGTTGAAGCTGCATTCTTGAGACCAAAGGGCATGGCTGTATAATAGTACAATCCATCTATTGTGATGAATGAGGTATGCTCTTCATCTTCCCTAGACATCCTCATTTGATGATACCCGGAATATGCGTCTAGGAAACACAGTAATTCACACCCGGGGGTGGAATCCACTATCTGATCTATTCTAGGTAGTGGGAATGGATCTTTTGGACATGCCTTATTTAGTGTGGTGCAGTCGATGCACATCCGAAGCTTCCCGCCGGCCTTGGGCACAACGACTGGGTTTGCCAGCCATTTTGGATGGAAGACTTCTCGGATGAATCCAGCTTCGAGTAACTTCCTCACTTCTTGTCGGATGAAGTTCTATCGCTCTGCGGATTGCTTCCGAGGCTTCTTATGCACAGGCCGGGCGTTGGGGTAGATCTTCAGATTGTGCTCATTCACTTCCCTGGGGATCCTAGGCATTTGTGACGGTTGCCAGGCAAACATGTCGACGTTAGCCCGGAGGAAAGTGATGAGCGTGAGTTCCTATTTGTCGTTCAATCCCCCCGATATACGAGTGGTCTGAGTGGCATCAGACCCAATTTGGACGACTTTGACGGGAATGTCGGTGTCACCGCTTGGCTGCACTCGAGGTGCAGAAGTCGAGCCTCGTTGACGAATGCTCGGGGGTTTTGGAGCTTGCTCCTGCCTGGAGTCCTCCTCTTGCGCCGTGGTGAGTGCATGGAGTTCTTCCAGAGCAGTTACTCCGGCAGTACGATCTCCGCGGATCCGTAGAACGCCTACTTGCGTTGGCATCTTCAACACCAGATAACCATAATGAGCAGCTGCCATGAATTTGTACAGGGCAGGCCTACCCAAGATGGCATTGAAGGGTAAGTTGATCTGAGCAACGTCGAAGACCAACTTCTCGGTGCGGTACTTCTCCCGTGTCCCGAAGGTAACGGGGAGAGTAATAGCTCCGAGTGGGGTAATGGCCCCCGGACCTACTCCAGAGAAAGGTCGAGAGGGGTGGAGATCCGAAGGTCGGAGTTGAAGCTTAGTAAAAGCTTCGAAGCTTATGAGGTTAAGCCCCGAACCTCCGTCTACCATGACGTGGTGGAGCTGGATGTTGTTAATGGTAGGAGATACCATCAAAGGTAACTGACCTGATCCAACCATGCTCCGAGGGCAGTCCGAAGCATCAAAAGTGATGGTTGTGTCCATCCACTTCCGATGAGGTTCTGGCCTGACTGTAGGAGCTATAGCAGCCATATCCCGACGCATAGTCTTGATGACGCGACGGGAGGTGATGTCCCATGATCCACCAAAAATGGTGTTCATGGTCTTCCGACACTCGTTGTCAGAGACGTCAGAATCATCATCGACGGAGGTGTAAACGGCCTTCAGGACCTTTTTGGGATCCTGAAAACCTAACTCCTCGTCAGCCGGAGCTTCATCGACTTTTTGCTTTCCTTCCCTCTGTCGGAAAGGAGATTCTTCCCGGCGCTTGTTGTAGCGCTCGGCAAGGTTTTGGACCTCCCTGCAGTCTTCCAAACTGTGGCTGCCCGTTTTGTGAATTGGACACCACACCTTGGGCTTGCTACCGTCTTCAGAAGATGGCCGAGGTCGCTTTTCGGGGCGTGGCCCCCGGTCACCCGGAGCTGCAACAGCTGCAACATTGGATGTACCGGCCGACGACTTCTTCTTATCGTTGGTCTTTTTCTTCTTCTTGCCATTCCCGGAGGTAGCGGCTTCTTCTTTGGAGGATTTCTTGTGACTCTCCGGGGTTGGTTTGGAGTGCATCTCACGGTCCTCCGCAGCTCTGGCACATTTGTCAGCCAAGCTGAAGAGTTCTGTGACGCTGGTGATCTCCTTGATCGCCAGTTTCTCCAGCATCTTCTTGTCCCGTACACTCTGTCTGAATGCCACAATGACAGAGGCGCTAGAGATAGAAGGGATAGTGTTCCGTACCTGAGTGAACCTCTGGATGAATGATCGCAGGGATTCTCCCCCTTTTTGCACGACTGCAAAAAGGTCTAGTTCAGTGCCTGGTCGGGTGTATGAACTCCCAAAGTTGGCGGTGAACTGCCGGCACAGCTCCTCCCAACTGTTGATAGAGTTGGGTGGAAGGCTCATAAATCAGGACCTGGCGGTCCCAGTTAAGGCCGCTGGAAAATAATTGGCCATCACGGCCTCGTTTCCTCCAGCTGCCAAGATTGCAGTGGAGTAGATCTGAAGAAATTCGGCGGGATTGACAGTCCCGTCGAATTTTTCCGGCAGGTGAGGCCGGAACTTCTGTGGCCACCTGACCATACGCAGATGTATGGCCAGAGATGAACAGCCTCCTCCTACTCCTTCAGGAGTAGAAAGGTCTTGAGCTTCTCGTCTTTCACGAGCACGCTCAATATGGACTCGGCCGTTTTGTTGGCGGTATCGGCGATCAAGCTCCGCCCGGAGGTCATGAGTTGAGAGCCTGGATACTGTGTGAGTGCGTCGTGCCACGGAAGGCAATGACGTCACTTGTTGTGATGCAGCACGTCTCCTGCTATTGGAAACGTGCGGACCAAGTCTACCAGACAAAGTCCGCCGCTGCGACGGGGCTCGTCTTGAAGGAGGAGGACCCTGGTTGCTGAGGCGTTCGGCTGCTGCTGCAACCAAATGCTCCACATCGGCCCTCCACTGTTCCAGTGCATCCCGGGATGCATCCGGAGGTGGTGGGCGTTGGAGAAGAGCACGCGCTGCATGGAGCGCGTGTTCCGGGTTGTCATGATCTGCCGACGCAGTGATTGACGTCGGCGCACCATCGCATTGCCCAGCTTGATTTGCTGGTGGAGGCGGTGGTGGTGGGAGTGTGACTCCTGCTGGTGCTGAGGCTCCTGCTGGTGGCTGCATATTGGAGGGATTGCCCCCAACACCCTGAGCAGCAGGTTGACCGTTGGATGATCCAGCAGCTAAGTTCACCATTCTCAAGATCTCAGGCGCCCCCTACCTGGCGCGCCAACTGTCGCTGGTTTGGAACCGGCAGATCTCCCGACACTACTAAAGCGTTAGAAGAGTTTGATGTTCGGTGTGGGCGCGCGGAGATTCAAGAAGGTGAATTGTAAATGACACAGGAGACACGAAAGTTTACGTGGTTCGGGCCGCCTGAGCGTAATACCCTACTCCACGGGTGTGTTGGTGTTGTATTAGTTGTATGAGCTTGTACCGAGCGTCTATGGAACGTGTCTCGAGCCTCTATGAACCTGTCGTTGGCCTGTCCTTTTGTAGTACAAGGGCAGGCCGTTACAAGTTTGCCTGGCCCGACATGTGACCCCGGGGGTTACTAGTATTGATATTCATTCAACAAGTTTAATTTCTCTTAATGACCGGGTAATGGGCTTTGACAGCACCGTTACTGGTAATTAAGTTCATCCGACCGTGTGTCATTAACATGGTATTAATGACACTTAATCGGGTCTTGAAGTCCTTGATTCCCCTTTGAAGATCTGGAGCCGTTGTGGAGTCTTCCGGAGGTTAGAGGCTGAAGATCCGACGGTTGGACACGTGGCAGCTCTGGAGCATACTGTGGGAAACGGGTAGCTCCGGAGCTACCTGGCACGTGTCAGGTCCGGAGCTTCTCTCGGTCTGGGGTTAAGTCCGGAGGTGCCATTTCGGTACATGGCCCGGAGCTCCCCCCTTGTGGGCGGTAGCTCCGGTTTGATAGTACACGTGGCGACCCTGGGATTAACCATGTTGGAGAAGCGGGTCTGGTTATATCTGACATGTGGGCCTCCGAAGGTCTTCAAATCAAGTAGATGACTTTCCTTTGAGATCTTTGTAACCTCAAGGGGTGTACGGTTTCTAAGGTACTGTCGGTACCCTAAAAACCGTACACCCCCTGAGGTTACAAAGATTTCGAGGGAAGGCTGTCTACACGGATTGAAGACCCTCGGAGGCCCACTTGTCAGACATGACCGGACCTGCTTCTCCAACATGGTTAATCCCTAGGTCGCCACGTGTACTGCCAAACCGGGGCTACCGCCCGCAAGGGGGAAGCTCCGGACCAAGTACCGAAATGGCACCTCCGGACTTAACCCCTGACCGAGAGAAGCTCCGGACCTGACACGTGTCAGATAGCTCCGGAGCTACCTGCTTCCCACAGCAAGCTCCGGAGCTACCACATGTCCAAACGTCGGAGCTGGCAGCCTCTAACCTCCGGAAGACCTTGTAACGGCTCCGGATCTTCAAAGGAGAGCCAAGGACTTCAAGATCCGATTAAATGTCATTAATGCCATATTAATGACACTTAAACGGACAATCTTAACACCTGTAATGGCACTGTCGGAGCCCGTTACAGGATCATTAACAACAATAATCGTGTATCAATACTAGTAACCGCCGGGGCCACATGTCGGGCCAGGCCAGCTTGTAACGGCCTATCCTTGTACTATAAAAGGACAGGCCGACGATACACACGGGGACACACGTTCACAGACGTGGAGATCATACGTGACAAGTTAATACAACACCAACACACCCGTGGAGTAGGGTATTACGCTTAGGCGGCCCGAACCACGTAAATCCTAGTGTCTCCTGTGTTTAATCGCAATTCACCTTCTTGAGTCTCCGCGCGCCCACACCGAACCACAAACTCCTTCAACACTTTAGCAGTGTCAGGAGATCTGCCGACTCCAACAGTCGACAGTTGGCGCGCCAGGAAGGGGCGCCTGAGATTTTCGAGAAGGGTGAACTCCGCGGCTGGATCATCCAACGGTCAACCTGCTGCTCAGGCTGTTGGGGGCAATCCCTCCAACAGGCAGCCACCAGCAGGAGCCTCAGCACCAGCAGGAGCCACACTCCCACCACCACCATCTTCTCCGGCAAATCGTGCTGGGCAACGTGATGGTGCGCCGGCGTCACTTACTGCGTCGGCAAGTCATGACAACCCGGAACACGCGCTCCATGTAGCGCGTGCTCTTCTCCAACGACCACCACCTCCGGACGCATCTCGAGATGCAATGGAGCAGTGGAGGGACGATGTGGAGCATTTGGTCGCAGCAGCGGCCGAATGCCTCAACAACCAGGGTCCTCCTCCTTCGGGACGAGCCCCGTCGCAGCGACGGACTTTGTCTGGAAGACTTGGTCCGCACGTCTCCAACAACAGGAGACGATCTGCGTCACAGCAGGTGACGTCGTTGCCCTCTGGGGCACGACATACCCATACGGTATCCAGGCTTTCGACTCATGACCTCCGGGCGGAGCTTGATCGCCGATACCGCCAACAGGATGGTCGTGCCCATATCGAGCGTGCTCGTGAAAGACAGGAAGCTCATGACCTTTCTACTCTGGAAGGAGTAGGAGGAGGCTGTTCAGCCCTAGCCATGCACCTGCGCATGGTTAGATGGCCACAGAAGTTCCGGCCACACCTGCCGGAAAAATTCGACAGGACTGTCAACCCCGCCGAATCCCTTCAGATATACTCCACTGCAATCTTGGCAGCTGGAGGAAACGAGGCTGTAATGGCCAATTACTTTCCACTGGCCTTAACTGGGACCGCCAGGTCCTGGTTTATGATCCTTCCACCCAACTCTATCAACAGTTGGGAGGAGCTGTGCCGTCAGTTCACTGCCAACTTCGGGAGTTCATACACCCGACCAGGCACTGAACTGGACCTTTTTGCGGTCGTGCAAAAAGGGGGAGAATCTTTGCGGTCCTTCATCCAGAGGTTCTCCCAGGTACGCAACACAATCCCAAAAAGGTCTTGAAAGCCGTCTACACCTCCGTCGACGATGACTCTGACGTCTCTGACAACGAACGTCGGAAAACCATGAACACCATTTTTGGTGGATCATGGGACATCACCTCCCGTCGCGTCATCAAGACTATGCGGCGGGATATGGCCGCTGTAGCTCCTACAGCTAGGCCGGAGCCACATCGAAAGTGGATGGACACATCCATCACTTTTGATGATTCGGACTGTCCTCGAAGCATGGTCGGAGCTGGACAGCTACCTTTGATGGTATCTCCCACCATCAATAACATCCAGCTCCATCATGTTATGGTGGACGGAGGTTCGGGGCTGAACCTCATAAGCTTTGAAGCTTTTACCAAGCTTCAGCTCCGACCTTCGGATCTCCAGCCCTCTCAACCTTTCTCCGGAGTAGGTCCGGGGGCAATTACCCCACTCGGAGCTATAACTCTCCCCGTTACCTTCGGGACACGGGAGAAGTATCGCACCGAGAAGTTGGTCTTCGACGTCGCTCAGATCAACTTACCATTCAACGCCATCTTGGGTAGACCTGCCCTATACAAATTTATGGCAGCTGCCCATTATGGATACCTGGTGTTGAAGATGCCTACACCAGTCGGCGTTCTCAGGATCCGCAGAGATCGCACCGCCAGAGTAACTGCTCTGGAAGAGCTCCATGCACTCACCACGGCGCAAGAGGAGGACTCCAGACAGGAGCAAGCTCCGAAACCCCCGAGCATTCGTCAACGAGGATCAACCTCTGCACCCCATGTGCATGCAAGCGGCGACACCGACATTCCCGTCAAAGTCGTCCAAATTGGTTCCGATGCCGCTCAAACCACCCGTATATCGGGAGGGTTGAACGACAAATAGGAACTCGCGCTCATCACTTTCCTCCGGGCTAATGTTGACGTATTTGCCTGGCAACCGTCACAAATGTCTGGGATCCCCAGGGAAGTGATTGAGCACAATCTGAAGATTTACCCCGATGCTCGGCCTGTGCATCAGAAGCCTCGGAAGCAATTCGTAGAGCGGCATAACTTCATCCGACAAGAAGTGAAGAAGTTGCTCAAAGCCGGATTCATCCGAGAAGTCTTCCATCCAAAATGGCTGGCGAACCCAGTCGTTGTGCCCAAGGCGGGCGGGAAGCTTCGGATGTGCATCGACTACACCACGTTGAATAAGGCATGTCCAAAAGATCCATTCCCACTACCTAGAATAGATCAGATAGTGGATTCCACCTCCGGGTGTGAGTTACTGTGTTTCCTAGACGCATATTCTGGGTATCATCAAATCAGGATGTCTAGAGAAGATGAAGAGCATACTTCATTCATCACAGTAGATGGATTTATATTGTTACACAGCCATGCCATTTGGTCTCAAGAATGCATCTTCAACTTTTGTATGAGCTATGTACAAAACTTTTGAAGAACTCATCAGAGACATAATGGAAGTGTACGTCGATGACATCGTGGTCAAGGTCAAGAACAAGGAGTCCCTCTTGGACACCTTGCAGGCTGTCTTCGACAAGCTGCGGGCCACCCGCACGAAGCTAAACCCAGACAAGTGTGTCTTTGGGGTTAGCTCCGGAAAACTTCTTGGTTTCCTGGTAAGTCACCGGGGCATAGAGGCTAATCCGGCGAAGGTAAAAGCCATTGAAGACATGCGGGCACCAACCCGCATCAAAGACGTCCAAAAGTTAACTGGGTGTCTAGCAGCCCTCAGCCGGTTCATATCAAGTCTGGCGGAACGGGCACTTCCCTTCTTCAAGTTGTTGAGGAAGTCCGGACCATTCCAATGGTCCGAAGAAGCAGAGAAGGCATTCCAGGAGCTGAAACAGTTCCTCACCACCCTACCAATTCTGGTAGCTCCAAACCCTGGTGAGCCTTTGTTGCTTTACATTTTAGCTACTGGCGAAGTTGTCAGTATGGTTCTGGTTGCGGAGAGACCAGAACTACCCCATACTCAGGAATCCAGACCCCTTCAGGAGGGTCCGGAGGTCCCTGAAAGTGAGTCTGAGTCCCAGCTCCTAGACTCAAATCCACAAGAAGTCACTTCAGAAGACCCAGACCCCTCTGAGAGGGTCCAGGTCATTTCTGAAGAAGCTTCGGGTTCCTCCAGCCAGAACCCGGAGGTCCCCGAAAAGAATCTGGACTCCTCCGGCAGGGTCCGGATCAATAGAGAGGAAGCTCCGGACCCCACCGGGAGGGTCTGGACCATTCAACGCCCGGTATACTTCATCAGTGAAGTATTACATGATGCCAAGACTCGATACCTAGAGGTGCATAAGCTGCTTTATGCAGTTCTTATTGCCTCCAGGAAGCTCCGACACTACTTCCAAGCTCACAAAGTCTCGGTGGTGACCTCCTATCCACTTCGAGCGATCTTGTATAATCCCAATTCAACTGGGAATATTGCAAAGTGGGCAGCAGAATTGGCTGAGTTTGATCTCGAATTCATTTCGAGACAAGCAATCAAGAGTCAAGCGTTGGCAGATTTCGTGGCGGAATGGACTCCCTCTCCATCAAACCCTGGGGGCCCCAGCGAGCAGAAGATGGAACATCAAGTTCCAACCTTCACCGAGCCTCACTGGACCCTTTACTTCGATGGCTCCATGCAGAAGCAGGGGGCCGGAGCTGGAATCCTTCTCCTTGCACCGACTGGGGAGAAGGTAAAATACATGGTACACCTTGACTTCAAGGCAACCAACAACATGGCGGAGTATGAAGCACTCATCTACGGACTAAAGGTGGCACTGTCATACGGTGTCAAGCAACTGCTGGTCAAAGGAGATTCACAGCTCATCATCAAGCAGGTGAAGGGTGAATGCTCCTGCAATAATCTCCAGCTAGCTGCTTACCTCCTTGAAGTCCAGAGGCTTCAGAAGGACTTTGAAGTCCTAGACCTCCACCATGTTCAGCGTGCCCACAACGCTGAAGCTGACGAACTCTCGACCAAAGCGTCAACCGGAGCTCCGGCTCCTGACGGAATCTTTGTCCGGAGGTTGTCAAAACCCACAGTTCAGCCTGCCGAACTGAACGAAGGGGGCGAGATCAGCATCCCGAAGCTGACGGTCCCGATGGACCTGTTACCATGGCAGCCATCAAGGGTCGTAGGTGCTGCCGGAAGCTCCGAGCAACCTAGCACGCAAGACTCAAATGCTCAAATCAGTTCCGATGCATGGATCTCGGAGATCCGGAACTACTTGAAAGACAACATCCTTCCTGACAATGATGTATCCGCTGACCGGGTAGTCAGATTGGCTAAAAGATACACGCTGGTAGAACGGGATCTCTACCGGCGCGGTGCCAACGGCATCCTAATGCGGTGCATCACAAGGGAAGAAGGCTGCAAGCTCCTCGCAGAAATCCATGGAGGCGAGTGTGGGAACCACGCATCTTCCCGCACGCTGGTCGGAAAAGCCTTTCGGCATGGCTTCTACTGGCCTACAGCGCTCCAGGATGCCACTGAGCTGGTGAAGAAATGCGAAGCATGCCAATTTCATGCAAAGCAAATTCATACACCTGCTCAGCCCTTACAAATGATACCTCCTACATGGCCCTTCGCTGTGTGGGGGATGGACATCTTGGGACCCTTCCCAAGAGCCGTCGGAGGTTACAAGTTCCTGTACGTCGCCATTGACAAGTTCACCAAGTGGCCGGAAGCAACTCCAGTTGTGACGATCAACAAGCAATCTGCTATCAACTTTCTGCAATCCATTGTAAGCAGATTCGGAGTCCCAAACAAGATCATCACTGATAATGGGACTCAATTCACAAGCTCCGCATTCCAAGGGTATTGCGAAGACCTCGGCATACAGGTTTGCTACGCTTCCGTAGCTCATCCCGCCAGCAATGGCCAAGCCGAGAGAGCAAATGCAGAAATCCTTAAAGGACTCAAAACGCGCACCTATGAGCGCTTGAAAAAGCACGGAGCCAATTGGATCGAAGAGCTTCCGCCCACTCTATGGGCCAACAGGACTTCTCCAAACCGGTCAACCGGAGAAACACCCTTCTTTCTGGTGTACGGAGCTGAAGCAATCCTTCCTCCGGAAATCACCTTGGGTTCGCTCCGGGTCTGGACCTTCGACGAAGCCGCGCGGGACCAGCTCCGGCGTGAAGACCTAGACCTCCTCGAGGAGGGAAGGTGCCAAGCAGCTGTTCGGAATGCCCGATATCGCCAAGCTCTACGGCGTTATCACCAGCGGCATGTACACAACCGACAGCTCGAGGAAGGCGATCTGGTGCTACGGAGAATACTATCCAGAGAAGGGTTAAACAAACTCTCCCCCGGCTGGGAGGGGCCCTTTCGAGTGATCAAAGTATCCCGTCCCGGAAGCGTTCGCTTGGCTACCGAGGATGGGACACCTCTCCCAAATCCTTGGAACATCGAGCACCTCCGTAAGTTCTACACTTAATTCCACGGAGGTGAGTCTTAAGTAACTTGAAATGTATGTTATAGAGTCATTGTACAGAGTCGGGTAGTTCCTCCGGGAGAGCAGCCGGACCTTTCCTGAAAGGTCTGCAAAGCTCATGCAGCACTTGTCACAGTCTCCGGACTAAAAGTGTGGCTAACTACCCTGGGTCAAACGAGAAACCAAACACACTTAGCCTGGTTCCGTACCCTAAGAGTGTACTTGTTTCCCCTGTACCCCAGACCTATAATGAAAGACATCTTCATGTGAAATAGACTCCACGTGCATTCATTTTGTGCAGGCTCGACATTTTTATTTTTCTCTTTCTTGTCTATAACAGAGACGTGCAATTCTTAAGAAATTTTAGTTTGACCGGTTTATATACGATTCGAGTTGAATTGTCAGATCTTTTGGATTTAAATATTGTTTATGGCCAACTCGCCTGAAAGCCGCCAAGCCAATCTAGGGCCGGAGTGCGCTATCGACTTAGCCTGGTCAAGCACCCTAAGTACGCCACTCTACCTACACCCCGGCAGGCCAAAGTAAGGCGGGTCCATGGACAATTGGATCTAAGAGAAAAGATAACGCATCCACTTGTATTTAAAATCGCGTTCAACTTAAAATTTTCTTGAGAATCGTAAGCCGCGACGAAATTATAGACAAGGAACGAATTTTACTATTTTTCTTGGCTTAAGTGTGCAGGAAAAATAAACTCTACATTGATGGAGAAAAGCCGGAGCTAACCAAGCTCCGACTCCCCCAAGGGGGTCAACCGTCGGCGCTGAGTAAAAGATGGTGAGAAGACCCCGTAAATGGAGTCTGTTGCCAACAAACCAAGTGTTGGCAAAGGTCATTGCCGGAGCTACTAAGCTCCGACACCTTGGAGTACTAACTATCGACGCTCTACGTGTTGATAGAGGCTATTGCCGGAGCTACTAAGCTCCAGCGATGGACAGTGCCGGAGCTTCTAAGCTCCGACAACTTCAGGGGACCTTCACTATCAAAGACTTCGGACCTAAATTCTACAAGTTCGAAGCAAATTCGTCTTCAACAAAACTCAATATCCTTTTGGTACATGTTCACAATCAAACTGTGTACATCTACCAGGGGGCCAAGTGAAGATAAAGATGTTGAAGACAAAAAATGAAATTCGCAAAAATTTGGGGATTTCATTCATCTGGAGACAGGAGATTACATCTGGAGACAAGTGTCGACTGTTGGAGTCGGCAGATCTCCTGACACTGCTAAAGTGTTGAAGGAGTTTGTGGTTCGGTGTGGGCGCGCGGAGACTCAAGAAGGTGAATTGCGATTAAACACAGGAGACACTAGGATTTACGTGGTTCGGGCCGCCTGAGCGTAATACCCTACTCCACGGGTGTGTTGGTGTTGTATTAACTTGTCACGTATGATCTCCACGTCTGTGAACGTGTGTCCCCGTGTGTATCGTCGGCCTGTCCTTTTATAGTACAAGGACAAGCCGTTACAAGCTGGCCTGGCCCGACATGTGGCCCCGGCGGTTACTAGTATTGATACACGATTATTGTTGTTAATGATCCTGTAACGGGCTCCGACAGTGCCATTACAGGTGTTAAGATTGTCCGTTTAAGTGTCATTAATATGGCATTAATGACATTTAATCGGGTCTTGAAGTCCTTGGCTCTCCTTTGAAGATCCGGAGCCGTTACAAGGTCTTCCGGAGGTTAGAGGCTGCCAGCTCCGACATTTGGACACGTGGTAGCTCCGGAGCTTGCTAACACGTGTTAGGTCCGGAGCTTCTCTCGGTCAGGGGTTAAGTCCGGAGGTGCCATTTCGGTACTTGGTCCGAAGCTTCCCCCTTGCGGGCGGTAGCCCCGGTTTGGCAGTACACGTGGCGACCTAGGGATTAACCATGTTGGAGAAGCAGGTCCGGTCATGTCTGACAAGTGGGCCTCTGAGGGTCTTCAATCTGTGTAGACGGCCTTCCCTCGAAATCTTTGTAACCTCAGGGGGTGTACGGTTTTTAGGGTACCGACAGTGGCCCCCTGGACCTACCTCCGAGGAAGGTCACTAAGGTGAAGTCGTTCCGTCGGAGGTGGGTCCATCCTTGCGACTCTTGAACTGGGTCTTCAAGGGTCTTCGGAGGTGCCGTTGGCAGGGTTTTACAGTTAGATCCCGACGCGTGGCGCACCTCAGGCGGCAGATGAGATCTTTGATGTGCGGATATCACGCAATTGAAGGTCGCCGGTTCCCGATACGAAAACCGTATCAGTTCCGCGCGCCCTGTTAGGCCGCCGCCTTTGGGTTTCCCGCCTCGTGATGACAACCGTTCGCCTGGGTAAGAGCCTCAACTTGATCGTCGGGGTGGTCCCGGGCCCTCTTGTCATCGGCTGGGTTGAATTCTTGAGTTGTATCTTCGACTTCCCTGCAGTTTCCATCCGAGCGTTGCGAGGGCTTACTTAAGAAGGAAAGCGCGCACCGTCGGGAGTTCTTTACGCCTCTCATCTGATATTGCGCTCAAACTCCCGACTCGTACTTTGCTCCTCTTCTCTTGCCTAGCTGTGTCGCGATGGAGTTGGGTCTGCGCGAGAGTCGCCTGAAGACCGACAACGATTTGAAGAAGGTCCGGGCCCTCATGGGGTGGTCCTTGGACTTCTTCAACCGCTTGGTCCGTGCCGGCGGAGAGCTCCCCTTTGAGAAGGAGCGCACTGACGAGATGGTGTACTTTTCTTCGTACGCCATGGTTGGGCTGATCCCACCATTTTCTTCTTTCTTCTTGATGCTGCTAGACTTCTATGGTCTGCAGCTATACCACCTTGGCCCTCCCTCCATTCTCCTCGTGTCCATCTTTGTCCACTTCTGCGAGATGTGGGTGGGCATCCCCCCCTGCGTCGAGCTCTTCCGAACCTTCTTCACCGTTCACACCACCAGCCGGAGCAATGAGTACCTTGGCTTCTACTACTTCGTGAAGCGCAAGAAGTGCCCATTCAAGTACCTCCGGTCGTTCCCTTCCGGGAAGTGGGATGACTGGAAGAAAGATTGGATAGTCGTCAGGGTGGAGGAGCATGAGCGGTTGGAACTGCCAGACGGTCTGCCCGGCATCGACACGTCGATATGGAGTGAAGTTCCGGTGCTGGCGGAAGCTTTCGACCCTGTCCTGACCAGGATCCGCCGATGTGTGGAGGGAGGATTGACTCCCCAGGCGGTGTTATGCAACTTCCTGACCAACAGGTGGGCGCTGCTGAAGAGGAGGGAGAAGCTCGCCTGGGCCCTCAACAGCGTGATGGACGAGGATCGGGTTGAGACCGGGTTGAAGTCCAACATGGTGGGGAAGACCTTGGAGTTCCACCTCAAGAAATTCCAGCACGGCATCGACGTCAACGGAGATTACTTGACTCCGCCGTCGGCCTTTCTCCCTCTGAACGTGGAAGTGGAGTTCAGCAGAGAGCTCCGGCGGACGATGCCCGCGCTTGACGACCCTTGTGTCGTCGAGAGAAGACCAACCACCCGGGTGGCAATCCCCGGGGTGCCTGAAGATGGCTCGGTCCCTGCTCCACAGCCGAGGGTCGAGGTCATCGGAAAGGGCAAGGAGCTGGCGGAGGAGCCGGAGAGTCGGAAGAGGAAGCTACGACATGCTGAAGGAAGGTTCGTCAAGCCCGCAGCTTCCACCTTGGGTCCTTCTCCCCAGGGGGGGAAGATCTTCTGCCGCCGTGGCGACTGTACCCGTGGTGGGGTCCTCCCGGAACGAGACTGTTCCTGCAGTGGGATCCTCCCGGAGCGCATCTGTCCCCGTGGTGGAGCCCTCCGGTGGAGCTAGCTCCGGGTGCACGACTCCGGCACCTGGGGCGGTGGGAGCCTCCAGGTCTAGGGGTTCCTCCCGATCAAGGAGAGCCTCGACCCGGGAAACGCCCGTGGCTGCGACAAGTTCTGGGGGGCCTCCCGGAGCTCCTACGCTGACCCTGGCCAGCCCGGAACGTCCGAGAAAAAGGTTCCGCGCAAGCTGGTGCGGAAGCCTTCCAAGGTAATTTCTGATTTTTACCTTGGTTAACTTTTTAGTTGTAGCGATTGTTTGTTAATTTTCTTTATCCATCCTCTGCAGCGTCCCCAAGAAGGGGAGTGAAGCTCCACCCTCGGCCACAATTTCTGAGGCCGTGGGAGCTTCTGCTCCTGTCCCAGTTCCACCCCAGGTGGTGGCTGAGGCTGCGACAGCTCCGGCGCCGGCTGTCGTGGTCATGAACCTCGACTCGTCCCCAGAACTTCCCGTGGAAGCGCCGGACCACGGGAGTGAAGACACGCCAGCGGCACTTGTCTCGGAGGTTGAAGCTCCGGGTCCTGGTGCTGCAGTAGTGGAAGCTCCGGCTGTAGAGCCGGAAGAAGTAGTAGTCCCGGCCTCGGAGCCGGAACTTGTCGAAGCCCCGGCGGTTGAACCGGAGGTGACTGAAGCTCCGGCATGCGAGCCGGAAGTCGAGGTAGTTCCGGCAGTGGAGCCGGTTACCTCCGAAGTACCAGTCGCTGAGCCGGTTATTGTTGGAGCGCCGGTCACAGAGCCGGCGGTTGAAGAGGCAAGGGAGCTCGAGCCTCCCTCGGAAGAGGTGTCCCGGTCGGAGCCAGTAGTAGCTCCTGCTCTGGAAGCGATGACGTCGATGGTACCTGTGGCTGAGCCAGAGTGCCTAAGCGAAGTCACCGGCCCCCTGCCTGAGGGGGCGAATGAAGACTTGGCGGCGGGGCCTTCTTCGATGGCGACTGAGGCCATCCCGGAGGACGGCCCTAGCGCCTTGGAAGCTCAGGGTTCCGCTCTCGTAGAGTGGGACCCAATTTTTGTATGTGAAGACCCGCTGGAACCATCGGAGGAGACCCCAGTAGGTCCGGAGCCCATCCCGCTGTCGATGTCTATCGACAACGCCTGCTCCAGTCTACGTCAGGTCCAACTAGCCTTCTTCCACGACAGCAAGGCTCTTGAAGAGGAGCGCCAAACCCTTAGGCGGTGGCGTAATCAGCTCCACTTCGAGACTAAGCTGGCGCAGTCGAGGCTAGCGGACGACAAGGAGTGGATGAAGCGGGAGAAGATCCGCCTGGAGTACTGGGACAAGCTGCTGGATGAGAGGGAGAGCATGACCCATGCCCTCGACGCTCAATCCCGGGAGTTCCACGATCAGGCCAAGGCTGCCAACGACGCGGCCAATGCTCGGTTCGAGCAGCTTGAGGCCATCAACGCCGCACTCATCAAGCGCCGAGAGGCACTTGAAGGGAGGGAGAGACGGCTCGAGGACGAAGAGCAAAAACTCCTGGAGCTGCGGGATGACGTCCTGAGAAGGGAAGAGGAGCTCGCCGAGAAAGTAGCTCTGGCTGACAAGGGCCTCGAGGAGCGCACTAAGAAGTTGGAAGAGCGCTGCCTCGAGGAAGAGGAGAAGACCTGGGTGTGAGGGCAGGAACTCTACGAATACGAGTGTGCCCTTGTTGCCCGGTAGAAGAAAGTGGAGGCTAGGTAGAAGGACCTGGTCGATCGTCGGAACAAGATCCACCTCCGGGAGGAGGAGCTCGGAAGACTTGAGAGGCGGGTTGCTGCAAAGATTCAGCAGAACGCCAAAGAAGTTGAGCGCCTCGCCCGTGAGAATTCCGAACTGACGGCGGCCAAGATATCCTTGGAAGAGGTGAAGAGCATGAGGACGGCGGACTCCCTGCAGATTTGGGAGTTCCTGGGCAAGGCCAATGATGCGCTGACGCCGATGGGTTTCAGCCCCGTGCGCCCAGATGATCCGGAGCCGGAGCCGGACCTTGCGCTGCAGGCGTTGAGCGCAGCAGGCAGCAAGCTCTCCAAGGTGGGCGACGTCATCGTGGACCAACTGGAGTTCGAGGGGCAATCCCTGGCGAGGAACGTCACAGAATATGTGCTGACGTGCTACACCAGCCGGAACCCTCAATTTCCTCTGGACCCGGTGCTTGAAGGCCCCGTCGAAGGAGAAGGCGAAGCTACCCGAGCCAGCGTATCGGAGGTCGCCCAGAAGGTCGTCGAGTTCTTCCATAGGGTCTAGGACCATCTCTTTAGCTCTCACTTGTAGTTTCTCTTCTTCTTCTTCTTCAATTTTGTAATCCCTTGTCTCCAGATGTAATCTCCTGTCTCCAGATGAATGAAATCCCCAAATTTTTGCGAATTTCATTTTTTGTCTTCAACATCTTTATCTTCACTTGGCCCCCTGATAGATGTACACAATTTGATTGTGAACATGTACCAAAAGGATATTGAGTTTTGTTGAAGACGAATTTGCTTCGAACTTGTAGAATTTAGGTCCGAAGTCTTTGATAGTGAAGGTCCCCTGAAGTTGTCGGAGCTTAGAAGCTCCGGCACTGTCCATTGCTGGAGCTTAGTAGCTCCGGCAATAGCCTCTATCAACACGTAGAGCGTCGATAGTTAGTACTCCAAGGTGTCGGAGCTTAGTAGCTCCGGCAATGACCTTTGCGAACACTTGGTTTGTTGGCAACAGACTCCATTTACGGGGTCTTCTCACCATCTTTTACTCAGCGCCGACGGTTGACCCCCTTGGGGGAGTCGGAGCTTGGTTAGCTCCGGCTTTTCTCCATCAACGTAGAGTTTATTTTTCCTGCACACTTAAGCCAAGAAAAATAGTAAAATTCGTTCCTTGTCTATAATTTCGTCGCGGCTTACGATTCTCAAGAAAATTTTAAGTTGAACGCGATTTTAAATACAACTGGATGCGTTGTCTTTTCTCTTAGATCCAATTGTCCATGGACCCGCCTTACTTTGGCATGTCGGGGTGTAGGTAGAGTGGCGTACTTAGGGTGCTTGACCAGGCTAAGTCGATAGCGCACTCCGGCCCTAGATTGGCTTGGCGGCTTTCAGGCGAGTTGGCCATAAACGATATTTAAATCCAAAAGATCTGACAATTCAACTCGAATCGTATATAAACCATTCAAACTAAAATTTCTTAAGAATTGCACGTCTCTGTTATAGACAAGAAAGAGAAAAATAAAAATGTCGAGCCTGCACAAAATGAATGCACGTGGAGTCTATTTCACATAAAGATGTCTTTCATTATAGGTCCGGGGTACAGGGGAAACAAGTACACTCTTAGGGTACGGAACCAGGCTAAGTGTGTTTGGTTTCTCGTTTGACCCAGGGTAGTTAGCCACACTTTTAGTCCGGAGACTGTGTCAAGTGCTGCATGAGCTTTGCAA
This sequence comes from Tuctoria greenei, assembly GCA_036927565.1. Lineage (NCBI taxonomy): Eukaryota > Viridiplantae > Streptophyta > Magnoliopsida > Poales > Poaceae > Tuctoria > Tuctoria greenei. The sequence continues at coordinate 196,592,636 of JAYESD010000007.1, forward strand.
ACCTTTCGGGAAAGGTCCGGCTGCTCTCCCGGAGGAACTACCCGACTCTGTACAATGACTCTATAACATACATTTCAAGTTACTTAAGACTCACCTCCGTGGAATTAAGTGTAGAACTTACGGAGGTGCTCGATGTTCCAAGGATTTGGGAGAGGTGTCCCATCCTCGGTAGCCAAGCGAACGCTTCCGGGACGGGATACTTTGATCACTTGAAAGGGCCCCTCCCAGCCGGGGGAGAGTTTGTTTAACCCTTCTCTGGATAGTATTCTCTGTAGCACCAGATCGCCTTCCTCGAGCTGTCGGTTGTGTACATGCCGCTGGTGATAACGCCGTAGAGCTTGGCGATATCGGGCGTTCCGAAGAGCTGCTTGGCACCTTCCCTCCTCGAGGAGGTCTAGGTCTTCACGCCGGAGCTGGTCCTGCCCGGCTTCGTCGAAGGTCCGGACTCGGAGCAAACCCAAGGTGATTTCCGGAGGAAGGATTGCTTCAGCTCCGTACACCAGAAAGAAGGGTGTTTCTCCGGTTGACCGGTTTGGAGAAGTCCTGTTGGCCCATAGAGTGGGCGGAAGCTCTTCGATCCAATTGGCTCCGTGCTTTTTCAAGCGCTCATAGGTGCGCATTTTGAGTCCTTTAAGGATTTCTGCATTTGATCTCTCGGCTTGGCCATTGCTGGCGGGATGAGCTACGGAAGCGTAGCAAACCTGTATGTCGAGGTCTTCGCAATACCCTTGGAATGCGGAGCTTGTGAATTGAGTCCCATTATCAGTGATGATCTTGTTTGGGACTCCGAATCTGCTTACAATGGATTGCAGAAAGTTGATAGCAGATTGCTTGTTGATCGTCACAACTGGAGTTGCTTCCGGCCACTTGGTGAACTTGTCAATGGCGACGTACAGGAACTTGTAACCTCCGACGGCTCTTGGGAAGGGTCCCAAGATGTCCATCCCCCACACAGCGAAGGGCCATGTAGGAGGTATCATTTGTAAGGGCTGAGCAGGTGTATGAATTTGCTTTGCATGAAATTGGCATGCTTCGCATTTCTTCACCAGCTCAGTGGCATCCTGGAGCGTTGTAGGCCAGTAGAAGCCATACCGAAAGGCTTTTCCGACTAGCGTGCGGGAAGATGCGTGGTTCCCACACCCGCCTCCATGGATTTCTGCGAGGAGCTCGCAGCCTTCTTCCCTTGTGATGCACCGCATTAGGAAGCCGTTGGCACCGCGCCCGTAGAGATCCCCTTCTACCAGCGTGTATCTTTTAGCCAATCTGACTACCCGGTCAGCGGATACATCATCGTCAAGAAGGATGTTGTCTTTCAAGTAGTTCCGGATCTCCGAGATCCATGCATCGAAACTTACTTGAGCATTTGAGTCTTGCGTGCTGGGTTGCTCGGAGCTTCCGGCAGCACCTACGACCCTTGATGGCTGCCATGGTAACAGGGCCATCGGGACCGTCAGCTTCGGGATGCTGATCTCGCCCCCTTCGTTCAGTTCGGCAGGCTGAACTGTGGGTTTTGACAACCTCCGGACAAAGATTCCGTCAGGAGCCGGAGCTCCGGTTGACGCTTTGGTCGAGAGTTCGTCAGCTTCAGCGTTGTGGGCACGCTGAACATGGTGGAGGTCTAGGACTTCAAAGTCCTTCTGAAGCCTCTGGACTTCAAGGAGGTAAGCAGCTAGCTGGAGATTATTGCAGGAGCATTCACCCTTCACCTGCTTGATGATGAGCTGTGAATCTCCTTTGACCAACAGTTGCTTGACACCGTATGACAGTGCCACCTTTAGTCCGTAGATGAGTGCTTCATACTCCGCCATGTTGTTGGTTGCCTTGAAGTCAAGGTGTACCATGTATTTTACCTTCTCCCCAGTCGGTGCAAGGAGAAGGATTCTAGCTCCGGCCCCCTGCTTCTGCATGGAGCCATCGAAGTAAAGGGTCCAGTGAGGCTCGGTGAAGGTTGGAACTTGATGCTCCGTCTTCTGCTCGCTGGGGCCCCCAGGGTTTGATGGAGAGGGAGTCCATTCCGCTACGAAATCTACCAACGCTTGACTCTTGATTGCTTGTCTCGAAATGAATTCGAGATCGAATTCAGCCAATTCCGCTGCCCACTTTGCAATATTCCCAGTTGAATTGGGATTATGCAGGATCGCTCGAAGTGGATATGAGGTCACCACCGAGACTTTGTGAGCTTAGAAGTATTGTCGGAGCTTCCTGGAGGCAATAAGAACTGCATAAAGCAGCTTATGCACCTCTAGGTATCGAGTCTTGGCATCATGTAATACTTCACTGATGAAGTATACCGGGCGTTGAATGGTACAGACCCTCCCGGAGGGGTCCGGAGCTTCCTCTCTATTGATCCGGACCCTGTCGGAGGAGTCCAGATTCTCTTCGGGGCCTCCGGGTTCTGGCTGGAGGAACTCGGAGCTTCTTCAGAAATGACCTGGACCCTCTCAAAGGGGTCTGGGTCTTCTGAAGTGACTTCTTGTGGATTTGAGTCTGGGAGCTGGGACCCAGACTCACTTTCAGGGACCTCCGGACCCTCCTGAAGGGGTCTGGATTCCTGAGTATAGGGTAGTTCTGGTCTCTCCGCAACCAGAACCATACTGACAACTTCGTCAGTAGCTGAAATGTAAAGCAACAAAGGCTCACCAGGTTTTGGAGCTACCAGAATTGGTAGGGTGGTGAGGAACTGTTTCAGCTCCTGGAATGCATTCTCCGCTTCTTCGGACCATTGGAATGGTCCGGACTTCCTCAACAACTTGAAGAAGGGAAGTGCCCGTTCCGCCAGTCTTGATATGAACCGGCTGAGGGCTGCTAGACACCCAGTTAACTTTTCGACGTCTTTGATGCGGGTTGGTGGCCGCATGTTTTCAATGGCTTTTATCTTCGCTGGATTAGCCTATATGCCCCGGTGACTTACCAGGAAACCAAGAAGTTTTCCGGAGCTAACCCCGAAGACACACTTGTCTGGGTTTAGCTTTGTGCGGGTGGACCGCATCTTGTCGAAGACAGCCTGCAAGGTGTCCAAGAGGGACTCCTTGTTCTTGACCTTGACCACGATGTCATCGACGTACACTTCCACTATGTCTCTGATGATTTCTTCAAAAGTTTTGTACATAGCTCGTACAAAAGTTGAAGCTGCATTCTTGAGACCAAATGGCATGGCTGTGTAACAATACAATCCATCTACTGTGATGAATGAAGTATGCTCTTCATCCTCCCTAGACATCCTGATTTGATGATACCCAGAATATGCGTCTAGGAAACACAGTAACTCACACCCGGGGGTGGAATCCACTATCTGATCTATTCTAGGTAGTGGGAATGGATCTTTTGGACATGCCTTATTCAGTGTGGTGTAGTCGATGCACATCCGAAGCTTCCCGCCGGCCTTGGGCACAACGACTGGGTTCGCCAGTCATTTTGGATGGAAGACTTCTCGGATGAATCCGGCTTCGAGCAACTTCTTCACTTCTTGTCGGATGAAGTTCTGCCGCTCTACGGATTGCTTCCGAGGCTTCTGATGCACAGGCCGAGCATCGGGGTAAATCTTCAGATTGTGCTCAATCACTTCCCTGGGGATCCCAGGCATTTGTGACGGTTGCCAGGCAAATACGTCAACATTAGCCCGGAGGAAAGTGATGAGTGCGAGTTCCTATTTGTCGTTCAACCCTTCCGATATACGGGTGGTTTGAGCGGCATCGGAACCAATTTGGACGACTTTGATGGGAATATCGGTGTCGCCGCTTGGCTGCACACGGGGTGCAGAGGTTGAGCCTCGTTGACGAATGCTCGGGGGTTTCGGGGCTTGCTCCTGTATGGATGACCTCTTGCGCCGTGGTGAGTGCATGGAGCTCCTCTAGGGATGGCAATGGGTACCCATTACCCGTGTACCCGTGGATACCCGACCCAATGGATACGGGTTTGGGTACGATTCTGTATCTGCGGGTACGGATTTGGGTAACAGACTCTACCCAATGGATAATTCTTATCGGGTAGAAAAAATTTATATCCATACCCGAAACCCGAAACCCGAACTGACATGTGGACCCAAACATCAATATATATAAATGGTACTTAGGGTTTGTGGTTAACATTCCATCCCACCCAGCCCCCACCCGGCCGCTAGGCCTGCACGACCGCACCCCCTCCCCCGCAAAACTCTCCCGACTCTCCCTATCTCCCGTGACTCCCGTTCAACTCCCAACATTAATCACCGCCGCCACCGCCTGCCAGCCGCCCGGCTCGGCGCTGCCACCCGCAGCTCGCCATCGCCAGTTCGCTGCCATCACAGCTCGTTGCCGCTGCACCGAATCGCCGCCCCTGCACCGCCGCACTGCCACGCGGCCGCCGCACTGACTCGCCGCCGCCGGCCGCCGCACCAGCTCACCGACGCCACTCAGCTGCCGAGGACGACCACCCCCTACCCCTGCCCTTCACCAGATCTGGAATCCAGAGCTCGTCCCCGACAGTCGCGCCTCCAGCTCAGAGATCCAGCCACCCCATCGCCCCCTGCTCAACCAGGTAATCCCTGCACTGTTAGGTTTAGTAGAGGATTAGTCTAGCTCTTAGGATTGACTGGTATCGGGTAGTGGGTATACCCACGGGTAACGGGTACCCGCGGGTAATGGATTTGGGTAACGGTTTTTACCCGTTGCGGGTAACGGGTACGATTTCGGGTACGGTAATTATCCAACGGGTACGGGTACAGGTGAGCACTACCCGCAGGTTTTTTACCCGTTGCCATCCCTAAGCTCCTCCAGAGCAGTTAGTCCGACGGTGCGATCTCCGCGGATCCGGAGAACGCCTACTGGCGTTGGCATCTTCAACACCAGGTATCCATAATGAGCAGCTGCCATAAATTTGTATAGGGCAGGTCTACCCAAGATGGCGTTGAATGGTAAGTTGATCTGAGCGATGTCGAAGACCAACTTCTCGGTGCGATACTTCTCCCGTGTCCCGAAGGTAACGGGGAGAGTTATAGCTCCGAGTGGGGTAATGGCCCCCGGACCTACTCCAGAGAAAGGTCGAGAGGGCTGGAGATCCGAAGGTCGGAGCTGAAGCTTGGTAAAAGCTTCAAAGCTTATGAGGTTCAGCCCCGAACCTCCGTCCACCATAACATGATGGAGCTGGATGTTATTGATGGTGGGAGATACCATCAAAGGTAACTGTCCAGCTCCGACCATGCTTCGAGGACAGTCCAAAGCATCAAAAGTGATGGATGTGTCCATCCACTTTCGATGTGGCTCTGGTCTAGTTTTAGGAGCTACAGCGGCCATATCCCGTCGCATAGTCTTGATGACGCGAAGGGAGGTGATGTCCCATGATCCACCAAAAATGGTGTTCATGGTTTTCCGACGCTCGTTGTCAGAGACGTCAGAGTCATCGTCGACGGAGGTGTATACGGCCTTCAAGACCTTTTTGGGGTCTTGAAACCCTAACTCCTCTTCAGTCGGAGCTTTGTCGACCTTCTGTTTCCCTTCCCTCTGTCGGAAAGGAGACCCTTCCCGACGCTTGCTGTAGCGCTCGGCAAGGTTTTGGACCTCCCGGCAGTCTTCCAAACCGTGGCTGCCCGTTTTGTGAATGGGACACCACACTTTGGGTTTGCCACCGTCTTCGGAAGACAGTCGAGGTCGCTTCTCGGGGCGTGGCCCCCGGCCACCAGGAGTTGCAACAGCTGCAACGTTGGATGTGCCGGCCGACGACTTCTTCTTGCCGTTGGTCTTCTTTTTCTTCTTGCCACCCCCGGAGGTAGTGGCTTCTTCTTTGGAGGATTTCTTGGGATCCTCCGAGGCTGGTTTGGAGTGCATTTCACGGCCCTCCGCAGCTCTGGCACATTTGTCTGCCACGCTGAAGAGCTCTGTGACGCTGGTGATCTCTTTGATCGCCAGCTTCTCCAACATCTTCTTGTCCCGTACGCCCTGTCTAAATGCCACAATGACAGAAGCGCTTGAGATAGAAGGGATTGTGTTGCGTACCTGGGAGAACCTCTGGATGAAGGACCGCAAAGATTCTCCCCCTTTTTGCACGACCGCAAAAAGGTCCAGTTCAGTGCCTGGTCGGGTGTATGAACTCCCGAAGTTGGCAGTGAACTGACGCCACAACTCCTCCCAACTGTTGATAGAGTTGGGTGGAAGGCTCATAAACCAGGACCTGGCGGTCCCGGTCAAGGCCACTGGAAAGTAATTGGCCATTACACCCTCGTTTCCTCCAGCTGCCAAGATTGCAGTGGAGTATATCTGAAGGAATTCGGCGGGGTTGACAGTCCCGTCAAATTTTTCCGGCAGGTGTGGCCGGAACTTATGTGGCCATCTAACCATGCGCAGGTGCATGGCTAGGGCTGAACAGCCTCCTCCTACTCCTTCCAGAGTAGAAAGGTCCTGAGCTTCCCGTCTTTCACGTGCATGCTCGATATGGACACGACCATCCTGTTGGCGGTATCGGCGATCAAGCTCCGCCCGGAGGTCATGAGTCGAAAGCCTGGATACCATATGGGTGCGTCGTGCCCCAGAGGGCAACGACTTCACCTGCTGTGACGCAGATCGTCTCCTGTTGTTGGAGACGTGCGGACCAAGTCTTCAAGACAAAGTTCGTCGCTGCGATGGGGCTCGTCCCGAAGGAGGAGGACCCTGGTTGTTGAGGCGTTCAGCCGCTGCTGCGACCAAATGCTCCACATCGGCCCTCCACTGCTCCATTGCATCTCGAGATGCGTCCGGAGGTGGTGGTTGTTGGAGAAGAGCACGCGCAGCATGGAGCGCGTGTTCCGGATTGTCATGACTTGCCGACGCAGTAAGTGACGCCGGCGCACCATCACGTTGCCCATCACGATTTGCCAGAGAAGATGGTGGTGGTGGGAGTGTGGCTCCTGCTGGTGCTGAGGCTCCTGCTGGTGGCTGCTTGTTGGAGAGATTCCCCCCAACAGCCTAAGCAGCAGGTTGACCGTTGGATGATCCAGCTGCGGAGTTCACCATTCTCGAAAATCTCAGGCGCCCCTACCTGGCGCTCCAACTGTCGACTGTTGGAGTCGGCAGATCTCCTGACACTGCTAAAGTGTTGAAGGAGTTTGTGGTTCGGTGTGGGCGCGCGGAGACTCAAGAAGGTGAATTGCGATTAAACACAGGAGACACTAGGATTTACGTGGTTCGGGCCGCCTGAGCGTAATACCCTACTCCACGGGTGTGTTGGTGTTGTATTAACTTGTCACGTATGATGTCCACGTCTGTGAACGTGTGTCCCCGTGTGTATCGTCGGCCTGTCCTTTTATAGTACAAGGACAGGCCGTTACAAGCTGGCCTGGCCCGACATGTGGCCCCGGCGGTTACTAGTATTGATACACGATTATTGTTGTTAATGATCCTGTAACGGGCTCCAACAGTGCCATTACAGGTGTTAAGATTGTCCGTTTAAGTGTCATTAATATGGCATTAATGACATTTAATCGGATCTTGAAGTCCTTGGCTCTCCTTTGAAGATCTGGAGCCGTTACAAGGTCTTCCGGAGGTTAGAGGCTGCCAGCTCCGACGTTTGGACACGTGGTAGCTCTGGAGCTTGCTGACACGTGTCAGGTCCGGAGCTTCTCTCGGTCAGGGGTTAACTCCGGAGGTGCCATTTCAGTACTTGGTCCGGAGCTTCCCCCTTGCGGGCGGTAGCCCCGGTTTGGCAGTACACGTGGCGACCTAGGGATTAACCATGTTGGAGAAGCAGGTCCGGTCATGTCTGACAAGTGGGCCTCCGAGGGTCTTCAATCCGTGTAGACGGCCTTCCCTCGAAATCTTTGTAACCTCAGGGGGTGTACGGTTTTTAGGGTACCGACAACAAGGGATTACAAAATTGAAGAAGAAGAAGAGAAAATACAAGTGAGAGCTAAAGAGATGGTCCTAGACCCTATGGAAGAACTCGGCGACCTTCTGGGCGACCTCCGATACGCTGGCTCGGGTAGCTTCGCCTTCTCCTTCGACGGGGCCTTCAAGCACCGGGTCCAGAGAAAATTGAGGGTTCCGGCTGGTGTAGCACGTCAGCACATATTCTGTGACGTTCCTCGCCAGGGATTGCCCCTCGACCTCCAGTTAGTCCACGATGACGTCGCCCACCTTGGAGAGCTTGCTGCCTGCTGCGCTCAACGCTTGCAGCGCAAGGTCTGGCTCCAGCTCCGGATCATCCGGGCGCACGGGGCTGAAACCCATCGGCGTCAGCGCATCATTGGCCTTGCCCAGGAACTCCCAAATCTGCAGGGAGTCCGCCGTCCTCAGGCTCTTCACCTCTTCCAAGGATCTCTTGGCCGCCGTCAGTTCGGAATTCTCACGGGCGAGGCGCTCAACTTCTTTGGCGTTCTGCTGAATCTTTGCAGCAACACGCCTCTCAAGTCTTCCGAGCTCCTCCTCCCGGAGGTGGATCTTGTTCCGACGATCGACCAGGTCCTTCTCCCTAGCTTCCACTTTCTTCTCCCGGGCAACAAGGGCACACTCGTATTCGTAGAGTTTCTGCCCTCTCACCCAGGTCTTCTCCTCTTCCTCGAGGCAGCGCTCTTCCAACTTCTTAGTGCGCTCCTCGAGGCCCTTGTCAGCCAGAGATACTTTCTCGGCGAGCTCCTCTTCCCTTCTCAGGACGTCATCCCGCAGCTCCAGGAGTTTTTGCTCTTCGTCCTCGAGCCGTCTCTCCCTCCCTTCAAGTGCCTCTCGGCGCTTGATGAGTGCGTCGTTGATGGCCTCAAGCTGCTCGAACCGAGCATTGGCCGCGTCGTTGGCAGCCTTGGCCTGATCGTGGATCTCCTGGGATTGAGCGTCGAGGGCATGGGTCATGCTCTCCCTCTCATGCAGCAGCTTGTCCCAGTACTCCAGGCGGATCTTCTCCCGCTTGATCCACTCCTTGTCGTCCGCTAACCTCGATTGCGCCAGCTTAGTCTCGAAGTGGAGCCGATTACGCCACCGCCTAAGGGTTTGGCACTCCTCTTCAAGAGCCTTGCTGTCGCGGAAAAAGGCTAGTTGGACCTGACGTAGACTGGAGCAGGCGTTGTCGATAGACATCGATAGCGGGATGGGCTCCGGACCTACTGGGGTCTCCTCCGCTGGTTCCAGCGGGTCTTCACATACAAAAATTGGGTCCCACTCTACGAGAGCGGAACCCTGAGCTTCCAAAGCGCTAGGGCCGTCCTCCGGTATGGCCTCAGTCGCCATCGAAGAAGGCCCCGCCGCCAAGTCTTCATTCGCCCCCTCAGGCAGGGGGCCGGCGACTTCGCTTAGGCACTCTGGCTCGGCCACAGGTACCATCGACATCGTCGCTTCCGGAGCAGGAGCTACTACTGGCTCCGACCGGGACACCTCTTCCGAGGGAGGCTCGAGCTCCCTCGCCTCTTCAACCGCCGACTCTGTGACCGGCGCTCCAACAATAACCGGCTCAGCGACCGGTACTTCGGAGGTAACCGCTCCACTGCCGGAACTACCTCGACTTCCGGCTCGCATGACGGGGCTTCAGTCACCTTCGGTTCAATCGCCGGGGCTTCGACAAGTTCCGGCTCCGAGGCTGGGACTACTACTTCTTCCGGCTCTACAGCCGGAGCTTCCACTACTGCAGCACCAGGACCCGGAGCTTCAACCTCCGAGATAAGTGCCGCTGGCGTGTCTTCACTCCCGTGGTCCGGCGCTACCACGGGAAGTTCTGGGGACGAGACGAGGTTCATGACCACGATAGCCGGCGCCGGAGCTGTCGCAACCTTAGCCACCACCTGGGGCGGAACTAGGACAGGAGCAGATGCTCCCACGGCCTCAGAAATCGTGGCCGAGGGTGGAGCTTCACTCCCCTTCTTGGGGACGCTGCAGAGGATGGATAAAGAAAATTAACAAACAATCGCTAAAACTAAAAAGTTAGCCAAGGTAAAAATCAAAAATTACCTTGGAAGGCTTCCGCACCAGCTTGCGCGGAACCTTTTTCCCGGACGTTCCGGGCTGGCCATGGTCGGCGTAGGAGCTCCGAGAGGCCCCCCAGAACTTGTCGCAGCCACGGGCGTTTCCTGGGTCGAGGCTCTCCTCGATCGGGAGGAACCCCTGGACCTGGAGGCTCCCACCGCCCCAGGTGCCGGAGTCGTGCACCCGGAGCTAGCACCACCGGAGGGCTCCACCACGGGGACAGATGCGCTCCGGGAGGATCCCACTGCAGGAACAGTCTCGTTCCGGGAGGACCCCACCACGGGGACAGTCGCCACGGCGGCAGAAGATCTTCCCCCCTGGGGAGAAGGACCCAAGGTGGAAGCAGCGGGCGTGACGGACCTTCCGTCGGCATGTCGTAGCTTCCTCTTCCGACTCTCCGGCTCCTCCGCCAGCTCCTTGCCCTTGCCGATTACCTCGACCCTCGGCTGTGGAGCACGGACCGAGCCATCTTCAGGCACCCCGGGGATTGCCACCCGGGTGGTTGGTCTTCTCTCGACGACACCAAGGTCGTCAAGCGCGGGCATCGTCCGCCGGAGCTCTCTGCTGAACTCCACTTCCACGTTTAGAGGGAGAAAGGCCGACGGCAGAGTCAAGTAATCTCCGTCGACGTCGATGCCGTGCTGGAATTTCTTGAGGTGGAACTCCAAGGTCTTCCCCACCATATTGGACTTCAGCCCGGTCTCAACCCGGTCCTCGTCCATCACGCTGTTGAGGGCCCAGGCGAGCTTCTCCCTCCTCTTCAGCGGCGCCCACCTGTTGGTCAGGAAGTTGCAGAACACCGCCTGGGGAGTCAATCCTCCCTCCACACATCGGCGGATCCTGGTCAGGACAGGGTCGAAAGCTTCCGCCAGCACCGGAACTTCACTCCATATCGACGTGTCGATGCCAGGCAGACCGTCTGGCAGTTCCAACCGCTCATGCTCCTCCACCCTGACGACTATCCAATCTTTCTTCCAGTCATCCCACTTCCCGGAAGGGAACGACCGGAGGTACTTGAATGGGCACTTCTTGCGCTTCACGAAGTAGTAGAAGCCAAGGTACTCATTGCTCCGGCCGGTGGTGTGAACGGTGAAGAAGGTTCAGAAGAGCTCGACGCAGGGGGGGATGCCCACCCACATCTCGCATAAGTGGACAAAGATGGACACGAGGAGAATGGAGTGAGGGCCAAGGTGGTATAGCTGCAGACCATAGAAGTCTAGCAGCATCAAGAAGAAAGAAGAAAATGGTGAGATCAGCCCCACCATGGCGTACGAAGAAAAGTACACCATCTCGCCAGCGCGCTCCTTCTCAAAGGGGAGCTCTCCGCCGGCACAGACCAAGCGGTTGAAGAAGTCTGAGGACCACCCCATGAGGGCCCGGACCTTCTTCAAATCGTTGTCGGTCTTCAGGTGACTCTCGCGCAGACCCAACTCCATCGCGACACAGCTAGGCAAGAGAAGAGGAGCAAAGTACGAGTCAGGAGTTTAAGCACAAGATCAGATGAGAGGCGTAAAGAACTCCCGACGGTGCGCGCTTTCCTTCTTAAGTAAGCCCTCGCAACGCTCGGATGGAAACTGCAGGGAAGTCGAAGATACAACTCAAGAATTCAACCCAGCCGATGACAAGAGGGCCCGGGACCACCCCGACGATCAAGTCGAGGCTCTTACCCAGGCGAACGGTTGTAATCACGAGGCGGGAAACCCAAAGGCGGCGGCCTGACAAGGCGCGCGGAACCGATACGGTTTTCGTATCGGGAACCGGCGACCTTCAATTGCGTGAGATCCGCACGTCAAAGATCTCATCTGCCGCCTGAGGTGCGCCACGCGTCGGGATCTAACTGTAAAACCCTGCCAACGGCACCTCCGAAGACCCTTGAAGACCCAGTTCAAGAGTCGCAAGGATGGACCCACCTCCGACGGAACGACTTCACCTCAGTGACCTTCCTCGGAGGTAGGTCCAGGGGGCCACTGTAGGTACCCTAAAAACCGTACACCCCCTGAGGTTACAAAGATTTCGAGGGAAGGCCGTCTACACGGATTGAAGACCCTCGGAGGCCCACTTGTCAGACATGACCGGACCTGCTTCTCCAACATGGTTAATCCCTAGGTCGCCACGTGTACTGCCAAACCGGGGCTTCGCCCACAAGGGGGAAGCTCCGGACCAAGTACCAAAATGGCACCTCCGGACTTAACCCCTGACCGAGAGAAGCTCCGGACCTGACACGTGTCAGATAGCTCCGGAGCTACCTGCTTCCCACAGCAAGCTCCGGAGCTACCACGTGTCCAAACGTCGGAGCTGGCAGCCTCTAACCTTCGGAAGATCTTGTAACGGCTCCGGATCTTCAAAGGAGAGCCAAGGACTTCAATACCCGATTAAATGTCATTAATGCCATATTAATGACACTTAAACGGACAATCTTAACACCTGTAATGGCACTGTCGGAGCCCGTTACAGGATCATTAACAACAATAATCGTGTATCAATACTAGTAACCGCCGGGGCCACATGTCGGGCCAGACCAGCTTGTAACGGCCTGTCCTTGTACTATAAAAGGACAGGCCGATAATACACACGGGGACACACGTTCACAGACGTGGAGATCATACGTGACAAGTTAATACAACACCAACACACCCGTGGAGTAGGGTATTACCCTCAGGCGGCCCGAACCACGTAAATCCTAGTGTCTCCTGTGTTTAATCGCAATTCACCTTCTTGAGTATCCGCGCGCCCACACCGAACCACAAACTCCTTCAACACTTTAGCAGTGTCAGGAGATCTGCCGACTCCAACAGTCGACAGGTACCGACACACTTTATTATTCACTTTTTTGTATCTCTTCAAAAAAAAATCTTCGGTTGAAATTTGGTGTGTATGTACACATTAGAATTTTGTATAATTTATTTTCAAGCAGTCACACATGTGTAACTTCAAATTTTTCTATATCAAATATGGTATTAACTTAAATTGAGACACACGTTCATTTAACACAAAAACTTAAAAAATCTTCAAAAAATTATAGAGGTTGTTATTATCATTTAAATCCTCACAAAAATTTTCACTCACAAAAGCAATGTATTATTCAAGATATAAAAGTGGCAAAAATCCCCAAAACCATTTTTTTGTTTTCTTGTTCTCATCGATTTATGAGTTTTTTCAAACTCAAATATAATGGCCACATGTAATACAATCTCCTTACACTTTAGTAATTTTTTTTTATATTTTTGGATTTTTTGTCTATGTATTATATGAAAACTCGATCTTACTGCACTGCAATTACTACAACTGACATATAAGCCTAAGAGATATAGGGCTCACATGTCAGCTGCTGCAGTTCCTGTAGGGGATGTGAATCTTGTTTTAATAGTCTGTGAGTCAAAAGTAGCAGTACTAGATCGTTTTCGGATCGGGCACGACCCGAAGAAAACTGATCGTGCCTCGGGCTGTGCACGAGCCGCGATTTTTGACCAGCCGGCAAATGCATGGAGTACGCCATCGTCTCTCAATTACATGCCGCGCGTGGAGGCGTGGAGCTAGCTGTCCGCGTACGTGACGGTGCCCCGGCACGCGACTAGCTGGTTAGTAGAGCAACACCGAGCACACCGCAGCGGCTCAGGTTGAGGAAGCGAGGGCGACCACCCGTCACTAGCTAGCCACCACCCAGAACACGCGCGTGCGCGCATCTGCTGCTAGTGCACAAGCCGTCTTCTTTTCTCACTTGTCACCAGACAGAGCGTCATGTCGCGCACACTGTACCGCCCGCCACAACAAGAACAGTAGGAGCACTGCTCGGCGTGTGCACATGATTTTGACCCCTCGTCAGCACACACATAAGAGACGGCACGCAAAAGATGGTGAACAGTGCTTGCCGAAGGACGGAGACGTACCTATGTACTTTTCGAGGCGCAACATGCTAGTAGCTACAGTACGAAACAGCAAATATGCCTGACAAGCCTGGGTGTTGGCCTACTCCACACACACGAACGACGCACGTCATTCACTAACTCGTCCGTCCGTCCAGTGTTATTTCTGATTTTTTATTCTTTTAAAAGGAAATGATGCGTTGTAGTGGGTCCCGCCTTGTCTTGGCCCAAAGTTGTCTCTCTCGAGTTCAGAGGCCTTCGAGTTTCATAATGGCCCAAAAGGTCTTGGTTTACCAGCCCATCTCTGGATCAATTTTGTGACAATTTTGATAATATCACCCTAGCGTGAATATACAGTTCTAGTACAATTCTGTGGCAATTTTTCCACAAGCAGCAACTAACAGAAGAAATAGATATTTTGTTGAGAGGACATTAACAGTTTTCATTGACAAGAAAATGACTGTAAATTCACACCCTCGTCATATTATCATGCAAATAAAGGAATTCATCTATTGCTATCTTTCATAAGGAAATGGTACTTTTTAGGGAGCAACATCAAAGTTTCTCGATATTCTGCCTTCAAGGAAAGTGAGACTAACATTGAAGTAGTGGAAGCTTCAAGTGTGAACCCCCTCTCATCAATTCTGGAGAGATAAGCCCCAGCTCTGCTTAAGTCACCCTTAAGCAATAAACTCCTAACTACAACATTAAGCATACGCGAGTTTGGAGTACAACCACTTTTCTCCATGTCTAGGAACATATTGTCCGACTCTTCCAGCAGCCCTTCTTTTATCCGGTTTTTCATCATTATACTGTAGGTCACCACACTTGGCGTTAAACCATTTTCTGTGATAGAAGTAAACAAAGCCATGGCATCGTCCTTTCTTCCAACATTGAACAATGCATTTATCATAATATTGAAAGTCCGAATATCAAGCTGAAGATCCATAGAACAGAGGTTCTTGAATATTCCAAGCGCATCACTGACACAATTATTTTTACAGAGTCCATCAAGAACTACGGTATAGGTAGTAATATCCAAGCATATTGCAGTGTTAACCATCTCCAGATAAAACTTTTTTGCATGAACGACACGACCAGATTTAAATAGCCCACGCAGCAATATATTACAGGTAATAACACCAGGCTTCACACCCTTGCTCAACATTTTATCAAAAAGAGCCAAGCCATTCTCTATCCTTCCTTTCTTACAGTAGCCATCAATCAATGTACCATAGGTAATATGATCAGGTCTTAAGCCAATCGAAACCATATCAGTAAGAAGCTTTATTGCTTCATCCATCCTTCCATCTAGGCAGTATCCATCTATTAGTATATTATACGAAACAACATTAGGCTCTACACCGATACATGCCATCAAATCAAAGATTTTTTTGGCTTCAGTAACTCTTCCTACTTTGCATAGGTTGTCCATAATTGTGTTGAAGAACACAACATCAGGAAGAATGCCTCTGTTGATCATTTCAAAAAACAATTCCTCAATCTTGTCCCATTTGCCATTGGTACAAAGACCAAATATTAAGGTGTTAAACACAATTCTGCAAGGATCAAATCCATCCTCGATCATCTGATTGAATTGGAACATAGCATCATCCACTCTACCTGTCTTGCATAGTGCATCTATTATTGTTCCGTAGTTGACTATGTTAGGGTTCAATCCCTGTTCTTGCATTTTTGTAAAAACAAGCAGTGCCTCATCGACCATTTGTCGTTTAGCATATCCACCTATGAGTATATTAAAGACATGATGATTAAAGGAAATACCATCTCGAGCAATCAAATGTAGAAAATCATGCATCTCAGCAAGGGATCCATTGGAAGCATAGCCATGAAGCAGGGTACTATAGGTCCAAACGTTGGGTTTTAGACCCCTGTGGACCATAGAGTCAAAAATGTTCCTAGCTTCTGTGCATCTTCCATTCTTGCAAAGATAGTCGATCAGCACACTACAGGTAACAACATTTGGTCTGTGACCATCTCTGGACATTTCTTTGAGTATTCTAATTGCCTCTTTCCACTGTCCCAAACAACAATATCCGTGAATTAGAATGCTATATGAGCGACAGTTAGGCAGAACACCCTTTTCAGACATTTCCTGTAAAACTGCCTCAGCCCTGTCCATTGCTCGAGCCTTGCATAGGCCATCTATCATTGAGTTGTAAGTAACAACATTTGGCGAAATCCCATGATCCAACATTTCTTGAAACGAGTTGTAAGCTTTGTCCACCTCATGCTCTTTAAAGAATCCATCAATGATTGTGGCGTATGACACCAAATTTGGTTGGCAACCGTCTCCAACTTCAAGCATCATGTGGAGCATCTCCAGAGCCTCTTGACTCCTCTTGTCATCGCAGAGCCCCTTGAGAAGCGTGTTGTAGGTGACAACATCAGGCGTGCAGCCAAACTCCCGCATTCGATGGAGCACCACATCCATTGCCTCAATCATCTTCTTGACATCACAGAGGCCCTTAACTAGTTGACTGAGGATGACAGTGTTTACCTTCCAACCCGACTTAAGGATCTTACCGAAGAAGGCAAACATGAGGTCCAAGCGGCGCAGGCGGCAGCAGCAGCCGATGACGATGCTGTAAATGTTTATGTCAGGAGCAACCTTATTGGAGGTGGCTTGGGACATGCGGTTGAACAGTGAGATGGTGAGAGCATCGCCGTCGCGCACGGATGAGGAGGAATCCGTGTGCGCGCTACTTGCAGCGATGAAAAGCTTGCGGAAGGCGGCCACCGAGGTGGGTCTGGCTTGAGGAAGCAATTCGTCGAACAGTTGGAGTGCGTCCTCGGGACGGAGACTCCCCGAACGGTAGCGTTCCTGAATGACGCGCTCCAGCTCCCAGTAGGGCCGAAGGCTGGTGCGGACGTCCGTCGCGGCTGCGGCGGCAGAGAGCCCACGGTGCACGGCCATTTGCGGGAGCTGACACCTACGAGCATGCGCCAAGCGCCAGGGGAGGGAAAAATGGCCACTTGTGCGTCCGCAGCTCGACCAGTAGGAACAGGCGAGCAGCACGTCGGCGGGCAAGGCGTCGCAGTTGGGTTTAGCTTAAAGGATGAAGGATGGCGTGTGCCTGGCGGCGCAATCGTCGGACGACGGGGAAAGGAAGATAGGAACGCGGCGCATTTGGCGTGTGCCTAGCTAATTCCGAGCAGGCAGTTAGCTGTCAGCGTCCTCGTCCTTGAGCATCTTGCCCTGAAAATACCTGCGCATTTTCTGTTTTAGCGCATGGTGGCGTACCCGCATTCTCTCATTCCAGGTTATAAACTGAAACCGGTATCAGAACTCTGATGCAGGCTTCGTTTGGGAAGGGGCGGATCGGCATGGATCCAGGCCCATTCCACTTCATACGTGGATCCACAACACCTTGTGGATCAAATTCCACTCTTAAATGAAAAATACATTTGACTCAGATTTGGATTAACCGGCCCACCACTGGATCCACTTGTGCGAAATTTGACGCCGGCTGGTCCCAAAAATAACTAAAAGCCGGTTTCATCACTTCAAAAGCTGCCGCGACTAACGCGAGATTAATTACTATGGTCTATGGTGACAACATTTGTGATAATATATTTGAGCTGACGAACCAACTGCGGATGGAGCAGCGGAGCCAGTGTTCAGGAATCGGGCACGTCAGATCAGCCCAGTTCTGTTGTGGTGATGTCAAGCGTTGACTGCCCATTTGGTCGTCCAAGCTTGTGATTCTTTCTTATTAGCCATCCTTTCTGACATGACTGAGCCGTCCACTTTTATTTTGTTTTCCAGCCAGTGGTGTATCTCTCCAGTTAGCAAACTTTATATTTGCATGATAAGTGGGAAGGTAGTGACAGTCATTCACTACTTGGAAGGAAATTGAAAGAGTTCAGATTGAATGGAATATATTTGCATGTTAAGTCTTCATGTTCTTAGCTGTGTTCACTCTACTTAGATAACCACCTTTATGACGAAAAAAAAAACAGATATTCCAATACTTGGATACTCACAGTTTTTGGTCTTTCCAAAATTTAAGGAACCACAAACCCTTAGAAAAAGGTTGATTGCAATGCTTCCCTACATAATAGCCAGTTTTTCCCCTAAAGAAATTTCACCCTTTTTTGAACTTTTATGATTTGTTGCTCAATCTCAGAAAACTTTGGTGAGTTGTTACTCTATATCAGCATTGCTAGCCAATTTTAACCTAAGTCGCTATTCCAATTATCATGTTTCAAAAATGGAACTAGGGCCTCTAATGTGCTAAAGGGAAGTTACATCTTATCTCTTGAGTTGAGCTCCTTGAGCTCCCCGTGGTCAGTTTCCCTCTACCATCACTGACCCAGCGCCATTGAAAGCATGGTTTGCATACTTCAGCATCACCAATCAAACAGGCTCGAGCTTCAAATTATAGTACTAGCACCACCATCACGGCCAGGTAATGAAGCGGAGAAATGACAGGTTCTGGAATTAGAGGGGCTTTGCACATTGACACGAGACGCGCGGCACATGATAGGTTAGATGAACGGTGACCATCTATTTCTGAAGATGATTTCGCGCCAGCCACTTAACAATTAATGTGTACTCCCTCCGTCTCTATGAACTTGTCGCTTTGTAGTTCATTTTTGAACTATAAAGCGACAAGTTTATAGGGACGGAGGGAGTACGTCACTACAGTTAAAAATAGTCATGTTGCCTTTGCAATTAGAAACAAGTAGCCAAAACAAATATTTAAAAAAAGAGAAAAAGAGTTGATGGTATCGCCTTGCTGACGTGTTCTGCTGTGCAAAACGTTTATCCATATATTCAGTAAAATGAACCGATCACTCAATTATCTTTTACAGCTCCTAGTGGGATTAGCCAGTTTTAGGATGATAGACACCACATTTCGCAGAACAAAACAACACTTTTTAAGATCAGTCGTACAAACTAGCACAGCACATAGAACACAATTATGTTGGAATGGCAGAAATTTTCAATAAAAAAAGTGAAAGCACAGTGATTTGAATTATGATAACAGTGTACACTTAGCACCCAGAAAACAAAAGCAAATGATATCTGTTTATGAAAAGAGGCAAATGATATCTATTTAAGCGAAAATAAAGGTAGACTCTACAGAACTTAAAAAGCTTATATATGCAGCGCCTTCAAAATATGCAATAACTTTCAGTGAGTTTCTTCAAAATACCGCCATAGCTTTCTGTTTCTTATTTTTTTCACATCAGCTTGCATATGGTATCTCTTCCCTATAAATATTTTCCTGATGATGGCCAACCTCAGATTCATTCATTCAAATGAAATCAATGTTTTGTACCACAATATTTATCACCCATTGCTTTCCTTTGATATTATAACATAAATAAGAGTTGCAAGTGATTTTTCCAACATGAAATACAAGTCATTAACTATCTGTTAGTCACATATGTCTGCTATAATGTCCTACCGTGTCTTTCTACTCGTGCTGGTAAGTCTACATTATGTAGCTTCACGCAATGACAGTTTTCTTTTTGTATCCAATAATTTTCATTCCTTATAGGATTGTTCAAATATTATAGCTAATATCCTACTGGACAAATCCAAATTCATATCCGCTCCAAACCCTTCCTAGAATTGTTCTACAAGAACCATATCAGCACTTTCAATCGGTAGTGCAAGATATAAGCGAGCTGATATACAAATAATACCTCACCATTTTTTCTGTTGCTATTTGTATAAAGATGTACATGACAAATACTTTATAAAATCTGAAAAAAACTTACTAGCAGTTACTTAGTGCTTAGCTTAGAGCAATTCCAGTTATAGCAGGTCCACTAATTAGTTACACCGTTCCAAAAGGCGTTCGCCTAGGCTCGCTTAGGCACTCCGCGCGGGTGGACCGCCTCACCTTGGGGGGTAGGCGGTCGCAAGGCAGTAGGGGGAGGGGGGATCGAGAGGTGAGCCATGGAGGAGGGGCGGTGGGGCTGCCAGATCTGGAGGTGAGCCGCGGAGGAGAGGAAACGGGGTGCCGAATTTGCGAGAAAGAAGGGGTAGAGGATCTGGAGCATAGAAAGCAAGAGTGTGTCATGTGTGGAAGGAGACATGCAACAGTTGGGTTGGTTTGTTGCTTGGAACTGTAGAAGCTAAAGCCCCAGAGCTGAAGTGGGTTGCGAAAAATTAACCCACATAGCAGAAATATGAATATATTGTAGTATTTTTTAAAAAAAATTAGAATTCATCACTGCTACAGTGCACACTGCCTTGAAACATCTATGCGGCGCCTAGTCACGCCTAGGCTCTAGGCGGACAGTCACCGCCCGCCTAGCGCCTTTTGGAACCTTGATTAGTTATGAAACAGTTCAAGCAGGTCCAAAAAAAAGTATTGCATAGAGGAGTCGTAGAAAGGGCCTTGTTAATTTTACTTTCACTAAGTGGATGTGAAGCTTGATTTGCTGTTTGGCATTCCAATCTAGTTCCAACAATGCAATAACCAGAATGAACAATATAATTTGTCTTATGTGAAATTTGCTGTTGTCATGCTAGGAAAATAATCTAGCACTGTCAAATTCTAGGAATAATTTTATCTTTGGACAGCCATTAACTAATGAAAAAAATTACTAATCCAGCATGCATCAAACATTCAACATGGAATAATTAGTAAGAAATTTTCCAATAATTTTATTGATGTACAATACTAACACTATGCAAATTAAATGATTTAGAATTGCTCAGTGTGGTTCATCATGGCGTCAACATAGCATCCAAACAATGTAATGCTATAACAGAAACAAACTAGTACAATTTCGGACAATAAAACTGGCCCACATCCTAAACCCTCATCCCCCATTCTTGCAATCAAACCTCCACAAGAAAAATCCATGTCGGTAAGCAGCATACACTTATTATAAAAAAAGCAACAACAACAAATAGATCTACAGAGTAGATTTTTTCATGTGGTTATAATAGAGCTACAGTATAAGTACTGTATGTAACCATTTCATCAAAATGATAATTCTCAGCCAGCAATATGAAATGAAAGCATTGACAACTAAAACAGCACGCTAGTTCCATGAACCACAGCAAATACATCTATCTGGATGCATACAGATCTTGCAACGGATCTGGTCTAATTAACCGGTAAGTTTCAACCAGCCTCACCAATCACCAGAGGTAGCCGGGTATCTTGATGCGGATGAAGAGCATGGCCATGGCGTAGGCGAAGACGACGGCGACGGCGCCGCCGCAGCCGAAGGAGACGCGGAGGCTCCGGGGTCTGTTGCGGTCGGCGGCGAGATCCAGGAGGATGATGCCGACGCCGCCGAGGAGGAACATGAAGCCCGAGGAGAGGCCCTCGATGATGTACTGGCCGTTGACGCGGCCCGGGAGGAAGACGACGGGGCGGACGGCGCCGGTGGCGGGGTCCTGGGCGCTGCCGATGCCGGGGGGCTCGACGATGACGTCGTAGACGAGACCGGAGACGACGGCGAAGTAGGTGAGGAGGATGAGGGAGAAGACGGTCATGGGGGAGGGGAGCGCCAGGTTGGACGGCAGCTTCAGGCGGGTGCGCGGCGGCCGGAGGAAGGAGAAGGGGAGCACGCGGAGGACGTGGAAGACGGGGTCGATGGAGTCGAAGTCAGATCCGTGGGCCTGCGCCGCCGCGGGGCTGCCGGCGGCGGGGTGGTCCGATCTGGGGGCCATCGCTCGTCCGTCTGCGGGAGTGGAGAGGAGTAGGGGGAGAAGGAGCGCGTCAGGCTGCGGTTTTAGACATGAAAGCGGCGTTGGTCGCGCCGCTAGCCCACTGGGCCGTCCCGCGCCGCAGCCCACTATTCTGTTTCTGGCGGGCCCGCGAAAGTTTAACTTCGCCGCTTCGACCCGGGCCGCGCCGATTCCGCCGCATCGACCCTTCGATCGACACGCACGATTCCCGCCGCCGGAGCCGTCGCGGCCGCCTCCTTCGACTCGACGGTGCGTGCCCGACCCCAGCCCCGCCCCCATGGCCTCTCTGTCTCTTCTTGCGTTGGATCTCCTCACGTTGATGGTGCGCAGGGTCGGGGAGTCCGCCGCCGGGAGCCGTCGCGGACGCTGCCTTCCCATCGTCTGCTGGTCGGGCCAAGAGCTAGTATCGTACCAATTGTGCCGGTCCACGGGTTGGAAGCGCCTGGTGGGCCCATCGCGACCCACGTTCACGGCAATCGGCCCTGCAGCCCTGTCCCCTAGGAACGCACGCTATCCAGGCCCGATACCCACCTGGTGACCTACTCCTGCATCGCCTCGCCTCGCCGCGCCGCCGGTGCCTGGCTTCCCCCAGCCCCTCTGCACTGCGCAGATCTAGGTCCACGGTAGCGGCGTGAGATTCCCACCGGACGCGGACTGACTCATTCTTTCGTCGGTAAGTAATAATCCTCGCTTCGCTTTTTAGGATTTCGGCTGTTGTAAGAGTTGAGGTTTCGTTTTCTGCCGAATTCAACCCTCTCTCCGTTGTTAGCTAGGTGCCCTAGTGATCCAATCCAACCCGTCCGCCCACCGCTCCATTAGGTTCGGTCGGGTGATATTAGTTGATCTTTTTTTTGGGGGGGGGGGGGGCTTTAACTGAACCCCACGCCCCCCTCGTTAGTCCATGTGGATGGCGATAAACCCTGAGAAGGTTCCACTACTTAAAGCTTGCTGCAATGTACAGGAAAAGAAACCACGTGTCTGGATTATTCTGTAGGCTTTTTGTTGTCCTGAGGCAAACGGAGGAGGTGGATACGGATGGATGAGTATTGAAATCATGATATAGGATGTTACCTTTTATTTTGGACAATATACAGCAGGGGATCCCTGCTGTGGTAGAGTATTGGATGCTACTTTTGTCACGGAGTTCATATAATCCAATTGACATTAATCACTTGTATCCTGGATAACAGAACCTTTTCTTTTTTTTTCTTTTTGTCTGTATTCCTGTATTGGTTAACATGCTGCTATGGTGCTATATCGGTTGTTGTAATCTTCGAGCACTTTTGCTATCCGTCAGTCGAAGGGCGGGCCGGGCCTCCCGCAGTGGTAGTCTCTTCACTGATGTCTTGGAGGTACTGGGTACGAATTAGCCTCCTTGCAAAATAAGCAAGGAGAATGCTACCCAGAGATTCCCTTCCCCACACCTCATAATATGTGGGAGCTTTGGGTCTTTTGTACACAACCTTTCCATGCATTTTTTGTAAGAGGCTGTTCCCAGGACTCGAACTCGTGACCTCATGGTTACAAGGCAACAGCTTTACCTCTGCACCAAGGCTCCCCTTCCTGCATCTACTTGTATTAACCGGTGGAAATTACTAGTGCGTTCTAGTGGTATTTGTATGAGGGCTGTCTGCTTAAGGAGTTCCGTATTTAATACATTCCGATGAAATAAATGCCCTATGGATTTTATTCCACTTACGTTGCTACGTTGATAGATTCTATGTGTGCCATGTTCATGTTTCTAAAACTGCTATGTTCCTTACAGTGACACTAACAGTTCAAGAGGATCTCCTGGAGAGCACTACGGTGGCGCAGATGATTGATAATGAGTTTGACTTCGACAACATTCTTGACGCACCAGAAGAGGCGCAACCAGCTGCAAAGTTAAATCTCAAGCCACGTGTCAAGCCCCGGAAGGCAACTTTGCAATCCAAATCTTCAGCGCCCAATCCTGCTGCAAAAATCAAAGATGGAAACCCAGGAGCTGTAACTCATGGACATTCTTCCGAGGAACTCAGTAATAGTCACGGAAGAGCATCCTTGACATGTCTGGTTAGTGAGACAATTGATGATATAACTGGTTCTCAGGGTACTCTAGACGCACCGCCTGTAGATGTGCTGACAGTTCCTTCGGGGTCTCTGAATAATTGTGGTGTGGTGTCAGGTTCTACTGACGTTAGTGTTTCTGCTATAGGTAGTGTTTCCCAAGATGATGAGCACCTTGACGATTCATCTAAATTAGGTACACACCATGAAAGTTATGTGATTTCAGATATCCATGCATCACCTGCTAGTTCACGCGGAAAGGCTATTGATGGTATAGTTCATATTACAATTGTCTATCTTCGGATAACTTCCCTGATGCTTATCTTCTCATATGGAGCAAACATGTTTGTTTTACAGCTGAACTCAAGGGCAAAGGAAAATCTGTGTCTTTTTCTCTACCGGATGCTTCGGAAGGGGTTACTCCTAGTCCCAGAGATACATCTTCTATGATGGATGACTTCAGCAGTTTCTGTGATGATCTGTATAACTTGCCTCAGAAGACGGCTGAAAAGGTCAGTCTTTCTGGTTGGCTATTAGAACTATAATTATTTTACACACATAACTTTTGCAATTTTTACTGTATTACTGGGGATCAGTATTGTAATGATCAGGAATATACTGATAATGCATGCCAGGACCAGGGTAAGGGGGATCCATCTGATCATGCTGTTGAACAACAGCCAGAATTGCATGTTGGAGAAATAAGATCATCTATGAAGCCACAGAGCAGGAAGAACTTGCAGAAAGTTGGGATATCCCAGCATTCCACTGAAGACTACTTTGATGAAGGCTTTGTTGAACCATCAACATCTGAACAAGATAACGATAGCAGTGTCGATTACACTGCTGGTTCCAAGCGGAAGATTAGGCAAAAGTCAAGGGATGGTGTAGAAGAACCACATCAGCAGGGTGTTCAAAATGATAAAAGTCAGGTATCTTCACGGGGTCGCAAGAAAATCTTGAAGGATGCACCAACAGAAAAAACAGAGAAGAAGCTAACCCACAGAATTCGTCAGAAGAGAATGAAAGGTTAGTGCTGAAAATAACAAAGAATCATGTTTATGTAATATGTTTTTTATTCTTGTATCTCGGACCTTCTTTTTAGAGGTTAAGACTTTGCTGGAAACACCATATGAGGAGATTGATCCCAAGAAGCTTAGTGCGGCACATCTCAGGTTATTACAAGAGGCCAGGGAGCGTATTACTGTGAGTTCTTTGGCAAATTTAGTAGTTATATTTTTTTTCTAAATATTTTTATGCTTTTTCTCATGTTTTTGTTCCTTCTATAGGTTAAAGAAAGTCTACCTGGACCATCCTCTAATACAAGGTACACAACCTTATTTTTCATTTCTTTGGATACTGTGCAAGATAAAATTCAAGCAGGGCATTTAGAGGTTATTGTTCATCTGTATATGTTCCACTTTCAACCGACCAGAATGACACCACAACCAGGCATTGCATTATCAGCGCTGGCTCACCTGTTAGTATTGCTATATATATATATATATATATATATATATATATATATATATATATATATATTTGCCAACTTTTTTGCAACATAACATTGGCGACTGCTATAAAACTCTCCCTCCGTCCCATTTGAACTCTACTTCTTGGTTTGATCAAATCTTACTTTGACCAACTATTTTTATGATTTTAATCGACTTTAACAACATGAAACTTGTACTTTTAGATTCACCATGAAAAATATTTTCATAATATATGATTTGCATGTTATTAAATTTGATCGAATTTATAGATATCATTGGTCAAAGATAGGTTTGAATAAACCCAGAAATAAAGTTCTATTTTTTGAATCGGAATTACTCCACTTACATTTCTCAGAAACAGAGATAAAAATAAAGTTCTATTTGGACAGAGGGAGTACATCAGAGTTAGTTACTGATATATATTCCTGATTTGTGACACAATATTTCCGTACTTCGCATCTGTTCATCCTTTTTGACTGTATAGAACATTAGAACCTTTAAAAGTTTCAATCTGATATTCTCTCTACCACAAGAGCGTCTCGATATATATTTAGTATATGATACAGGTTCCCTCTATGGTATATTCAGGCCTTCTCCTTTTGGGTTATAGCTTTTTCAAAAGCAGCTTCTTGTTGGCTGCCCAGTGAAGCCGTGTAGGAACCAAGCCATCCTGATGGCTTACTGGGCAGCTGAATTTAAGATGAAAGTTAAAAATGTCAAACGAACTTGATCAAAATTTGTTTTCTAAAGATGCCAATTGATATTAAATTCAATGTTGTTGATTTGTTCCTATTATCGGTTGATGTCTTTTTTTTTCTGTGTACAGCAGCTCTCAACATGAAAATCCCGATGATTTTGACTATAATAGATATGATGAAGCAGAAAACTTTGATGAAGATAGAACAGAGACCAATGTAAAAAACGTAACCAAACTGAATTACCATTCCTACATGGACAAAAAACCCAGATCCAAATGGTCTAAATCTGAGACTGACATGTTTTACCAGGTATTTTATAAATCAAGTATTGGACTAATACTTTTCCCTTACTATGACCCCACATCCTTTAGGCAGATGTTCTTGCTTGCCTATTTTTGTTGGTGATACATCAATTTGTGTTTTTATTGATTCTTGTCCAGGGACTTCGACAATTTGGTAGTGATTTTGCAATGATCCAGCAATTATTCCCTGATAAGACCCGTAATCATATTCGGCAAAAATTTAAAGCTGAGGAGAAGAAAAACCCGATGCTGGTCCATGATGCCATAATCCATCGGTCAGGAGGTGAGAACTTGTTCAATAATTCAGTGAACCATATCCCGATACATGATTTGTGATCTGGCATAATGTTGGTGTTTGACCATTTTGATGCATGTAAGCAGATAACCTGTATTTCAAAAAGGTGATTAAACAGCTCAACATAGAAGATGTGATACCAGATATCAGTAGTACACGTAAACAAGATGGTGCATCAAATGAAGGTGGCTCTGTGAATGAGGTACATCTTAAACAAACACGTTTGTTGCACTGATTTTATTCAATTATATTTCATCTGATTTTCTATTTTTTCTTAAGAATGCATCGGATGATTTCATCAACGAGGAAGAAAATAGTTCAAATTGGTTGGATAAAGAGCAAGACATGCACATGCCTGATGTCCAAGAAGAGCATGTTTCTGGAAACTCTGATGATGATCTTGGTGCTATTTTTGATTGGTACTAGCCAAATGACCATGATAAAAAAAAGTAATGAACAAGTTCTGAGATGCCATTGATTATGATTCTTCTAGCCTTGCGAGGTATGGACATGTGCCAAATAATTTTTATTTTATTACTGCAGTAATAAAATATTGTGATGAAGATAGTACTGTTGCCAGGTCAAACGATACCATTTTTTACGGGAAACGATACCATTTTAGCTTTTATTAGGATTGCTGGCAGGCATAACATTATTTTTGTGTGTAACTGTAGGGTATATCTGTCACTTCTATTATGAGCAAATCTGGTGTCCTAGGTGGCAGTGGTGCCTCTCCCTTCCTGGCAAAAACTGTTGGCCACGTTTTGTTGCTACTTGCTAGTTACAGAGATAATTCTTACATACAATGTTTTCCCTTTTACCCCCTCATTGTCACGTGCTGTTCCAGTTTATATTCTTTAAATGACTGATGTCGCCAGATGGGTCTGTACTTTGTGGAGTTGTACCAATATTCTTTGCTTTCAGTTGATATTTTGGTTACGGCAGCTAGGAACTTTGGTGGTTGACCATACCATTTTGATAGGATTCTCGATAGACTTGGCCCAAAATTTAGGTCACTATTATGTGGTACTTAGAACTACATCAATTGTCTGGATGTATAACTGGGCTCTGGACCAACACTTTCGAGTTTTTTGGTACGCTTCAGCTATTAAACTATAAAAGAGAAACAAACATGGTCTCGTTGCCTTGGCTATGTGCCGATTCGTTCTAGTAACTTTGTCGTTTTTACGTTGTCCATATTTTGTGGCCCCGATGCATTTTTCTTCCAAATGCTATTTTTTTTTTGCCGCGATCTCAGTTTCATCGATTCCATATTTGGCTTCTTTCGTCAACCTTACTATTTTGTTACGCTAGATCATATTCCTCGTTCGTATTAAAATGAATGTTAGGGGTATTTATCAATTGCAAGGAGGTGCACCAGTTTCCAAAATGAATGCTCTCGATTTGAGGGATTTGCAACAAACATCCCGTTTCTCGAAGGCACAGTTTTGCACCTAGCAAACCATCAAGTTGATGGTGCTCAAAGTCATTACAGGCCTAGGGCCGAGCGGGCTATAACATTATGTGACGTGGTTAAAGTAACTACGGTATTCAGGCAGAGGATAATGTCCGCCTATGTTAATCACGCAAAGGAGAAAGTCCACCGGATTCAAAGACATTTCAGAACAAGGACGGATGTATGACATAATAGTACCTCTGATAGAACATACCACGTATATGGTAAACTAACTTAGCTTGCAAAACCATAATTACATCACTTCCTAAGTTAGCTTCCTTGAGGACATAACGACAGACAAAACTGAGGAGTCAGAAGCACTAGCAGAGCACTAACATTTTGTCAGCATAACTTCATGAAAACGAACAGTCAGTGTTGAGGTGTTGGTTTGCTGAGCTCGGCATGTTGAATAGATTGATCGTCCAGTGCAGTACACCAGTGAGCACCCCACACGGCCACACCTTGTCATTAGATGAATGTTGGGTCCGAAACATGGGACATCATCAACTTGAGGAGCCTCAGACATGCACCTTCTTTGATGCTGAAAAAGGAGTTACCCGCGAAGATTAGAGGAATATTGTGAAGGAAGCATGTTCAGATATTCCACGCTGGACAGTTCAATTTTGAATGACGTTCAAGGTAGATTCATTTCTTTCTTTTTACATTAGTTACCCATCGATCCCCTAATTTTGCTTTACAATTCTGTTGCGCTGGAGAATCAGCAAATAGAAAAGCATTTCTTGTACTTACTTGGTAGGGCCTTTATGGTAAAAAAACACACTGCTATAACAACGTAACAAAGAGTTAAATTGAAGCCTTTCAAGTAATGCCATTTATCATCCTGCCAAAAAAAATCAAGATCATTATATACAAGCAACACATTCATTGCCGAGCGAAAGATGAATCACGCACAAGCTACACATCCATCGTCAAACGGAAGATGGTGCATAAAAAGATACTCCCTCCGTTCTGAATTAATTGTCGTTTCAGACAACCAAATGAACTAGAAATGAACTATTGACAGTTGTCCTAACGACAATTAAAACGAAACAGAGGGAGTATAATCTAACTTTTTCCTTGCTGTTCTCTGTTGTTCTAGTAACAGTTATCATTACCTGAAGCGTAAAGGCAGTGGTAAATACTGTCATGACCAATGATCCAGTCTCTAGAAGGTTTAAATTTAGATCCATGGGGATGCCATTCACCCACGACACAATCAGAATGATGGGTATCTGTTCATGACAAGTAGACTCACAATCAGAAATCAAATCTGTGGAAGCGGACAAAGTTGAAAATGATGGTACGTATAGATTATGGTCAATTGTTGTTTTGTATGTTAAAACACAAAATTACTATTCCATTCCATTTTTTGGTGGAATAGCTACACATTATCTTCTCATACATGATTGTAAATTTTAAATATTGGGAAAAAGATAAATTAAAACTTTCAAAAATGGAAACCAGCAGCTTCGGCTAATCAGTCTAGGGTCATTTCGTTTTGAAATTATATTCAGATACCTCCAGAACCCCCATTAATGTTTCGAATTAATAATCCTGTTTACTGATCAAGGAAAATTATTAGTTCTCACCACAAGCAATGATATTTGAGTCGCTGAGCCAAGTGCAATTCCAAGGGTGATATCCTGCAAGACAAATAAAATGATTACTCGAGTGGCCTCAAATAGTCATTAAAAGGCATGATAAATCACTTACAATTTTGTTCTTGACAGCAAATATGATAGCGCCTGCATGCTCAGCCGCATTTCCAACAATAGGAAGCAGGATAATACTAACAAACCTGACAGGGATACCCAGTGACTCTGATGCTTCCTATGATTATGAGAACACACAATCGTCAACAAACGAAAATTCCAGCTTGAAAGTTGAAACATCAAAAAGTGTCCCTGATGAATACATTTTTTATACCTCAATTGTTGTGATAACGTAATTAGAAAGCATTGCAATTACTGCAGCCATCCCAATCAACCAGATCACTGCACTGGTAAATCCTATCACTGTATTATCTGCAGCATCATCACCACTGCTTGTGTTGCTGCTCTCTGAACTATCCTGCAATTCAATGCTTGGCCAAATCATTAAACCGTGATACGACATTGTAAAAAAATGTTAGAACTCAGATATTTCATTCATTTACATATCCTTGTGTGCCACTTCATAGAGTTACACTATCAATCAGAAACTCTATGCAGACATAAAGAAAATGGACTTCAAATTGCATAAAGAATTAGAAAAAATGAGGATGCAAAATTCAAAGCAGGGTCCATAGTGAAGAAAATGACGTCCAATTATAGTATTTTTTTAGCGCATCCAATTATAGTATTTGTGTAAGCAGTCAAGCCAATGTTGTCTTGTAACAGTAGCCATGTGAAAGTTTTTCTTATACTGAATCATATCAAGTGTGTCAAAATATTAGCTACTACTCCAACAAAATGGAATCACATTGCTAACAATGAGATCATTTCTAAGAAACATTATTCTGGTCTCTGCATTTATCATTGATATCACTCACGCACTACACAGTAAAAAGAAAGCATTACCTCTTCTTGTTCAAAGATTTGCCGATGGGTTTTTAGTTGGAAGACCAGGCCTCCAAAGTAGGCTGTGAGCATTATGACTGCACTTAACCTTGATAATTCCAGATTTGAAACTGATGAGTTTAATCCATCTCCAATGCTAAATGTGTATTTAGACAACACAGGTAAGATGTGGCAGAGCACACCAAGCATCAGAAGGCCTATGCTTACATCCGCTTGTCTCTGTTAAAGGACATCACAAGAAACATTGTGAAAATGTTGCTGTTTATGTTTCACTAATGATACCCTGTAACTGCGTTCTTACCCTGTCTAACGGACATTCCTTGCCTGCATTAGCAAGACCCCCAAAAAGGAGTGATGAACCAAGAACTAGGAGCAAATTGGACAATATGGAACCTAAAAGCGACCACTTGAGGATTTCCAGCTTCTCCTTATGCAGAGCAAACAGTGCAATGATTAGCTCAGGTACATTTCCGCAGGTCGCATTCAGAAGCCCACCAGCTGTAAACAAACTTGTCATTTGTTATTTAGTTATAATAGAACTATGCAAGTAAAAGAATCAATAAGAATTTACAGATACAACACATTTTGTTACAAAATGAAGAGTGGGGGTCAGAAACTTTAATTACCTGTTGGTCCTGCAGTATCGGCTATGTGCCTGCAGAAACAGAGATCAGCGCAATGATAAGGTAAGGGAGCGGAGAAGTGGTATTTAGTAAATACTAAATAGAATGAAGAAAGACATGGAATCGAGAATGATTACTCGCTCAGGAAGCTCACACGCTCTGCAAGGGGCGCCAGACCTATCAAGCTGAAAACGAACACCCAAGCCTGCCATTGCAATTTCGAGCCATAGTAAGGCGAAACAGACGGTGAAAAAAAAATCTACTATGTGAATAATACGAATCGAAGTGAAATACTAGAAGAAAAAAATTTAACTAAAGAGTTAGCCCGTCGCACTAATAGGCGACTTCTGTAATTCGCGTCTACAGTGCCCATTTTCGCTGTTCGAGTTTCTGAGGCAATTCATCGAACAGCACCCGTGCAAAGCAATGCTTTCACGGAAAGAGCCTTGCTGCCTGTCAGGGAATCAAAACGCTGTTGAGAGCACGCAATCGTAGCACCACACGAGCAAGAAGTCCGAGGCCACATCTCAGGGATTTTTTTTGTTCGAACTTGCACGAAATCCTAGCTGATCTTTTTGCATGTCACTTTCTGAACACACGACAAGTAAGATTGAGATATGTCCAGCTACGGCCCTTGTATTGTACCACGACGAGGACAGGAGGGGTGCTGGATCGACGATGTGGCGGGTGCGGAGGATCAGACACGTCCTAGTCGTTTACTACTAGTAAATCCTTGCCCCCCGGCAAGGCAACTAACTAGCTAGGCCGTGCCAACACAGAAGTGCCGCTCTCTATAAACAAGACAAGACGCTGCCCCGCCCCTCTGCCTGCCCTGCTCGTTTGACGTTTTTTTATCACAGACGCAGACTGATGATGAATCATTCTCCAGGTAACTTTCTTTTCTCTCCACGGCCGCCACAGGAGAAATATCTCCATACACCATTAATTCACCGCAACATTATTGGGCTTGCATATTCTCCTGTACACAATATGCCCGAAGCGAAGTCGATAGGAATCGGACATACTACTTGGACGGAGGGGAAAAAGGAACCGTATTCCTACGGTAATTAAAGGCGTACAGCGACTGGCACCTCCATCGAGGCGCAAGCACAAGCAGCAGTAGGAGGTCATGGACAAGGAACGACGAAGCAGCAGACAGGAGACGAAACGATCCTCCCTCCATATCATCCTCTCGCCGTACCGCCGTGGCCACATACGGTACGGGTCATTTCCTGGTACCCGGTACGCCACGAAGCGTGCAAAAAACCTCAGAATTAAAACTGCTAATGTTGTAGCTTCCGAAGCGAACAAGACGGTTTACTGTCTGCAAGTTCGCCGGTCAATTTTTCCATTGCACGATTCAATATTTATTTATTTGTTTGTTTATTTTCTCTCTCTCTCCCCCTCAAATACTGAAACGTACGTTCCAATATGTATGGCGCGCGTGGAGCGACTGCTACTAATCCATCGAGCAATTCATCGGTAGAAAGAAGGCAAGATCGTCGTCAAACGTAACACATCATCAGCAGCAGCAGCAGCAGGAATTCGATCAGCTCAGCTCAGAGAGAGAGAGAGAGAGAGGGGCGGAGCGCGTACGTACCCGTCCGAGGCGGAGGTGCTCGGCGGCGACGGCGAGCGGCACGGCGGAGAAGAGCGGGAACAGCCTCGTGCCCAGGAGCACCTCCCGCAGCTGCGCCACCGCGCGCCGCCACCACGCCCGCCTCTTCTGCGGCGCCGCCGGACCTCCTGGACGACGCGCTGACGGCGCCGCCGTCTCCTGCTTGCCGCCGCCAGCGTCGTCGTCAGGAGCGGCTGCTGCTGCTGCCAGCAGCCCGGCCTCGAGGAGGTCGCCGCCGCCCTGTGGAGGCGTCATGGCAGGTACGACACGGCGCGAGTGAACTGGCAACGTACGGAATCAAGCGGCGCGCGCGGGTCGATCAGTGGCAAAACGAACTGAGAAACAAACTCAACAAACCCCGGCCCGGCCCGGCCCCCAGAAACGTCTCGCGCGCGCGACACGTATAAATAGCGAGAGGCCGGCACCGGACACGCCCAAAACCTGTCGCCGCTCACCGATATATAGAACCTGTGTTTTAATTTCATTTATTTTATTTTTTTCTAAAAAAAAACTTAGGCCTTTGCAAACCGTGGTAAATATGCATGCTGCATGAATGCTCAGCAGTAATTTCGTTCCACGAATAACAGCTAACAGTAACACACAGAGGTCAATCCATCTGACCGTTTCAATATTACCCTGCCGATTGCACACCGGCGGCCTGGGGTTTCGCCTGCGTGTTTTAATACCCGATCCTCCCGGGACAAGAGGAATAAACTAGAGAGAATCTTGCTGGATCTTCCTCTCCAACGGCGGCCATCGAGAAGAACAACGCATGTTCACCCTCCGCCGGCATCCGCTTCGCCAGTTCGTTGCTCCATCACACGTACGCCGGAATTAACGTGGCGACGAAGAACACTGCACGCGCCGGCGATGGCCAACAAATTCCCGGAGACAACAGGGCGACCACTACCGGAACACACGCCGCAACAAGAGACGACATGCTCAACAACCTCGGACGCCAACCGTTGAGAGGCCATACATAACCGGCCGCCGCCTGCCGGGGCGAGAACATCACAACGCGAAGATATCTGGCACTACCATTGCCTCTCCAGGATCACGTACTTTTAGTAGTGTGTATCACGGTCTACTTTTAAATCCATGGCCTTCTTCGGTTTGTTGCGAGCTGTCCATGCATGGAATAATCTGCGCAACTGCGTTCCCGCCTAGCTATTTGGCATCAACGTTGCTGACAAAACACCGGCCGCTTTGATAAACTAACCTGCAGATGAAGAGCAGCCTACATGGCTGCACTAATTCCTTCCACGAAGCTTCGATGCGGTACTAGCTATATACTTGCCACGTGTAAAACGACGACACTGGTTCTAGATTTTACTCACTCCGTTTCGAAATAATTGTCACCGATTAATTCAAAAATGAACTAGCCGGTGACAATTACTTTGAAACGGAGGGAGTACTTAGGTTCCTTTGTGGGCATGCATGTCCAGGTCAGAGGTGAGTTGAGCCTGTATAGTTAGTGTTGGAATATTTGGGCCTAGGCCCAACTATTATCTATTGAATTCCAAAGGTGTAAAGGAGGCATTAATCCCACATTGACTATTTGAGGAGAGTAGCACTTATTTATAAGGGAAGCTATTTTCTATGTGTGGAATATGTGAGAGAAGGATGGCTATAGTCACAAACAAATCACACGCACGCGCGCGCGCGTATTCGCTTATTCGCGTATTTTCGCGTGAGTTAACGCATGACTTGTGACTTGCGACGTGGCGACTGGCGCAGTAAATATGTTCTCTCTCTTTTTGATAAAACTGACACAAATATGACTTTAATTTGCTGCAATTTGTGGCACTTTATGAGTCAGTTTCTAGAAAAATAATGGTATGCAGTAACTGACGCAATTATGCTGCAAATACTGAAGTTTATTGTCTTCAGTTACTAGAGCCTAATTGTGCTGATTTACTGTATACTTAATTCTTTCAGTTACTAGAGTTTGTCACTATATATACAGAATGAGTGCCTTCATTCAAAAATACAGAGGTGAACAAACTTACTAGTCCACTGTGTTGAGCGTCAGCTACAGCCTAGTCCATCCCTCCCGTCGGCGTGTCACCGACGTGTGGGAGAGCAGTGTCTCCGAAACCACATCCCACTTGAAGAATCTGCACGGATTGGCGCGAATCAGGTTTTTGGGTAGCGTTCGCGCGACTGCTCGATAGAAGATCTGCTTCATCTACAGTCTTCTTCACAATCCTCTCGTCATTTTTCAAGCTGGAAGCGTCAGCACTGTAAGTAAAGATGAGTTTTCTACGCATGAGTATGATAGATATAATCTACTTTATTTGCATGTTGGTGTTCATGTTTTGTGGACTATCTGTCATGCGTACTGTTGTAATTTTAGGAATTAATTTTGTCTCTAAAGTGCATTGTTTTCTAACAATCCAAAAACCTGATAGGCACTTTAAGATGGGTAATAGCTTTGCTGATGCGATGAAACCTGAGAAGTTCGCTGGTTCGAACTTTAAGAGATGGGCTACAAAACTTGACTTGTGGCTCACTGCTATGGACATATCTTATGTTCTAAAGTCTGTAGATCGACCCATGACTGTTGAGAAACAGACTGAGTTTGATAAGACTAATGTGATGGCAGTGGGTTGTATTTTAAGTGTGCTGTCCGATAATCTGTGTGATGTTTATATGACTAATAAGAGCGCAAAAGAGCTTTGGGAGGCTATCGAACACAAGTACGGTGCGTCGGATGCTGGACATGAGTTGTATGTCATGGAGCGCTATCACGATTTTAAGATGACAGACAACCGTTCAGTGGTTGAGCAGGCTCATGAAATACAACTTATTGTCGGAGAGCTCCAACAACTTGGACTAAATTTGCCTGATCGATTTGTGGCTGGGGGCATTATTGCCAAATTACCTCCATCTTGGAGGGGATTTGCCACATCTCTGAAACATAAGAGACAGAACATTTCCGTTGAGGATTTGTTGGCTTCTCTTGATGTGGAGGAGAAAGCTCGGGCAAAAGATGGTGCGTCCAAGGTGCATGAAGGACAGTCCAGTGCTAATGTCATGCAACATGCTGGACCAAAGAAAGGGAAAAATAAAGTTGTACACACCACCAACTTCAAGAGAAAGGAGAAGAAGAAGATAAACATGGTTGAGGTTGAATGCTATGTCTGTGGCAAGGTTGGGCATTTTGCCAAAAAGTGCACAGACAGGAAAGGCAAGAAAACTCAGCAAAAATCTGCTAACATGGTTATTAGCGATGCTGGAACAGCAGGGTATGGTAATACATATACTGTTTTAACAGCATGTCAACCTACTGAATGGTGGATTGATACAGGGGCTAATATCCATGTTTGTGCTGATGTATCTATGTTTTCTTCTTATCAGGCTACCCACGGTGCCTCCGTCCTGATGGGAAACGACTCACGTGCTTCTGTTCATGGTGTTGGTACGGTCAGTCTGAAGTTCACTTCAGGAAAGACGTGCAGCTGAAGAACGTGCAGCATGCCCCCTCAATAAATAAAAATCTCGTCAGTGGCTCTTTGTTGTGTCGAGACGGATTTAAGTTGGCGTTTGAGTCAAATAAAGTAGTCGTGTCAAAATGTGGACTCCTTATTGGAAAAGGCTATGACAGTGGAGGCTTGTTCCGTTTTTCCGTTTCCCATTCTAGTAGCTCCGTGGTGAATTTTTTGAATAAAGATGATGAAACGAGTGTTTTGCACTCGCGTTTATGTCATATAAATTTTGGATGCATCTCACGGCTATCTACCTTGAATTTAATTCCTAAAATTCCTATAGTAAAAGGTTCCAAGTGTCAAGCTTGTGTGTAAGCTAAACAGCCAAGGAAACCTCACTTTGCTGTTGATGAACGAAATACGACACTTTTGGAACTCATTCATTCCGACCTTTGTGAAATGAATGGCATATTAACTAAGGGAGAAGAGAAATACTTAATGATATTTATTGACGATTCAACTCGTTACTGTTATGTGTATTTACTTAAATCAAAGGATGAGGCATTAGATCACTTTAAAATCTATAAGGCTGAGGTTGAGAATCAACTAGAAAGAAAAATCAAGAGAATTAGATCTGATCGTGGGGGAGAGTATTTCTCCAATGAGTTCATCCAATTTTGTATTGAGAATGGAGTTCTACATGAAAGAACACCACCCTATTCACCTCAATCAAATGGGGTTGCCGAGAGGAAAAACCGCACTCTAACAGACTTGGTGAACGTCATGTTAGAAACTGCTGGTTTATCTAAGGAATGGTGGGGGGAGGCAGTTTTGACTGCAAACTATGTACTAAATAGAGTTCCCACTAAAAATAGTGAGAAAACTCCATATGAAGGCTGGAAAGAAAGAAAACCATCTCTTTCTTACCTGCGCACATGAGGGTGTTTGGCTATGGTAAATATACCAATAGTTAAAAAGCGTAAACTCGGACCTAATACTGTTGATTGCATCTTTATTGGTTATGCTTCGAATAGTCCTGCTTATAGATTTTTAGTAATCAGATCTGATTCACCACTTGTACTTGTTGATACAATAGTTGAATCCAGAGATGCCACGTTTTTTGAAAGTATTTTTCCTATGAATGATGCACGTAATTCATATGGTCATACGCATGACACAAATTATCCTTCATTTGAAACCTTAGAACAACCTCTTCTTACACCATCAGAAAATCTAGTACAGCCGTATGATGGAGAAAACAATGAAACAGCTCATAGAATGAGCAAGAGACAGAGGATCCCAAAATCCTTTGGTGATGATTTCATTGTTTATCTTGTGGATGATACACCCAGATCCATCCAAGAGGCATTTGCATCTCTTGATGCAAACGATTGGAATGAAGCAGTCCGTAGTGAGATGGAATCCATCATGACTAACGGAACCTGGGATGCAGTGGATCGTCCATTCGGTTGTAAAACGATTGGGTGTAAGTGGGTGTTCAAGAAAAAGCTTAGGCCTGATGGTACTATTGAGAAGTACAAGGCCAGACTGGTGGCGAAAGATTATACACAAAAAGAAGGAGAAGACTTCTTTGATACTTACTCACCCGTTGCTAGAATGACAACAATTCGGGTACTTCTTTCTTTGGCTGCCTCACACGGTCTTCTAATTCATCAAATGGATGTGAAGACGGCTTTCCTTAACGGAGAGTTGGATGAGGAGATTTATATGGATCAGCCAGAAGGATTTGAGATATCCGGTCAAGAGAATAAGGTGTGTAAGTTAAAGAAATCTTTATACGGTCTTAAACAGGCACCAAAGCAGTGGCATGAGAAATTTGATAGTACCATGACACAAGCAGGCTTTGTTGTCAACGAGGCTGATAAATGTGTATATTATCGATATGGTGGGGTAGAGGAGTGATCATGTGTTTGTATGTCGATGATATATTAATTTTTGGAACTGATATTGATGTGATAAATGAGGTTAAATCTTTTCTGTTCCAAAAATTTGATATGAAAGACTTAGGGGAGGCTGATGTTATCTTAAAAGTCAAGCTGATAAGAAATGAGAATGGGATTACTCTTTTACAGTCCCATTATGTTGAGAAGGTCTTGAGCCGTTTTGGCTATTTGGACAGCAAGCCTTCACCAACACCATACGATCCTAGTATAATTCTTCGGAAGAATAAAAGACTAGGAAAAGACCAACTGAGATATTCTCAGATTATTGGTTCGCTCATGTACCTAGCTGGTGCTACTCGACCTGATATTTCTTTCGTGGTTAGCAAATTGAGCCGGTTTACTGCTAATCCAGGAGATGATCATTGGCGCGCGCTTGAGCGAGTTATGCGCTATTTATATGGTATAATGAGCTATGGACTTCACTATACAGGAGACCCCAAAGTTTTAGAGGGTTATAGTGATTCCAATTGGATTTCTGATGCTGATGAGATAAAGGCAACAAGTGGTTATGTCTTTACTCTTGGAGGAGCAACTGTCTCATGGAGATCTTGTAAACAGACTATTTTGACGAGGTCAACCATGGAGGCAGAGCTTACAGCATTAGATACAGCTTCTGTAGAAGCAGAGTGGCTGAAGGAACTCTTGATGGATTTACCAGTGGTGGAAAAACCAATTCCTCCAATTCTTATGTATTGTGACAATCAAACAGTTCTTGCGAAGGTGTCAAGTACAAAGGATAATATGAAATCCTCAAGACATGTGAAAAGACGGTTAAAATCTGTCAGAAAATTGAGAAACTCCGGAGTGATAGCCATTGATTATGTTCAAACGGCGAAAAATCTGGCAGATCCATTTACAAAAGGTCTATCAAGAAATGTGATAGATAGTGCATCGAAGGAGATGGGATTGAGACCCACGTGAGTTATACACAGCGATAACCTAAACCTATGTGATCGGAGATCCCGTGAATTAGAATTTGGGAAGAACAAGCTGTATGTATAACTAGGAGAGTATATAACTATGTAGTACCCACTCCAGTGAAGATGCAAAACTCTCCATTCTGTAAGGAAGGCTGGCTTTAAGTCTTAATGTGTTCGGAGGCTATAGTGCGAGATACTGTCCTACAGAGTATTCTTGTACGAACACACCTATATGAGTTGACTGTTGGTCACAGTTTGTGAGATTTGGAAATTCTCTAAGAAGCTCATGAAAGAGACACGGGAGTATGACTTATAGGCTCCACCCGAGGACTGGCCAATAGGCGCCTAGTATCAGTTTGATCTTTAAATGAAACCGTCTCGCGCAAAACTACCAATTCAAGACATAGTCCATTGTGTAGTTGTAAGTTGGCAGATTTTTTAGATCTAGATGGATGTTCAACCGAATAGGTCTCCATCGTTAAACTGATATATCAAATAACATTGTGGACATATGACAAGTAGTGTCAGCTATGCCTTTGGAATTTGGTGGGGATTGTTGGAATATTTGGACCTAGGCCCAACTATTATCTATTGAATTCCAAAGGTGTAAAGGAGGCATTAATCCCACATTGACTATTTGAGGAGAGTAGCACTTATTTATAAGGGAAGCTATTTTCTATGTGTGGAATATGTGAGAGAAGGATGGCTATAGTCACAAACAAATCACACGCACGCGCGCGCGCGTATTCGCGTATTCGCGTATTTTCGCGTGAGTTAACGCATGACTTGTGACTTGCGACGTGGCGACTGGCGCAGTAAATCTGTTCTCTCTTTTTTTGATAAAACTGACACTAATATGACTTTAATTTGCTGTAATTTGTGGCACTTTATGAGCCAGTTTCTGGAAAAATAATGGTATGCAGTAACTGACGCAATTATGCTGCAAATACTGAAGTTTATTGTCTTCAGTTACTAGAGCCTAATTGTGCTGCTTTACTGTATACTTAATTCTTTCAGTTACTAGAGTTTGTCACTATATATACAGAATGAGTGCCTTCATTCAAAAATACAGAGGTGAACAGACTCACTAGTCCACTGTGTTGAGCGTAAGCTACAGGCTAGTCCATCCCTCCCGTCGGCGTGTCACCGACGTGTGGGAGAGCAGTGTCTCCGAAACCACTTCCCACTTGAAGAATCTGCACGGATTGGGGCGAATCAGGTTTTTGGGTAGCGTTCGCGCGACTGCTCGATAGAAGATCTGCTTCATCTACAGTCTTCTTCACACTCCTCTCGTCATTTTTCAAGCTGGAAGCGTCAGCACTGTAAGTAAAGATGAGTTTTCTACGCATGAGTATGATAGATATAATCTGCTTTATTTGCATGTTGGTGTTCATGTTTTATGGACTATCTGTCATGCGTACTGTTGTAATTTTAGGAATTAATTTTGTTTCTAAAGTGCATTGTTTTCTAACAGTTAGTTAGGACTTGTACATCCCGTCCACATCTATTGTTGTAAACTATAAGGTGGTACTCCTTCTGTTCTCTAATAGTTGATGTTCGGACAGCGCTTCGTATAGAGCTATTGAAGAATGTAGTTCATTTGTTTGTCGGAAACGTCAACTATTGAAGAACGGATGAAGTACTGTATTTTAGAGCTAGATGAAATTCAACGGGGATTTTTTTTTGTTTATAAGACACAGTACTCGTTGTTTTATGTCTAAAACACACCACGAAATAATCGTGAGTGTTTGCTGTCTGTAGGACACTTGATGACGGTGCAGACCAAATCGCGATGCACGCTAGAAAAAAAAAACCGAATTCAAAAGAAGCACCTTCAGATGGCTCATTAGTTTGTGCCAGCCAATCTTAGTAGTTGTGTGTATACCACTACAATTTGTGTGTGCAGGCGCTAATGCTCACGATTTAGGATATGTGTGTGTGCCACTTCCTAGTTGTACAGTTGCTTCAAAAAGATGTTGTAGGTCCGCCGTGGCAGCTTTGTTCTGGTGTCCATATTCTCAACTTCTGCATCATCATGGGAGGCTGTGCTGCAAGCTCCGATCGACGGCTATACGTACGCGCCATTCTCTCCTTGTTGCTTCCCTGACCCAGGTCTGCCGGTCACCCTCCATGGCCACAGCAGATTTCGTACACAGGTGGCACCTGCAGTGAGAGCCGAGCGGGAGATGGAGACGGAGCAGCCATGCTGGTACCACCGCGCCCCGCTCATTTGTGTCGACTGTCGAGCCCCCAAAGGTGGAGGTGATCACGGCTAGCGCACGACAACAGCCGGACGCCAGCGTCGTACGTGCACTATAACCGACGCGTTTTTTTCTCCCCAAAAAGGCCCAGACGTTTTGCCTCGCAACTTTACATAAGAAAGAGGAATTATGTACATTATGCGATTACATGGAGTGCCATTGTTTTTCAACTCACGTCATCCTGAAGAATTTGATTGAAAAAAAAAACAGAAGGGAAAATAGAGCTAAGTTGCATTATTAGCAGTTACCAATTCGTGTGCGAGCCCTGCAATCTGGTGTTCTGATCAACTGGTCTGTTTACTCTGTGAAGGCTCACTATCATGGGAACGACCCGGACATGTGCTTGTGAGGATGTTGCTCTTGCATACTGGCAGCGGCATGGCCTCTAGAGATAGGCCCATCATTTCCATTTCTCAATTCCCAACTGAAAAGTGATGAAGATGGAACTCGAAAAAAAATGTTGTCCTAAAATTATGTGTATTAAACATTCACAAAATTTGTGTGTATCTTATTTTCTTGTCACTACGTAAGAAACTCAAATAGGAGACAATGATCGGCAACGAGCGCAAAGACGGTATATGCGTAAACGAGACGAGCCCGCTTCAGCGAGGATCTGTACATAACTCGGTTGAGTGTAAAAGAAGATGAGATATTATACAGAGCATCTCATTTAAGAAAATATCCGAGACACGCTCGCTCCTTTAACAAAAAAGAGACGGTCTTAGCACAAAGTCGTACAATTTAGAGGAATGTACCTCATCCTCCACCCAATAACACAAACATCACTACTCATGTGAGACCCCGAAGGTGGAGGTGATCACGGCTAGCGCAGGACATCAGCCGGACGCCAGCATCGTGCACTATATCTGACGACGCGTTTTTTTCCAAAAGTCCTAGACGTTTTGCCTCGCAACTTTATAGAAGAGAAGAGGGATAATGTACTCCATACATCATGCGATTACATGGAGTGGCATGGCATTGTTCTTCAACTCATGTCATCATATGGCAGGCTTGGTAACTGCTAATGCAACGCCGGTTAGAGACCAAGATCTTGCCTCTTTCTTAGAACAAAAAAGGGGCACGATATCTGCCACATGAAAAGAAACAAAAATGATGATTTGATAGAACAAAACAAGGGTCACGGTATCCGACATATGAAAAAGAACAAAAATGATGATTTGAGGAACTGAAAAATGTGTCGCCCTAGAAATATGTGTATTTTTATCTTATTTTCTTGTGTGTCAGTCAATATCGATATCTATGTGTACACCACTAGAATTTGTGTGTGTGTGGACACACGCACTAACGCTTTTTACGATGTGTATGCACTACTTTTAGCTGGTGTTGCACTATGTCAGTTTACCGCCTCAGTTATCTTGTTGTGTGCGCTGACGAGCGAAGAGTGATCTGGGCACACTTGCGTGAGTTCCAAACTCCAGCTTGTGTTGAAGGGGAATTTCAAACAAGATTTATCTCTAGCCTTTGGTTCTGCCGGCGTGGCCTCTGGCCACTGCTGGCGATGACCCGAAGCCTTCCCAACCCAGCGGCGCCTCATGCAAACGCATGAGGCCGACGCGGAACCCATCAACCCTTGGGAAGCTGGAGTCCGTGTGCGAGCCCTGCAATCTGGTGTTCCGGTCCTTGTACTCTGTGAAGGCTCACTATCATGGATACGACCCCGACATATGCTTGTCAGGATGTTGTTCGACCCGCGCACCCATGTGGTCGTCAAGTGCTTCACCATGGCACGGCTTGAGGCCATTGCTCGTGCATACATGCAACGGCAGAGCCTCTGGAGCTAGGCCCATCAGTTCCATCCCCCAATTCCGAACCAAAAAATGATGAATATGAAACTGAGAATATGTTATCCTAGAATTATGTGTATTAAATTATCTTATTTTCTCGTGTGTCAGAATATCTGTGTGTACACACTAGAACTTGTGCGTGTGTATAGTGCACACGCCAGCTCTGATGCTCTCAACGTAGGATGTGTGTGTACCATTTCTTAACTAGTCATTCGCATAAGTTATACATTTGCTCTGCAACAACACATGTTGCAGGTACCGACGAGCTGACCACCAACGTGCATCGTGACATCTTCCACGTGGGGCACGAGCACCCCCACGTGTTGACCATTTTCAACTGCTGCATTGATCGACTACATTGATCCGATGACTTGCTCCAGCGGCAGCGCAGCTGTGGCCGGCGGATTCGATGCCCGTGGACTGTTTTTTTCTGGCGGCCGCTCGAGTCGCCCTGGTGAGGACGATGCGGGGGAGGGGGGCTTATGTAAGTTACACAGTTGAAATTCTTGTGCGCACACTTATGATCTCGGTGTAGAATGTGTGTGCCTAATCACGTACAAAAAGTTAAACAGTTGCTTCGAAAGAGATGCTGCAGCTGTCGGCAGAGCTCGCCCACCGCGTGGCCGTTTCAACAGTTTTGTGTTCTTGCAGGTCATGCATGAGCTTTTCTACTTGCATGTTCCGAGAGCAAGCAAGTGAAGAAGGTGTTTGAGCTTCCGGCGAGAGGATCAGAGACATGTATGTGTCCCATCGATTTGTGGTTAAACTCGATCCCGTGATGATGGTTTGGCAAACCTTCCGACTTCGGACTGGTGGAGATGGTGAAGCTCAGTGAGCCATGAGCGAGCTAGCACAAGGTTTGTTTTCAGTGAAAATTTCCTCTTTTCCATTTTTTTCGAACTTGTGTATTAGCCACTCCATCGCTTTAACGAAGCTCATCGCTTTTCAAACTTGTGCTTTCGTAAGTATAAATAATAAGAAAAGACAGAAAATTCAGACGTGCTTCATAATTTTTTTAGTGATGCTTTCATTATGAGGCACTGCAACGAAGCATCCACAAATCACACAGTAAGCCGGGGAGTTTTGACCCAACCACATGCATCGTTTCCCAAAAAAACAGAATTAGCAGCAGTTTAGGTGAAGGCTCCACGATCCAGGATCATTCCGAGGTCAAATCTTGGACCTAATTGATGAGTAGAGGATCCAACCTCATAGGCGGATGGAGACGGGGTTGCTGCATGCGCGCCAGGTCACTGATGAGGCGGTGGCCGGGGTGGCCACGTACCTGCCGAGCTTCTCCTATAGATTGTGCGGTTGTGCCCGTGGGTGGCGAGGCGACAGGTGAAAAGTCTGCCTCCATACCCGTAAACGCTTCAAACCCGGTCAACGAAAATTAAATATTCATTGATCATTCTCCCAAGCATGATAAATTGTTGCCTGCATTCACGGTGAATTCAATATTCGTTGATCATTCCGCATTGATATAGAGAATGGCAAAAGTTGAAGGCGTTTCCCCACTGCCCTGTTCATTGAACGGATGAACCGACGACGGCTTTCGACTCCACGTAGTGGCCT
Source organism: Tuctoria greenei (assembly GCA_036927565.1). Lineage (NCBI taxonomy): Eukaryota > Viridiplantae > Streptophyta > Magnoliopsida > Poales > Poaceae > Tuctoria > Tuctoria greenei. The sequence continues at coordinate 196,637,121 of JAYESD010000007.1, forward strand.
CCTCATCCCGTTGGGAACCGACGTAGCCGTCACCTCATGAAGCCAAGAGCCGCCGTCCTTTCGTCTACCTGATGGAAAATGGAAACATACGACGCCTCAAGATGCCCGTTCCTAGCTACAGTATTCCACTATTTGGATTCCTATATCTTCGTTTCCTCTACCCCTTTAGTTAGCCTTACTCGAGTCTATCCCTTTGATTGCTCAGCCAAAATCAGCTTAGTGGTGGTTTAGCCCTCTTCACCTCGGTGAGCACGCACGGAGAATAAAGCTTCGGAGTACTGTTTAATCCATGGCGGCTTCTCCTCTTCCGTCAACCAAGAAAGAAAAGAAGGTACGGGTTCCATGTCCTCACCTCTCGTTCCAGTATGTTTCTTGCATCCCACAAACGTGTTCTTTCTTTGTGCCCTAGGGGAGGACGAATTCGTGATCTGCTGTCTCCTCTTCTTATCACTGTACTGTAACCACCCGGTGCCAGTGTTCGCCCCCTCAGTGTATCCGCCCTGGTTCACCGTCTACCTCGCCAACACCTCCAATAAGCTTTCTGTGTCTTCCTGACTGCAGCTTTCTGGTCAAGTTTTGTGGCTTTGAAGAAGCCGTTTTATTATCCAGCTCGTTAGTATTATTTAACTGCCCTTCGTGTTTTAAGAATTGTCTTTTGTGCTCAGGTATCTTTGTTTGATTTTTTAAATATTGCGTCATACTTTCCTGTCATGGTGCTAGTGCCCAAACATTTGATGTCTTGACCTTTCTGTCTTGACCTTAGCTGCCAAGCCTGGCGCCGGGTACGGACACGCCTGAGGATGGAGCGCGCCGCAGTGCTCGCCAAGCAAAGAACCCTTCGACCATTCCCGTCTCCCAGAGAGCGACACACCGCATCATTCGCCAACTCGGCCTCGTCCCTCAGGACAAGCCCGTGGACGACGCGGCCATACTGAAGTATGTGGCCATGTACAAGCAGCCACTCCCATCGAAGGCAATACGGGCCATTCGCCAACTCACTGGCCTTGAGGACAAGGGCGCGCTGGAAGCCCTTCAGCCCCTGGCAGTCGAAGAGGTCATCGCGCACGCGGTGATGGCATAGATGCCACCCTGCATCAATGTCGCCCCACTGGTGAAAAATGGAAGAACCTCGTCAAGCGGTGTCTTTTGGATATGGTGTTATGTATTTTGCTAGTCTTGGTGTGTGTGGCCGATGGGTCTGCATGGCTGAATTACCAACTGTACTGTCTCACCTCCGCAATGTCCTTCCTGCTAGTAGGATTGTAGTAGACACCAGGTGTGGGGCCTTTTGGTCTATGGCTTGCAGTTTATGCTTTGTACCCAACTGTGTCTTCCGATGTTGTGCACTATCGGTTAATGGATAATCCTCTTTCTATTCTCAGTTGGAATGTTCGTGGGCTGAACATGCCGGCGAAAAGGGAATCAATTAGAGCCATGCTACAAGAGGTGAGACCCATGATAGCGTGCCTCCAAGAGACAAAGCTACAACAACCAGATACTCAGGTGCTGCAGGCTACCTTAGGTGGCCATCTCCAGAATTATCACTTCCTGCCTGCGAATGGGACACGAGGAGGCATTATCATGGCCTGGAATTCTGACTTTGTTACAGCCTCCTCACCAGCAATGGATGATTACTGTCTCTCAGCATCCATTTCCCTAAAATACTGCCACACTACCTTTCGCCTGACTGTGGTCTATGGACCATCTATTGAAGCGGACAAGAATGACTTCCTACAGAGGCTGCTTGCACATGCTCCCAGCCAAGAAGGAAAGTGGATCTGCATTGGTGACTTTAACCTAATATATGAAGCCAGAGACAAAAATAACTCAAACCTCAACCGCCGCCTCATGGGCAGTTTCAGAAAGATGCTGGATGATGCATCACTCATGGAGATCCCTTTACAGAATAGGAAATATACTTGGTCAAATGAACGAATATCCCCGACCCTGGTCCGCCTTGATCGGGCCTTTGCCAACCGGGAATGGGAGCTTGCCTTCCCAGGGTATTGCCTCCTTGGGCTGCCAACGGCCACCTCCGATCACTGCCCCATTCTGCTGGCCTCCCAACAAAGACCACGCCGGAAGAATTGTTTCCGTTTTGAAAACTTCTGGGTCAAGGTGCCTGGCTTCCCTCAGGTGGTGTCTTCGGCATGGCAACAACAAGTACCGGGCACCTCCCCGCTAAACAAGCTCAACTACAAACTGCAGGCAACTGCAAAAGCCCTCACAACATGGAGCAAGAAAATGTTCAGTGAAGCCCGCCTTCAACTCCATATCGCCTTGGAGATCATCCATCGCCTGGATGTTGCGCAAGAAGATCGCCATCTTCCTGAAATAGAACAGAAGCTGCGTAGTGACCTCAAAAATCGGGTCCTTGGGCTCTCAGCTATTGAGAGATCAAGACGACGCCAAGCCTCCAGGATCACCTGGCTTAAAGAAGGCGACGCTTGTACCAAATTCTTTCACCTACAGGCTAATAGTCGGTCCCGGAAAAACTTCATCGCTTCACTAAAAGACTCCAATGGAAGCATCAAATGGGGACACAAAGATAAGGAGGAGATCATCCAGGAATACTTTACCCACACAATCGGTGCCACGCAACCACAGCCGCTAGTGCTGAACTGGGAGCTCATACAATTGCCATGCATAAACAACAGTGAAGTGTTGGATTCTCCATTCAGTGAAGCTGAAATATGGAAGGCTATTTGTGACACTCCAGCGGAGAAAGCTCCTGGCCCTGACGGATTCACGGGCTGCTTCTACAGGAAATGCTGGAGTACTATCAAGAGTGATGTCAATGCTGCCTTCCAGTGGTTCTACACACTCCATGCTGGACCCCTTCCGAAACTTAACAGGGCCTTCCTTGTCCTCCTAAGGAAAAAGGAAGTGGCTGACAAGCCGGCGGATTTCAGGCCGATCAGTTTGCTACACTCCTTTGCAAAACTCATCTCCAAGGTCCTGGCTCGGCGGCTCAAAACAGAAATAAATGCCCTCATTTCACCAGTGCAGAGCGCCTTCATCTCCAAGAGATGCATCCAAGAGAACTTCCTCTACGTAAAAAATCTGGCGCGTCATTTCCACAGAACAAATCGACCGATGCTGCTTCTTAAGCTAGATATCAGCAAGGCATTCGACTCGGTGTCATGGGAACACCTCTTGCAGATGCTGGAAAAGCGTGGGTTCTCCTGCAGGTGGCGGCAATGGCTGACTCTCCTACTCAGTACCGCATCATCAGCGGTCCTCCTGAATGGAACGCCCGGACCTCCGATCGCTCACAGGAGAGGATTGCGCCAGGGCGACCCTCTGTCGCCATATTTATTCATTTTGGTGATGGATACGCTACAACGCCTGTTCGATCTTGCAGCGGAGGAAGCACTAATCTCACCCCTGCCTGGTCGCCGTGCATCCTTCAGGCTATCACTATATGCCGATGATGTGGTCCTTTTCCTAAACCCAATTCGGCAGGATGTCTCCAATGCTATGCAAATCATCCATCACTTCGGCTTAGTCTCGGGGCTGCAGATAAATGCCACGAAGTGCACGGTAGCCCCCATCAGATGTCATAATCTGGACCTTAATGAGATACTACAAGACTTCCAAGGGAATCGTACCTCCTGGCCGATGACTTATCTTGGCCTCCCGATCACACTAGGGCGACTAAAAACATCACACCTTCAAGGCCTTCAAGACAAAATATCCAAGAAGCTGGCAGGATGGAAATCTCCATTACTAAACTTTGCTGGTCGCCGCGAGCTAGTGCATTCGGTTCTCAGTTCAATGACAACCTATCATTTGACAGCCATGAAAATTCCCAAAAAGGTCATTAAGGGCATTGACAAGGCCCGTCGAAGGTTTCTTTGGGCGGGCACAGAGCGTCTAAATGGCTCCAAATGCAAGGTTGCTTGGCCTAGAGTTTGCAGGCCGACTTCTTATGGCGGCTTGGGAATATCGAACCTCGACAAGTTCAGCAGGGCGCTGCGCCTTCGATGGTTATGGTTTGCCTGGACACAACCAGACCGACCATGGTGCAAAATGGAGCTACCAGTGGATGAAACCGATATTGCCCTCTTTGCTGCCGCCACATCAGTCACTCTAGGAGACGGCAATCGTGCTTATTTCTGGACGTCCAGCTGGCTAAATGGCAATGCTCCTTACCTCCTCTTTCCTAACCTCTACCTGCATTCCCGGGGGAAGAAAAGAACAGTAGCAGCAGCTCTACGGAATGGTAATTGGATCCGTGACCTCGCACAGGGCCTCTCCGACGCTTTGATTCTGGACTACATAGAGCTCTGGACAATCATCGACGAGAGGAACATACACCTACAGCAAAATGTGGCAGACGAGATCAAATGGACCATGTCCGCTGATGGCACCTATACAGCTCGCTCCGCTTACCAGATACAATTCCTGGGATCAATCCAATCCCTCTTTCATAACCGTGTCTGGAAAGCTTGGGCCCCCTCCAAATGCAAAATCTTCATGTGGCTGTTGCTTCAAAACCGTCTATGGACGGCGGACCGTCTTCTATCGCGGGAATGGCCAAATGAATATTTCTGTGGCATGTGCCACAGAAACCTTGAAACCTCACACCATCTATTCCTAGAATGCGACAACAGCGCACGGATTTGGATGGCGGTTTCTACCTGGACGAAGCAAGTGAGCCTGAATCCGCATGGGTGGGAAACCTTCCGTTCGGTGGAAGATTGGTACCTCTCTCAAAAATGGTCGCACAGCAAAGATACCCGCGAGGGGATCACATCCATCGTCATCCTGACACTTTGGACGATCTGGCGAGAAAGAAACGAGCGTATCTTCAACGGTGTCGAACGACAAGTACAGCACATATTGGAGCACATCAAAAGTGAAGTCTCCGACTGGTGCCGCGCGGGCTGCAAGTCACTAAAACAGTTCTTGTAGACGTAGCTTCTCTCTTCACTTTTAGTCGTATCAGTTGGCTCGGCCTCCTTCCTGGTTTTTTCTGTTTCGCAACTATTCTGTAAATGTACCCCTGGTACATCTTCCACTCTCGCTTATAATTTAATCAACCTACGGGTTCATTTCAAAAAAAAAATATCTAAGGTCTTACTTTTGATATCCATTCTAGTTAGCACTGATATAGAATTCTGTGAGCATCTTTTTATACGACATACACATGGTTATTGGTATGGTTTTTATGAGCTTAAAAGGTCTCTTTTGTTGCTTTTGGTGGTGCAATCTTGTATTCTGAGTTTATGTATGTGTTTGAATTTTTTTTTTTGCAGGGACGAAATAGACTTGCGCACTCTGGTTTGGTGGAATATGGTTATTTTTTAAGGTGATGTGGGCATATCTGCCATCTTTTCTCTACAATATTCATTAGATGTTATGGTAACATTGTATTTACTATAAATGGTCGTACTGTTGTGTGTAGCTGTGTCTTGGAGGTTTCCTATTTCTTTGTTTGCTTGCAGCCATTCAACCTTTTGTTGGTGTCTTTTATCGCGTAACATCTTGCACCGTGGTAAGTTTAGGCCTTGTAGTGTGTGTGTTTGCATATATGTGTGTCTTATACTCGTGATTTGTTTCTATTTACGCTGCAGGTTCTGCTGTATATTTTGGTAACAAGGAACATTAGGACCATCATGTTTTAATTGGCAGAACTGTGTTAATGTGGAGGACTGATAATGTGGGTGACTCAAAACTGGCAATATCCATCTGTAAGTTTCAAAGAGAATCCATAAAAACCGAAGCAAAATGTTTATCTGACAATTTTCAGATCTGTCAATGAGGTACCCTGCAGTTAATTTTCATCTGATATGACCATTTTTATGTCTGAATTCAGATATGGATATATGCCTTTTTTTGGTATACTGCCAACACTACTGTCACCAATCTGTGTTGAACAGTAGTTAGGTTGAGGTGTAGCAGTACTCGTGACTTGGGCCTTTAATTTCATCAATTATAATATTAAAATAACAAAAATATATTTTTGTTGAACTTGCAGTCATAAAGTGTTGCTGGACTGGATATATATCTGCACTTTGTTCTATTGTTAATAAGAAATCAACCCTGAATTATCTTTTTCTGATGTGTTTTTTTACCTTCTTTGATGTTCTTGTCAGTTCACAACCTCCATTTTCAGAAGCTAATTCCAATCTGTACTGTGGAAGAGGGTGGCTGCTAATTGTTACATGTTTTTTTATCTTAATGAGGGAATCATACCAAGTTTTTCAGCTTTTGCTGCCTTTACTTTTCTGATCTTTTACAGCAGTTTGAATCTTTTCATTTATTTGACTCTAGACATTTCTTTTCCGCCTTTGGCAGCTAGGGATGAACCTTGTATCTGATGAGATCCCCTCTATGTGAGTGGACCTCAGCTGTCCATGTTTGAAACATATCTCACTGCTTGAATGGTATGTCCATGTTTGCATAGTTGCCAGATATATTGTAATCATGTATTTATGTTTATTTTGTCATTGTTTAATGCCAATTAAATAGCTAGATTTGTTATAACTGTAGCCTAGTGCAAAAAATGTATTGCTGATCTTGTGACATAATCATTTATGTTTTTACTGGACTCATTATTTTGGTGATGTGATTTTTTATTGCTATATATATATATATACATTTGTAAATTTAGGCCAGTGGTTATGTTAATCTAATAGTCTGATATAATTTTTTCTGTCAACTTTATTATAGTTAGGGTTAAAATGATTTATGATATTTATGTTACTCTTGTAACTTCAGCTCTTGTTATGTTTTACTGATTAATATAATTGAATTAATTTACTATATAACATGTTGCATCCGTAATGATTTATCAAATGTTTTGTTAAATGATTTATTGCATCAATTTAGGAATTACGTTTAGAATATTATGTCATATAACATGTTCTACTTATTTAATTATTTTTTATTTGTCTGCTTGTACTTCATCAATATTATATATCAGTGAACTGCAAGGCTAGATGGTGCATGACGAGACCAACGCCTCCACTCGGGTGCGCGTGTTCGGGTTGGACATTGCTGACAACCACTATCTACGGCCACACGAAAACTTGTGGTTGTCTGTCGCCGGCGCATTCGGAGGGTGGTGGTGGTTCAAAGCAGCAGCAACGGAGAGTTACGATGGCAATAAGAGCGCGTCGGATGATGTCGCTAAGGGTAAAATAGAGATGACAAATATTAGTAAAGTATCATTAACTTATGAATGATATAATGATGGGTAAATAAGTGAAGAATAGTAATACATAATTAATAGTTATTTTAATAATTTCATAGTAATACATAATTAATATGAAACCTAGGCGGGCGTCTCAACCCGTCTTTTAGAACTCTGGTTCCCATTTTAGAGTTGCGTCTGTCAGAAATAATAATATGACCTGCTCACGAGTTATTCTACTCTATCCTTTAAGTTATTATACTCATTTATTTGGTTAGTCCACTCAGTTATTCAGTTATTCGTATCAGTTATTCCATACTCATAACTCAGTTATTGAGTGATAGGGGCTTAGTTGTTCTAATGTAACCGCTCAGTTATTATGTGTTTCCGATTTAGTTATTTTGTTATGCCTATTCAGTTATTCTGTTAGCTACCTTCAATTTTTACTATATCTATTAGGATAAGAAAGACCACTTTTCTACGATGAGCTGTTCACGTTGGCTTATTTTAGATTGTATTCGAAATATGACAGAAATAGTACATACAACAGAGAATAAAAGATATTGGATTTGGAGACTTGCTGAAATTAAACATTGGAAAGCTTGAAGATAGGACCTTAGTGAAGTTTTCCTTCAACTGTATCAAAGAAGACTCCTTGTGGATTGAGTTTTCAAGGAAGGTTTTGCCAATCACAACAGAAGCTGTTGGTTCGGTTTTTGCATTCCGATTGTAGGTGATCCCTTCCCTGTTTTTACTAAAAAACAGAAGAACGAAGCCAAATCTGATCTTATGAAAAAGTGTGACGAGCTGGGATGAGGAAATTGTTCGATGAGAAGAGCATGTCAGAGAACTATAGAAAGCTAAGAAAATCTTAAGTGCTGCATTAGATAATGAAGCACTTTGCTTTTTAGGAACCTAACCCACATGAGGTAACTGAGCTTGATGAATGGGTTGCTCAGTCATTCATGATATTGGTTTGTAACGCACTGTTGTTTTGTACATCTGATGAAAAGATGAATGACTTTGATTATTTGGTTTGTAAGGATATAAATTCTGTAGACAAATATAAATGGTCTCAAGCTGTCGTTGATTACATTGCTTTGAAGGCTAAATTGTGGAGTGAAAAGTCGAAAAACACGACCCCTATTCTTCAAGGTTGCACTACTTGTCTAGTGGTAAAAATTCAGTTATTCCATTATACTACTCAGTATACCGCTCGGTTATTTAGGTATTCCACTCAGTTACACGGCACAATTACTTAGTTATTATGTTACTATACTCTGTTATTTATTTCTATATTCTACTCAGTTATTTTTGTATTCCGTTACTCTTCTCGATTAGTTAGTTAATCCATATTCCTCTCAGTTATTTAGCTACTCCTCTCAATTATTCAGTTATTTTGCTCAGTTATTCCTCTCAGTTAGCTACTCAGTTATTCTGTTACTATACTCTATTATTCCTATATTCTATTCAGTTATTCTTTTATTTAGTTACTCTTTTTGATTAGTTAGTTAATCCATATCTCTCTCAGTTATTCAACTGCTCATCTCAGTTATTTCGTTATTCTGCTCAGTTAGTCCTCTCAGTTATTCAGTTACTCTACTCAAGTAACCAAATGTTTTGCTCAAGTTGACACAAAACTTATTTTTATTTGTAGGTGTATTATCTTGACAATTTACAATGCGAAGCTGCATTGACATCCCCACAGACTTTAACTCGATCTCATGTCTTAGACAATCATGTGATTCAGAATATCATCAAGGATGATAAAAAATAGGTGTTTAAAAATGGCAAGTTTTATGCCTCTTATGTCAAGTTGCCCGTAAGTGGTTATTTGTTTTAGTTATTTTATTTTTACTTATGTATCTTTATTCTTTACTTATTTTCTTCACTTTTTTAGTTAAACAACGTACGTGTTTTTTATCCAAATGTACATACTCTTGAGGAGGAACAATGTATAGGAGAGATAGAAACTGATATTTTATGCGCAGCAAGGGGTGGTCCATCTATATCTATTAAGGTTGATCTTATTTACGTCGACCTGGTGCTCACTGAATCCATTGCTGCAATAACTGATGAAAGGCTCAAGCCTGCTGTGTCCAAGTCATTGAAGAGTTATGAGCTAGTCATCTCCAATGCGTCTCACATTATTCATAAGGAGGAGCAGAGGATCAAGGCAAGCCAGCGTAAGATTGAAGAAGTTCAAATCCAGATCTCCAATGCGCAGAAGAAATTTTCTTCTGATGTGGTAACGACACGTGTGAGTTTAGTTTTCCTTTTCTTTTTATTATTCTGTTAGATGTCCAACATGCTATGGATTGTGCAAGAGAGTGATGAAGATGTGTACTTTACGCTATGGATGTTGCAACAGAGAAATAAAGATGTAACCCAAATTACTGACTTTGACGAGAACGAGACGTTAAGTTCTTTTGTTAAAAGATGTTGTCCATCGAAACGGGTATGATTAGTCATTCAGTCCTACAATCGTTCTATCATCCATATGATATGTCCTTATTGAGTTTTCTGCAGTTTTGTGCAGCTGCTGAAGGTGATTCGTCGAATCATGAGGAGAAATCTTCGAGCTGTACTGATCAGGTACAATGTGATTTGAGTGTTAGGTTATTCTGGTTCTAATAACTCAGTTATTATAATGTGCCGAATCAGTTATTCTATTATTCCAGTTATTCTGACTCATTTTCTGCGCAGCTGGTCCTAGCTGCCGATGATGATTTATCGGATACTGAGTAGAGGGAATCTTCAAGTGGTACTGAACAGGTACAATGTAATTTATGTGTTCAGTTATTTTGGTTCTAATAACTAGGTTATTCTAATATGTTGACTCAGTTAGTCTCTCATTCCAGTCATTCTGACTAATCTTCTGTGCAGTCTGTCCCAGCTGCCGAAGGTGATCCATCAGTTCTAGCAAAAACTACTCCACGTTGTGCCACTCCTTCCATTAAGACTGAAATTCTTTAAGGATTGTTTTTTTCTGATTCCCCTGCTTCTTGACTAGCCCAAACCTTAAAGAATTTCAGTCTTAGTGGAACGAGTGGCACGACGTGGAGGAGTTTTTGCTGGAACTGATGGATCACCTTCGGCAGCTGGGACAGACTGCACAGAAGATTAGTCAGAATGACTGGAATGAGAGACTAACTGAGTCAGCACATTAGAATAACTTAGTTATTAGAACCAGAATAACCGAACACACAAATTACATTGTACCTGTTCAGTATCACTTGAGGATTCCCTCTGCTCAGTATTCGATAAATCATCATCGACAGATGGGACAGACTGTGCAGAAGATGAGTCAGAATGACTGGAATGATAGAATAACTGACTTGGCACATTATAATAACTGAGTTATTAGAACCAGAATAACCTAACACACAAATCACATTGTACCTGTTCAGTACCACTCGAAGATTTTTCCCCATGATCCGACGAATCACCTTCAGCAGCTACACAAGACTGCAAAAAACTCAATAAGGATATATCATATGGATGATAGAACGACTGTAGGACTGGATGACAGATCATACCCGTTTTGATAGACATCTTTTAATAAAAGAACTTAACGTCTAGTTCTCGTCAAAGTCAGTAATTTGGGTTGCATCTTTATTTCTCTGTTGCAACATGCATAGCGTAAAGTACACATCTTCATCACTCTGTTGCACAATTCATAGCATGCAGGACATCTAACGGGATGATAATAAGACAAGAAAAACTAAACTCACATGTGTCATTGGCAAATCAGAAGAAAGCTTCTTCTGCGCATTGGAGATCTGAGTTTGATCTTCTTCAATCTTGCGTTGGCTTGCCTTGATCTTCTGCTCCTTATGAATAATGCGAGACGCATTGGAGATGACTAGCTCATATCTCTTCAATGACTTGGACACAACAGCCTTGAGCCTTTCATCAGTTATTGCAGCAATAGATTTAGTGAGCACCGGGTCAACGTAAATAAGGTCAGCCTTAGTAGATGTAGATGGACCACCCCTTGATGCGCATAAAATATCAGTTTCTATCTCTCATACACATTTTTCCTCCTCAAGAGTACTTATATTTGGATAAAAAGCATGTACGTTGTTCAACTAAAAAAAAGTGAAGGAAATAAGTTAAGAATAAAAGTACATAAGTAAAAATAAAATAACTAAAGCAAATAACCACTTACGGGCAACTTGCCATAAGAGGCATAAGACTTGCCATTTTTGAACATCTCTTTTTTATCATCCTTGATAATATTCTCAATCACATGATTGTCAAAGACATGAGATCGAGGTAAAGTCTGCGGGAGTGCCAATGCAGCTTCGCATAATAAATTGTCAAGATAATATACCTGCAAACAAAAGTAAGTTTTGTGTCAACTTGAGCGGAACATCTAAGTACTTGAGTAGAACATCTCAATAACTGAGAGGACTAACTGAGCAGAATAATGGAATAACTGAGAGGAGCAGCTGAATAACTGAGAGAGATATGGATTAACTGACTAATCGAGAAGAGTAACTGAATACAAGAATAACTAAGTAGAATATAAGAATAACAGAGTATAGTAACAGAATAATTGAGTAGGTAACTGAGAGGATTAACTGAGAAGAATAACAGAATAATTGAAAGTAGTAGCTGAATAACTAAGAGGAATATGAATTAACTGACTAATCAAGAAGATTAACTGAATACAGGAATAACTGAGTAGAATATAGGAATAAATAACAGAGTATAGTAACTTAATAACTAAGTAACTGTGCCGTGTAATTGAGTGGTATACCTGAGTAACCGAGCAGTATACTGAGTTGTATAACGTAATAACTGACTAACTGAGAATAATAGCTGAGTATAATAACTGAATTCTTACCACCAAAAAAGCAGTGCAAACTTAAAGAATAGGGGTCGTGTTTTTCGACTTTTCGCTCCACAATTTAGCCATCAAAGCAATGTCATCAATGATAGCTTGAGACCAGTTATATTTGTCTACAGAATTTAGATCCTTGCAAACTAAATAATTAAAGCCATTCATCTTTTCATCGGATGTACAAAACAACAGTGCGTTCAGACCAACATCATGAATGACTAAGCAGCCCATTCACCAGGCTCAGGTACTTCATGTGGGTTAGGTTCCTGAGAAGCAAACTGCTTCATTACCCAGTGAGACACTTGAAATTTTGTTAGCTTTTTATAGTTATCTGACATGCTCCTCTCATCGAACAATTCCCTCATCCCTAGCTCGTCACACTTTTTCCTGAGATCAGATTTGACGTTGTTCTTCTGTTTTTGAGTAAAAATAGAGAAGGGATCACCTACAATTGGAATGCCAAAAACCAAACCAACAACTTCTGCTGTGATTGGCAAAACCTTCTTTTAAAACTCAATCCGCAAGGGGTCTTCTTTGATACAGTTCAAGAGAAACTTCACTAAGGTCCCGTTTTAAAGCTTCCCAATGTTTAATTTCAGTAAGTCTCCAAATCCAATGTCTTTTATTCTCTGTTGTACTCTCTCTGGCATACTTTGAATACAATCTAAAGTAAGCCGAGGTGAGCACCTCATCGTAGAAAAGTGGCCTTTCTTATCCTGATAAGCATAGTAAAAATTGAAAATAACCAACAGAATAACTGAGTAGGCATAACAGAATAACTGAATTAGGAACAAGTAATAATTGAGCGGTTACATTAGAACAATTGAGCCCCTATAACTCAATAACTGAGTTATGAGTATAGAATAACTGATACGAATAGCTGAATAACTGAGTGGACTAACCAAATAAATGAGTATAATAACTGAGAGGTTAGAGTAGAATAACTCACGAGCAGGTCATATTGTTGTTTCTGACAGGCGCAACCCTAATATGGGAACCAGGGTTCCAAAAGGCGGGTTGAGGTGCTCGCCTATGTTTCATATTAATTATGTATTACTATGAAATTACTAAGATGATTATTAATTATGTATTACTATGCTTTACTTCTTTATCCATCATTATGTTATTCATAAGTTAATCATACTTTACTAATATTTGTCATCTCTATTTTACTCTTAGGAACAAGAGGTTTTGAAAATGAAGACAAGGATTGCATAAAATCATCCTTGCACCAAAGAATAGGTATGTATACATTCTTGTGTTTTTAAATTGGTATAATATCTTATATAGTACAAAACGCCTAGGCAACGCCTAGGAACACCTAGGCACGCTTAAGCTGTAGGAGGTGGATCACCGCCCGCCTAGTGCCTAGCGCCTTTTGGAACCCTGATGGAAACAATCCGAATTGGCCTGGTTCTGGGCTGGGCTGCTGCGCGCCCCTGCCCCAGGCCCAAGACCACCTGACAATTTAGAGGTCATGCACCGCCAAACTAAAATAACTTAGTCGTCAGAAAAAAATAACCGAGCCCCTATAACACATAGTATGTGATAGAAGACTAGAATGAATGCTTGATTATCCAAAGGTCTAGGTACATATTTATAGATACATAGATGGGCCGGTAAATAGGCTAGGCCCAAACACAGTCCAACACCCCCCCGCAGTCCCAACATCTAGCCACAACAGATGTTGAGACTGGACCGAAACTCAGAAAACAAAGTCGACGGGAGTCCCTTCGTGAAGATGTCGGCAAACTGTGACGTCGTCGGCACATGGAGAACTCGAACCTCACCGCGTGCAACCCGCTCACGAACAAAGTGAAGATCAATCTCCACATGTTTCGTGCGCTGGTGTTGGACGGGGTTGGTGGAGAGGTAAACGGCGCTGACATTATCACAGTAGACCAACGTGCTCCGGGCGACAGGGGAGTGGAGCTCCTGGAGTAACTGCTGGAGCCAAGACGCCTCTGCTACGCCGTTAGCCACGGCGCGGTACTCCGCCTCAGCACTGGAGCGGGAAACCACGGGCTGCCGCTTCGAGGACCAGGAGACAAGATTCCCCCCCAGGAAGACGGCGTAGCCAGAGGTGGAGCGGCGGGTATCAGGGCACCCCGCCCAGTCAGCGTCGGTGTAGACCACCAGCTCAGAAGGCGAGTCACGTCGAAGTAGAAGGCCGTAGTCGAGGGAGCCGCGCAGGTACCGAAGAATCCGCTTCATCGCCGTGAGATGTGTCTCCCGCGGATCATGCATGTGGAGACACACCTGCTGATCCGCGTAGGAGATGTCCGGCCTGGTGAAGGTGAGGTACTGCAGGGCACCTGCAAGACTCCTGTAAGAGGTGGGATCGGAGACCGAGGCGCCGTCGGCCGCAGGCAGCTTCGCCTGGGTGTCCACGGGAGTGGAGCACGGCTTGCAGTCAGCCATGCCCGCTCGCTCGAGGATATCCAGGCAGTACTGGCGCTGGTGGAGGAACAGAGCGCCCGGGCGGTGCTCGACCGCAACGCCCAGGAAGTGGTGGAGCTGGCCGAGATCCTTCATCGCGAACTCGCGCTGCAGGGCGGAGATCGTGCGCTGAAGAAGAGCCGGGCTAGACGCCGTGAGTACAATATCGTCCACGTACAGGAGGAGGTAGACAGTGTCACCCTCATGCCTGTAAACGAAGAGCGAGGTGTCCGACTTGGCCTCGACGAAGCCAAGCGAGGCCAGGAAGGAGGCGAACCGGCTGTACCAAGCCCGAGGCGCCTACTTCAGCCCGTATAGGGACTTGTTCAGCCGGCAGACCAAGTCTGGACGGGCTGAATCAACGAACCCTGTCTGCTGACTGCAGTACACCGTCTCCGTCAGCGTCCCGTGGAGGAAGGCGTTCTTGACGTCCAGCTGGTGGACAGGCCAAGAACGCGAGAGAGCCAACGACAGGACAGTCCGTACTGTCGCTGGCTTAACCACCGGACTGAAGGTCTCGTCGTAGTCCACTCCAGGGCGCTGAGTGAAGCCCCGAAGTACCCAACGAGCCTTATATCTCTCCAGGGATCCATCCGCCTTCCTCTTATGCGTGAAAACCCACTTGCCTGTGACAACGTTGCCACGAGGAGGACGGGGAACAAGGTCCCATGTCCGATTGGCAAGTAGGGCCGCATACTCCTCCTCCATAGCGCGGCGCCAGTGAGGGTCAGCGAGGGCGCTACGGACGGAGGTCGGTATAGGTGATACCGAAGAGGAAGTGGATGGTGTCGGTGTCGTCGATGAGAGTACCACTCCGGAGAACCTCTGAAGAGGCCGGAGAACCCCAGCGGCACGTCTAGTCACCATCGGGTGAACGTGTCCTGGGTCCCGGTGGAGCAACGATGGGTGGTACACCGAGGGCTCGGGACGAGCAGGCGCAGAGTCACCAACCCGCTCTCGTCGCTGGTAGACAAGAGCAGGGTCGGCGAACCGTGGAACAGGGGCCGCGCGTGGCGCAGCGCGTGACGCAGGAGTCGGAGTAGTCGTCGGGTCCCCGCACGGAGCGAGAGTCGAGGCCGGAGACATCGAGGCCGCGCGTGGCGCAGCTGTAGGGGACGCCGGGGCCTCGTGTGGCGCAGGAGTCGAGGATGGAGACGCTGGGGCCGCGCGTGGCGCAGCCGTAGGAGACGCCGAGGCCTCGTGTGGCGCAGGAGTCGAGGTCGGAGACGCCGGGGTCGCGTGTAGCGCAGCCGTAGGAGACGTCGGGGCCTCGTGTGGTGCAGGAGGCGAGGTTGGAGATGCCGGGGCCGCGCGTGGCGCAGCCGTAGGGGACACCGGGGCTGCACCTGGCGCAGCAGGAGACGTCGGTGCCACGCGTGGTGCAACACTCGTCCCCAGGGTCGACGGAGACTGGGCACCAACCCGCACTCGTCGCTGGTAGACGAGAGCAGGGTCAGTGAACCGCCGTGTCGTGGCTGTAGTAGGCACAGCCGGAGTCGCCGCAGGTGCCGGTGCTACGTAAGGTGCAGCGGTCGACATCGGGGCTGTCGGAGGAACAGCTAGTGGCGGCAAGAGCGCCGGAGCCGCGGGAGGCACGACAGGTGGTGTCTGAGACACGGTGGTCGTGTCCGGCGCAGCTAGAGGAAGACCTGCAGAAGGTAAAAAAACAAGGTCGCTGGACAGGAGCGGCCTCAGGGTCAGTGGAAAAAAGGGAATCCAACTCGGAGACCGAATTAGAGGAGGACCCAGCGAAAGGGAAGGAGGACTCGTCGAACACGACGTGTCGGGAGATCAAGATGCGGCGAGTGGTAAGGTCGAGACACCGGTACCCCTTATGATCAGGGGAGTACCCAAGGAAGACACACCGAGTCGAACGAGGCGCGAGCTTATGGGGGGCGGTGGCAGAGAGATTAGGGTAGCAAGCGCACCCGAAAACTCGAAGGTGGTCGTAAAGAGGAGGGGTGCCGAACAAAGCGAAATGAGGAGTGGGAGCACTAATCGCCTTAGTAGGAAGGCGATTAATGAGGTAGGTGGCGGTGTGAAGCGCCTCCGCCCAATAGCGAGCAAGAGTAGAAGCCTGAAACATCAGGGAGCGCATGACATCGTTGGTCGTCCGAATCATGCGCTCAGCCTTGCCGTTCTGGGGAGAGGTGTACGGGAAAGACATGCGCAACTGAACACCGTGAGAAAGAAGAAAGTCACGGAACGCTGAGTTGTCAAACTCGCGCCCGTTGTCGCACTGGACCGCCCTGATCGTGCAACCAAACTGGGTGGACACCCAAGCGAAGAAGTGAGAGAGAGTGCCAAAGGTATCAGACTTCTTCCGCAAGGGAAAAGTCCACGAATAGTGTGAGAAATCATCAATGACGACCAAGTAATACTTAAGGCCAGATACACAGAATAGGAGATGTCCAAAGATCACAGTGAATCAGATCAAAGATGTGCTCGACACGAGTGACAGAGTGCGAAAAAGGAAGACGAACGTGGCGACCCAACTGGCAAGCATGGCAAAGAGACTCGTGAGTACCCCGAGTACACGAAATCACTGAACTACCAGACAACTTCGACATAGCATCAGTGCCGGGGTGACCAAGCCGACGATGCTAGATGGTCGAAGAGGCTGTCGTAGTCAGGGCAAGAGGCGGAGCGGAAGCTGGAAGACGCATCTTGTACAGAGGTCCCGAACTCTCACAGCGAAAAAGAACACACCGAGTAGTAAGATCCTTCACAGATAAACCAAAAGGATCGAACTCGATGGAAACCCGATTGTCAGTAGTGAAACGGCGAACGGAAAGAAGGTGCTGAATGATGTCAGGAGCAACAAGAACATCACGGAGCTGAAAAGAACCTGACGAACCCAAGTCACCTACTGAGGTGACCGGAAGAACCGACCCATTCCCAACAACGATAGATGAAGGATGAGAGGGATGGGAAGGACGATTAGAAGAGAGGATACCGGCGTCAGGAGTGGTGTGGTACGAGGCGCCAGAGTCTACCACCCAGTCAGGTCCAGACGGCGGGAGACCCTGTACTGTCCACGCTGGCCAGAACTGCGGCACCGGTGCGGCGGCGCGCGCAGGGGATGCGGTGGGGTGGCGCAGAGGAGGCGCGCAGGGGGAGAAGCGCAAGGGGGCGCCGACTAGGAGGGCGCCGGCCAGGGGGGCGCCGGCTAGGGTGCTGCCGGCCAGGGTGGCGCCGGCCAGGGGGCCTCCGGCCAGGGGGAGGGCGGCGGCGGCGACCATAGAGGGGGCGGGGGCGGCGGCCATAGGGGGGGCGGCGGCGGCGGCCAGAGGGGGGGCGGCGGCGACGGCCAGAGGGGGGCTGGCTGCGGCGGCGGCTAGAGGGGGGGGCGCCGGCGGCGGCCATGGAGGGGGCGGCGGCGGCCAGAGGAGGGGCGGCGGCGGCGACCAGAGGGGGGGCGACGGCGGCGGCCAGAGGGGGGGGGGGGGCGGCGGCGGCAGCCAGAGGGGGGGCGGCGGCGGCGGCCAGAGGGGGGGCGGCGGCGGCGTCCAGAGGGAGGGCACCGGCGGCGGCCATGGAGGGGGCGCCGGCGGCGGCCAGGAAGGGGGCGCCGACGGCGGCGGCGGCCAGGGAGGGTAGGGGGGCGGCTGCGGCGGCCAGGGAGGGGCCGACGGTGGGAGCAGGGGCGGCGGCCAGGGCGCCGGCCATGGGGGAGGGGGGGGCGGCGGCTGGTGGGTGGTGGGGATTAGGGTTAGGGTTTGGCTAATGATACCATGATAAAAGACTAGAATGAATGCTTGATTATCCAAAGGTCTAGGTACATATTTATAGATACATAGATGGGCCGGTAAATAGGCTAGGCCCAAACACAGTCCAACAGTATGAATTACCTCCACTTGAGTTGTATCATCTCCCGAGTATTCTTCATTGTTTTGTGCCATAATAACTACATATTAAAAATAGAATCATGCCAAACTAAGCAAAACAAATAGATGAACTCAGTACTATAAACAAATTTAATGAACCTAAATTGTTGGAAAAGAATGAATTGAACTCCAAAAATATATATTGATTGACAATATAACGTGGTAGTATTACTAAAAATAATTCTGTTTATGTGTTCCGAAAAAGGAAACCAAAGCAACCCAACTGAAATGTTTAAATAAGACAACGAGATGAACAGTAACCAGAATTACACAGCTAAGCAAAAGAACAGGAAGAAATGCATGACGCCAGTTAATGAGGTAAACATATAATCAGTTGTTGATATCTCAAATCCCAAACAAACATAGATCCACATTAGGTTCCAAAACTCATCAAGACATTTTAAATATCAAAACTGCAGTCTTCATGTAGCATAGAGCCCTTGGCCTTGTCGGCGGTGCGGCCACGTGCCTTGCGGTCCTTGTCGAGCTTGAGCTTGGTAACGATGACCTTGGAGGGATGGATGCCGATGTTGACTGGCGAAGCTACATGAGCTCACCCTGGTGCATCGGCGTCGGGTGCGTCGCTCGGTGCCTTCGGGTGCCGCTCCGTTGCCGCGCGTCCGCCGGTTGGTGGGGGTGGGACGTGGGAGCGCTCGGGTTAGGGTTATGGTTGGAATCTTAGTAAGGCCACTTGACGGCCGCAGGAAGGGCGCACCTCGAACCGGTGGCATCGAGGTCCGAGTAGGCGGAGGTGGCGTCGGGTGCGTCGATAGGTGCCTCATGCGTGCTCGGTGCCTTCGGGTGCCGCTCGGTGCCGCGCGTCCGCTGGTTGGTGGGGGTGGGACGTGGGAGTGCTCGGGTTAGGGTCAAGGCTGGGCTGAGTTTGTTTATTTGTTGGCTGGTTGTATGTTGTGGGCCGTATTTGATATTTAGGGTAATCTAACGGGTACTCGTGGGTACAAAATAAAACCCGCATCCGTACTCGCAAATAATCGGCATATGTACGGGTTTTATCCGTGGGTAAAAATTTGTACCCTCACCCTTCGGGTGCAATATCCGTCGGGTACCCGAACCCGGGTACAATTATCATTCCTATCGGACGGTGGGGGCCGACGGCGCGCAGATCCAGATGATGGGGAGCCTAAGGGGTGCAAATTCGGATGGTAGCTTCCGCTAGCATTGTCGCCTTCGTGGGGGAGCGGCCGGAGGGGAAGGTGGCATGAGCACGAAGGAGGCGCGGGCAGGAAGGAGACGCGAGCAGGCTCGTGCATAGGCGGACGACGGAGGTTGCCTGGTTGAGGTTGCAGGACATGAAGGTAAATTAGGGTTTATTAGAGTGGAATAAAACTTGATTAACTCCTTAATCACTATCAAGGGGTACATGATGACCCAACTGACAAGCATGACAAAGAGACTCCTGAGTACCCCGGGTACACGAGATAACAAAACTACAAGACAACTTTGACATGGAATCAACACCGGGGTCGCCAAGCCGACGATGCCAGGTGGTCAAAGAAGGTGTCGTAGTCATGGCAAGGGGTGTAGGCAGAACGGGAGCAGGAAGACGCATTGTGTACAAGGGCCCCGAACTCTCACAGCGGAGAAAAAGACATCGAGTAGTAAGATCCTTTACAAATAAGCCAAAAGGATCAAACTCAATGGAAATATGGTTGTCAAGTGGTGAAGCAGCGAACGGAAAGAAGGTGTTGAATGACATCAGGAGCGACAGGAACATTACGAAGTTGAAAGGAACCCAACGAAGAGAGGGGGACATGGTAATCATTTTTTTACCATTTCTGACCGTTTTCATCCCTAGAAGAGAGGGGGAAGTGGGCCGCGGAAGGGGAAATGGGGCCCGAGTAGGTTTGGATAGTTTTCCGACCGAAATCCAGAAATTTTCTGAAGTCTTTCCGAATAAAAACCGAATTTTAGCAAGTACCACACTGTCCGGCTAATCAACTGCTCAGCCCATCGTTCTCATCCCATACTTGGTCAGCCTCAGACAAGATATATGTGTTTGAGGTGACTGTGTTCATTCAATTTCGAATTGTGTTACCTCCGACGTAAGTTACTGCATTTCTGTGTAGTGTTACTGCTAAAATGTGTTATCGGATGTCGGAGCCGTGTGGTACTCTACCCTCCCATGTTCTAAATTGTGTTGTCGGTGTTGTGGAAGCACAAATATATCGGTCTCCGAGGAGTGGGAAAATTGCAAATTTCCCGGATGCCTCATCTGCCTCCTACCCACCACCCCTACGAGGCTACAAGTCATCGTCGCGCTGTACTTGAGTCACTGACCACAGCCGCTGGCGAGGCTAAAATAGCTGGCCTCAAATTGAAGGCTCCCTCCCTATCTGCCCCGAAAACATAATGCAACATGTTATATAGTAAATTAATTTGATTATATTAATCACTAAAACATAACAAGAGCTGAAGTTACAACAGTAACATAAATATCATAAATCATATTAACCCTTAATATAATATAGTTGACAGAAAAAATTATATTAGACTATTCGATTAACCTAACCACTGGCCTAAATTTACAAATATATATATATATATATGTTTTATAATACATGAAAAAAATCAATAAATATAGCTTAGAGAACATACTGTTCATGCATTGATAAAGAGTCGACAAACTCAAAAATATGCACTCCGCAAATGCAACCAGCATGAAGAAATATCAACGCTCACTAACACATGGCAACAATCCTGTTATCATGATAATCAACAGAGCACCTGCAATGTGGTATGTGACAAATATGTCAGAAGATAGTCTCATGAAGTATCAAAAGAAATTGAGAAAGTATATCCGTTTGCTACAAAAAGTTTTTGTATTAAAACAGATAAGTCTAAAAAATTAGGTTTAACAAACACTCACAAAAGGTTCCCTCTGCAGATCCATCCAGCATGGACAAATATCAACAGACGCTCACTAACATGAATATGACATCATCAATCCAGGTTACAACAATAATCAACATCGAAACCTGCAACATATGTAGCAAATGTGAGAGGAAAGAAGTTAAGCAATAGTTAAATACACTGGCAATTCAATATGCAAAAACAAAAATTGAATGCAGAGAGATAATAACAACATTCAATCAATTAGTGTGATCAAAATCTGACAAAAGCAATAACACCAAAAAGATCAACTACACAATCCCGTGGAAAGCATCACCATAATTTGATTCAGCAAAATTAAAATAACAGGGTTTATATCAGTTGGAAATGTCAAACAAAATTTACAAAAAAATAATACATAAAAAATTAAGCAAAGCTAAGAGTACATACCATTCCAGCAGAGATAGTCAGGATTCAATTATGAAGTAGTGCCAAAAATCACGAGTTTCAGATATATAAACTCATCACAGGTGCATGACTCATTAGACAGTGAAAAATCTAAGGGGCGATAAACAATGATACGTAGGATAGTTAAAAAATATTTTAGCAATACAAATGTTGTTCTCATTAATTGCAAATCACATACGGTGTGGCTTGCAATCTCATTAATTGCAAGCCACACCGTTAGCCACGGCGCGGTACTCTGCCTCAGCACTCGATCGTGACACCACGTGCTGCCGCTTCGAGGATCAGGAGACGAGGTTACCGCCCAGGAAGACGGCGTAGCTTGAAGTAGATCGACAAGTATCCGGGCAGCCTGTCCAATCAGCATCAGTGTACATGACCAGCTCGGAAGCCGAGTCACGCTGAAGGAGGAGGTCGTAGTTGGGGGTGTCACGCAGGTACTGAAGAATCCGCTTCAAAGAGGTGAGGTGCGGCTCCCTTGGGTCATGCATGTGAAGGCACACCTGCTGAACCACATAGGAGATATCTGCCCTGGTGAAGGTGAGGTACTAAAGGGCACCTGCAATACTCTTGTAAGTAGTGGGGTCATTGACAGTGTCCCATCAGTAGTGGAGTGCTTCGCCTAGGTATCCACTAGAGTGGAGCACGGCTTGCACTCAGCCATGCCCGCTCGCTGGAGGATGTCCAGACATTACTGTCGCTGGTGAAGGAACAAGCCACCTGGTTTGTCCTCGACCGCAATACCCAGGAAGTGGTGGAGGTGGCCCAAGTCCTTCATAGCGAACTCCTGCTGTAAAGCGGAGATAGTACGCCGAAGGAGAGCTGGATTGGACACTGTCAGTACAATGTCATCGACGTACAATAGAAGATAAGCAATGTCATTGTCACGTCGATAGACAAACAGCAAAGTGTCCGACTTGTCTTCGACGAAGCCAAGTGAGACCAAGAAAGAGGTGAACTGGCTAAACCAGGCTCGTGGTGCCTGCTTCAGACTGTACAGGGATTTGTTCAGCTTACAGACTCATGTCTGGATGAGTTGTGTCAACAAATCTTGTCGGCTGACTACAATACACCATCTCTTTTAGGGTGTTGTGGAGGAAGGCCTTCTTGACATCCAACTGGTGGACAGCCAAGAACGCGAGAGAGCCAGCGACAGAACGGTATGAACCATCACTGGCTTCACCACTGGACAAAAGGTCTCGTCGTAGTCGACTCCAGGGTGCTGAGTGAAACCCCGAAGTGCCCACCGAGCCTTGTACCTCTCCAAGGTATCATCTGCCTTTTTATTATGTGTGGACATCCACTTGCCCGTGACAACATTGCCACGATTGGGACGGGGAACCAGGTCCCAGGTCCGGTTGGTAAGAAGGGTCACATACTCTTCCTCCATAGTGCGACGCCAGTGAGGGTCGGCGAGGGCGCTACGGATGAAAGTTGGTATGGGCAAGATCAAAAAAGTGTCGGGCGGTGGAGATGTCGTCGAAGAGAAGACAACTCCGGAGAACCGCTCAACCGGTCGGAGAGTCCCGGACACACGTCGAGTCACCATCGGGAGAACGTGATCACGGTCCCTGTGGAGCAGAGGAGGATTGTGCACTGACCGCTCGTAGTGAGCAGGAGCCAGAGCACCACCCCTCCCATTGTTGATAGATGAGAGGGGGTCTCGTGGCCACGCGTGGCGCAGCTGGAGCTGGGAAACCATCCTGCGCTCGTCGCTAGTAGACAAGTGCGGGGTTGGCGAAGCGAGAAGTCGGGGTTGCAGTCGGGGCCACGCCTGGTGCGGCTAGTGTTGTTGGGGACGTCGAACACGCTGCAGGTGACGTCGGGGGGGGGGGGGGGAGGTCGGGGCCACGTGTGGCGCAGCTGGTGAAGTAGGAGCCACCTGAGGTGCAGTGGGCGACATCGGAGACGCTGATGTCGCATGAGGTGTAGCTGGTGACATAGGAGCCACCCGAGGTGGAGCGAGCGACGCCGGTGCCGCACGAGGTGCAGTTGGTGACACTGAAACTACCCGAGTGCAACAGGTGATGCTAGAGGCATCGGTGCCGCACGTGGTGCAGCAGGTGACAGCGGGGGCACCTGTGTCACGCATGGCGTAGCGTGTGTCGAATCTGCAGAAGAAAGAGGCCAAGGCAGTTGGGGAACAACCTCGGAGTTAGTGGGGAAAAGAGAATCCAGCTCTGCGTTGGAACCGAAGAGGTGGTGGAGAAGGGAAAGGAGGACTCGTCGAAGACGATGTGTCGAGAGATCAAGAGGCGGTGAGTGGTGAGATCTAAGCACCAATAACCCTTATGATTAAGGGAATACCCGAGAAAAACACATTGTGTCGATCAGGGCACAAGCTTATGTGGGGCAAGTGGCGGAAAGATTAGGGTAGCAAGCGCACCCAAAAACTCAAATATGGTCATAAAGAGGAGCGGTGTCATATAAAGTGAAAAAAGGGGGTGGAGGCATGAATCCCCTTGGTAGGAAGGCGATTGATCAGAAAAGTGAAAGTGTGGAGAGCCTCCACCCAATATCGGGCAGGAATAGATGTCTGAAACATCGGGGAATACATGACATCGTTGGTGGTATGAATCATGCGTTCAGCCTTGCCATTCTGAGGAGAGGTATACGGGCAAGACATGTGCAGATGTACTCCATGTGCAGAGAGAAATTCACAAAATGTCGAGTTAAAGAACTCACGTCCGTTATCGCACTGGACAACTCGGATGGTGCGCCGAACATGGCAATCAAGCTGACAAGCGTGACACAAAGAGTCATGTGTGCCCCAAGTACACAAAATAACAAAACTACTAAACAACTTCGACATAGCATCTGCACCAGGATGGCCAAGCCAGCAATGCCAAATGGTGGATGAAGCGTCATAGTCAAAACAAAAGGTGGTGATGCACAGGAAGTAGGAAGCCGAAGTGTGTACAGGGGCCCCAGACTATCACATCGAAAAAGAAGTCACCGGGTAAAAAGATCCTTCACAGATAAACCAAACGGATCAAATTCAATAGAGATATTGTTGTCCGTGAAAAACAACGAACACAAAGCAAATTTTGAATGATAACCGGAGCCACAAGAATGTTTTTAATCTGGAAGGAACCCGGGAAACCAGAATCACCTACTGAGGTTACTGGAAGGATAGACCCATTCCCAACAATGATGGATGAAGGAAGAGGGAGATTGAGGGGGTGGGTGGAAGAGAGTATAACAACGTTAGGAGTGGTATGGTATGATGCTCCAGAGTCAGCTATCCAATCAACACCTGGTGGAGTAAGGTGCATGGTGCTGAAGAAGGAGGCTAGTGATTGTCCGATACCCGATGGCGTCGTAGGCAGGCCGCACACTGGTGGTGGCGGCGGCTGTGGCCGCCCAGGCGGTGGTGGCGGCCCGAAACTGGGCAGCAGCAACGGCGGGCTCGTGGCTCGGGGTGGCGCGACGCTGGGCGGTGGCGACGGGGCTGCGACTTTGTGCGGCGCGGCGCCAGGCGGAGGCGGCGGCAGGGCCGTGACACGACGCCGGACAGCGGCGGCGACTGCAGGGGCGGCGTCCCAGGAAGTAGGCGGCTGTGGCTGAGCCATAGGGTTAGGGTTAATACCTAATCCTAAATTAACCTAGCTAATGATACCATATTAGAAGAAAATGAATTGGATGCATTGCATTGTGACATCAGGTTGGTATATTTAGGGTACATGAGGGATTGATACATAAGATAGTCTATCTAACCTACCAAATATACCGGAGGTATATATGTCAATATATCTAGACTACCAAATATAGTCTAACATAGGTCCTGATTAGGGTAGCAAGCGCATTACATGGATCAATGTTGAGGAGGGATAAAACAAAGGTTCTGTCACCGAGATAAAAAACAAGCACCATCCTTCCTCCATCATATATGGGCATCTTGTCAATACCATAGGTCCTGCACCCTAGTGGCTGGCTCACTGGACTCAAGTGACTCTGATCATGGCCGATAATGCGGAGAGAGAGGAGGTGAGATCTTATACCCTAAACCGTCGCTCGGATCGAATGTGATGACTCATTTGATTGAAATCAAAACAGGGACTCCCAACAACAGTGCTTTGTTTGGCTATAACATCGTCCGTCACATCACATGCTCACCTCGGAAAGTCTCTCCTCCTCATAGGATGTGAAAGTGTGTCTCCTATTAGAAGAAAATGAATTGGATGCATTGCATTGTGCCATCAGGTTGGTATATATATGGTACATTACCGAACCTCGCCGCGAATAAGATCAAAGTTGTGCTCAACATGAGTCACAAAAGTGGGAAAAGGAGTCGGACATGACGACCAAGCTGACAAGCATGACACAAACAGTCATGTGTGCCCTGAGTACACGAAATAACAGAACTACTAAACAACTTCGATATAACATCTGCACCAGGATGGCCAAGCCGGCAATGCCAAATGGTGGATGAAGCTGTCGTAGTCAAAACAAAAGGTGGTGATACAACTAAAGTAGGAAGCCGAAGTGTGTACAGGGGCCCGAGCTATCTCATCAAAAAAGAAGTCGCCGGGTAGAAAGATCCTTCACAGATAAACCAAGCAGATCAAATTCAATAGAGACATTGTTGTCAGTGGTAAAATGACGAACAAAAAACAAATTTTGAATGATATCCATAGTAACAAGAATCTTTTTAAGTTGGAAGGAACCCGAGAAACCAGAATCACCTACTGAGGTGACTGGAAGGACATACCCATTCCCAACAACGATAGATGAAGGAAGAGAGGGGTTGAGGGGGTGGGTGGAAGAGAGTATACCAACGTTAGAATTGGTATGATATGATGCTCCGGAGTCAGCTATCCAGTCAGCACCTAGTGGAGTTGGGTGCAGAAAACAGTGTACTGAAGGAGGAGGCCAATGATTGGTCGATACCCGATGGCGGCGCAGGTAGGCCACACACTGGTGGTGGCGGCGACTGTGGCCACCCAGGCAGCGGCGGCGGGGCTTCAGCTCGGGGCTACGCGGCGCTAGGCAGAGGCGACGACGGGGCTGCGACTTGGGGCGGCGCGACGTCGGACTGCGGCGGCGACAGAGGGGACGCGACGGGTGCAGGGGCGGCGGCCCATGAAGTAGGCGGCGACTGACCCATGGGGTTAGAGTTAATCCCTAATCCTAAATTAACCTAGCTAATGATACCATATTAGAAGAAAATGAATTGGATGCATTGCATTGTGCCATCAGGATAGTATATATAGGGTACATGAGGGATTCATCATAAGGTAGTCTCTCTAACCTACGAAATATACCGGAGGTATATATGTCAATATATCTAGACTACCAAATATATCAAAGGTATATATGTCAATATATCTAGACTATCAAATACAATCTAACATCTCCGTTAGGGGTGAAATACGAGCAGTAATTTTCTGGATCATCCGACGCCGTTTTCAAAAATGTATATTTTGAAGCACCTCAACTTTTTTTCCAACTTTTTTTTCCAATAAGCAATGGAACAGTCAATTATTAACCCTGGAAGGGACCAGACGGGCGTATAGGTGTCCAAGGGGCCGTGCTGGCCGGCCCAGCCCGAGCACGGCCGGGCTCGAGCCGTGAAAACCTCGGTCCAAAAATTAACCGGGCCGGCCCGACGGGCCTGCACATCGGCCCGAGCACGACCCGAGCTCATTTTAATTGTGACGTGTCGTGCCGGCCTGATGCCTTTTTATGTAAAATAAATTGAAAACAGTGGAAAAATATATTATATGGGCTTATACGGACCGGGCCGTGTCGCCCCCCCCCGGGCCAATCGGGCAATACTACTGGGCCAACCGGGCCGACCTTAAACGGGCCAGCCCGATTAGCCCGGCCCATTTGGCCATCTATAGACGGGCGACAAGAAGCTCACCAATCTCTCACCGGAATGCTCGGGCTCGGGAAAGAACACCTTGAAGAAATTGTGCCTGGTGACTGAGGCATCCCCCTCCTCTCTCCCCTTCTTCTCCTGCCTCCCATCACTCTCCTCCTCAGTCTCTTTTCCTTTCTCCTTCCTCATATTGCGCTCCATCACCGCCGTGGCCGCTGTGCTTTTCCCTTGCTACTCCATGTTGACTTCCTTGAACAAAGCAAGATTCCCCCTGTTGCTCCATGTTGAACAAAGCAAGATTCTCTTTAAGAGGCCAAGGTCTGAGCCCAGACACGCCACACTGGCTCTTACACGGGCCGTGCCGGGCCTAGCCTGACCCGGGCCAGATCGTGTCGTGTCGGCCCGAGCCCGATAGAACTTCAACCTTCACAAAATCAGAAAACATTGAAGATTTAAATTGATGTATGCAGTAGCTTTTCATTAAATTATGATTACATTAGAATGGTAAAATATATAAAAATAAAAAAATTATAGCTTTTTTTAGGGGAGGCAATAGGCTGGAGGTAGGACGAGTTGAGAGATGCGTTGAGCAATGCGAGTCACCCTCTCCCCATTCTCCTCCCTCTCTTTTTGCCAGGCTTCTCAGCAGTTTGACTGCCACACGCAAAACCCTATAGGTAGCCGTAATGGCCACCATCCTCTCCTCCCTCCTATCTCCTCATAGTTGCTGATTCCTATGCAAGTCGCATTGCTCCTTCTCTCCTACTTCTGGTTGTTGGGAGTACCGGACTTGTCCGGTAAAGACCGGACTAGTCCGGTTTTGTCCAGTAAGGGTATCGGGACTAGTCCAGACCCTTATAGGACTAGTCCGATATTGTCTAGTAAGGATATAAGACTAGTCCGGACTCTATACGGACTAGTCCGATTTTTCAGTAACCGTCAGTTTGAACTCGAAATAGACATGTGTTCTAATTGAAAGAACACAACCCACCGAATTTTGAGTCTCTGATCGGGAGACTCAATGATTCCTAAGGGTGGGAGGCCCCCTCTTGTGCCTCTTGGTCATCTATAAGAAGAGGGTCAAGTGTATAATCAAAGAATGCTTGAAGGCATATACTCATACACACTTGAACACTCTAATCCACTCAGAATCTAATCAACATACCAAGAGGAGAACAAGGGGAAACATCTCTCATCGCTCTTCTTGCGGCCTCGTCTTGTTGGCTCGATGGCTGCATCATCAAGCAATCACAAGGATGGAGGAGAAGGTATTATTGGTGTTCTTGTGCTATTTGAGAGATAGCACTTGGTGTTCATGTTGTATTCAGATTTCTCCATGTAATTCGAGATGATTTAGTGGCTATTTGATCTTTGGGCTACCTCTTGATTTCTAACAATGGTATCAGAGCCGATTAGACCACTAATCATTTTGAATTGAGTTTTGATCGAAGTTTTTCGCTGAATTTTTAAAGGGCCGGACTAGTCCGGTGTGCCACACTAAAGTGGTTAGGTTTTCGGATCAGGGTGTTTTGACGCGTTCATCTGATTGAAAACCAATTAAGCACTTTGGATTGAAATCCATTGTGAAAATTAAGATGATTTTGTAAGATGGTAAGATTAAGATTCCCTTTTGAGTATTTTGACTTCCGTTTTTTCATATGAAACTTATCCGGGGTTGGTCGTACTAGTCCAGAATAGTACGAACCAAACTCGAAAAGTTCAATAAAAAAATAGATCAAATGTTTTTGATGGGACCGGACTTGTCCGATGTATGCACCGGACTAGTCCGAAAACCATACTGTAAGAGTTCGGACTAGTTCGGCCACGTGTGGACTAGTCCGGCCATGTGCGGACTAGTCCGTACTATACAATTAAGTTTGCTTATTTAATTAAGCTTCTGCTGTGAATTAAGTTTATTGTCATCGCAATTTGGTCGAGTAACCAAAGCGAAAGATAAATTGCTATGTCAATTTAAGTTGCATGGAATTCTATTGAGTAACCAAAGTGAAAAATAGAATTGTCATGATTTTAAGTCATATTAATGTCATTATTGGCCGAGTAACCAAAGCGAAAGGCATTAATGACATTTTTCTTTCTAAGTACATAGTAATTTGGTCGAGTAACTAAAGCAAAAGATGAATTACTATTTATTTTAGTTGTTCTTCAATCTTAAGTTTTAATGTCATTATTGGCTGAGTAACCAAAGTGAAAGGCATTAATGGCATTCTTTTTGTAAGAACATAGTAATTTGGTCGAGTAACCAAATCAAAAGATAAATTACTATGTTGATTTTTAGTTATTCTCAAATGTTGAGTTTTGGTCGAGTAACCAAAGTGAAATATAAAACTCACCATTTTCTTTTGGTTAACATCTATGCATTCTTCTTGATTTTGGTTTTTTTTATTATGAAGATTCCTCCAATGCGAATTCAACACTGAGTTTCATCGCTTCTATTGATCCACTCAATGGAAGCAATTATGGGAGATGGCGAGAGAAGTTGGAGATTGCTTTGGCAGTCTCTGAGATAGACTTGGCTCTCACTACTCCATATCAGGTTGCACCGGTTGAACCAGTAAGAAATGATGATGAAACTCAAGAAGCCTTTGCTGTGAGGACAAAGAAATATACTACTGAATTATTGGCTTATGATATTGATTGTTATAAGTGGAAGAAATCAAACAGGAAATGTTTGATAGTAATTAAGGGCACTATCAATGAGGCCATTCGGGGAGCAATCCCTGAATGTGAAACTACTGTTGAATACCTCCAAATGATTGAGAATCAGTTTACTGGTTCTTCTAAGGTCACTGCAAGCACTCTTATCAAGAGGCTTGTTACTGAAAAGTATCATGGATGTGGTGTGCGTGGGCATATCTTAAGGATGACAAATATGGATGTAAAGCTTAAGTCTATGGATTTGGGGATTAAAGATGAGTTCATTGTGCATCTCATTATTGCCTCACTTCCTAAGGAATTTGAGACTTTTGTCATCAACTACAACTCTCAACCTGAACTATGGAACATAGAAAAACTCATTGCTATGTGTGTTCAGAAGGAAGAGAGGATTAAGTCCCTTCACGGTTATGATGCTATTAATTACATGAAGAGAAAAGGTAAGGCTAAGAAGAATTATTTTTTAAGCAATCTTTTAAGTATCATGGTTCTTCTCACCATGATAAATATAATGGTAAGTTTCCACAAAGCCATCCTTACAATAAGGATCTGAAAGTGGATAAAGATCAGTGCCGCTTTTGTTTAGACAAAGGTCACCATCAGAAGGATTGCATTGACTTCCTTAAATGGTGTTGCAAAAATGGTAATGACTTTATGACCTTTGTTGATGAATCCCTGCTTTTAGATTATACACCATCTTCTTTGTGGATTGACTCAGGTGCCACTGTGCACGTTTGCAATTCGTTGCAGGAGTTAAATATGAGGAGGACCCTAGAAAGAGGGGAAAAGGGCATTAAAGTTGCTGATGGCCATGAAGCTGAAGTGAAAGCCATTGGAGATTATCCATTAGTATTAAGAAATGACTTTGTACTTACACTTCAAGATGTATTATATGTACCCTCTTTAAGTAGAAATCTCATCTTAGTGTCATGCTTAAATGATGATGGTTATGTTTGCCAGTTTGGCAAAGACAGATGTGTAATTAAGTATGATAATAAGATGGTTGGTGTTGCCATAAGACAAGACATGCTATACTTATTATCTATGCATGATGATGTTAATGTTGTAAGCGACAATCAGTTTTCCTCACATCAGGGTAAGCGTAAGAGAATCGATTTCGAAATGTCTTTGAAATTATGACATTGTTGCTTGGGCCATATTTCGAGGGGGGGGAATTGAACAATTGATTTCACAATCGATTCTTCCTCATTTGGATTTTTTGGATTCAGAAGAATGCATAGACTGCATTAAGGGAAAATTTGTTAAGAAAATTAAGAAATGTGTCATACGCAGTGCGGGAATTTTGGAATTAATCTATACGTACATTTGTGGTCCATTTCCCGTAGTATCTGTTGATGGTTTTGATTCGTTCATAACCTTCACAGATGACTATTCTCGCTATGGCTATATTTATCCAATTAAAGAACGCTCTGAAGCGTTGGATAAATTTAAGATATTTAAGGCTGAAGTTGAAAATCAGCACAATATTAAGATTAAAGTGGTAAGATACGATCATGGTGGTGAGTACTACGGTCGTCATACCCCGTATGTCCAAGTTCCTGGACCGTTTGCTCGGTTCCTACAGGAAAATGGAATAGTCACCCAGTATTCCACACCACGCGAGCCTCAGCAAAATGGAGTAGCGGAACGGCACAACCGTACGCTAATGGATATGGTTAGATCCATGTTAAGTCAATCAGATTTGTCGATTAGCTTATGGATAGAGGCATTAAAAACCGCCATTCATGTGCTAAATCGGGTTCCTACTAAGTTAGTGCCGAAAACACCGTATGAGTGGTGGACAGGATGTAAGCCCTCATTAAGTTATATGCATATATGAGGCTGTCCCGCTGAGGCAAAATTGTTTAACCCAAATATTGGTAAGTTGGATTCTAAGACAGTAAGTTGCCATTTTATTGGCTATGCAGAAAAGAGTAAGGGATATCGTTTCTATTGTCCAGAACGATATACTAAGTTTGTAAAAACAAGACATATCATCTTTTTATAGGATGCCATGATCAGGGGGAGTACGGTAAGACGAGAAATTAATCTTGAAGAGAAGTGGGTTTATGTACCCACTCCTATGATTCAAGAACCATATTTCTCATTACCTACTGCTATTGAATCTATTGGTAAAGATTCAACACCTGTTGTTAGTTCTCCATTGACAACTGAATTATTAAGAGAGGTTGAGCATTTTCAGCCCGTTGTCACTAATAATGAAGAGCAACAACAACCTCAAAATGAATATAATGTGCAATTAAGAAGATCTTAAAAAGAAAGAAAATTGGTCGTTCCGGACGATTATGAGATCTACTTGAGTGAGGCAATTCAAATGGAGGGTGATCCCACCACATTTGAAGAAGCTATGAGAAGTCCTCAATCATCTGAATGGCGTAAAGCTATGGAGGATGAAATGAGGTCTATGAAAACAAACAAAGTCTAGGATTTAGTTGAGATTCCTAATAGAGCCAAAACAGTAGGTTGTAAATGGGTCTACAAAATTAAACGTGACTCCAAAGGGAATATTGATAAGTTTAAGGCCAGACTTGTCGCAAAACGCTTCACTCAAAGAGAAGGGATTGATTATAACGAGACATTTTCACCTGTCTCAAGTAAGGATTCGTTCAGAATCATTATGGCATTAGTTGCAAATTATAATTTAGAATTACGTCAGATGGATGTAAAGACGACGTTTCTCAATGGTGATCTATATGAGAACGTCTATGTGACACAACCGAAAGGTTTTGTTGTTAAGGGTAAGGAACATATGAGATGCCACTTAAGAAAGTCCATTTATGAACTTAAACAAGCATCAAGCCAGTGGTATCTCAAGTTCGATGAGACAGTAAGAAAGTTTGGGTTTAAAGAAAATAAGGAGGACAATTGCATTTATGCTAATTTTAAGAGCGGGAAATTTATTTTCCCCGTGCTTTACGTAGATGATATACTACTTGTAAGTAGTGATGTCAATCTACTATCAGAAACTAAGAAGTTTTTGTCCTCAAATTTTGATATGAAAGATCTTGGTGAAGCATCCTATGTATTGGGTATAGAAATTCATCGAGATAGAAATAAAGGGGTATTAGGCTTATCACAAAAGGCATACTTAGAGAATGTACTGAGAAAGTACAGTATGCATAAGAGTAAGTCTTCGCCTACTCTGATTATCAAGGACGATAAGTTTGGGAACTTTCAGTGTCCCACAAACCAATATGAGATCGATCAAATAAAATCTGTTCCATATGCTTCTGCTATCGGAAGCCTTATGTATGCTCAAGTCTGTATTCGTCCTGACTTAGCTTATGTGACCGGAATGCTTGCCAGATATCAGGCCAATCCAGGGATTAATCACTGGAAGGCAACTAAAAAAGCATTAAGATATGTGCAAGGCACAAAAGGCCTCATGTTAACATATAGTAAGTCAGACCCACTTGAATTAGTGGTATATTCAGATTCAGATTTTGTGGGTTGTGTGGATACTAAGAAATCCACGTCGGGTTATATATTCACCCTCGCGAATGGAGCCATTTCGTGGAAAAGCTCCAAACAAACCGTCACTGCATCGTCCACGATGTATGCCGAGTTTGTTGCATGTTATGAGGCCACCGGACATGCTGTTTGGCTTAAGAAATTTTTACCCGATCTTAGAGTGGTCGACAACATTGAAAAGACACTTAAGTTATACTGCGATAATGAGCTCGCAGTATTTTACTCTCACAACAATAAGTCGAGTGGTGCTACCAAACACATCGACATTAAGTTTTATGTTGTGAAAGATTGAATCCAGGATCATACCATAAGTCTTGAGCATATATGTACCAAGCGTATGGTTGCGGATCCGTTAACAAAAGGTCTTCCACCCAACGTGTTTAGTGAACACATAGCCAACAGGGGTTTAAGGGAGAACCTATGATCACTGGATATTTAGGGGCCAAGTAAGAGTAAGGTTCATTTTCAAGTGTGAGATGTATTGTGGTCTTCGAGTCCAACAATACGTAAATGGTTGTTGTGATGCGTCGTGCCCTATATGTCAAGCATGAGAAAATAGATACTAAATTTAGTATTAAGTAAGTTGGTAAGTTTTAGATTCGAGTTCAAGTGGGAGAATGTTGGGAGTATCAGACTTGTACGGTAAATACCAGACTAGTTCGGTTTTCTTCAGTAAGAGTAACCAGACTAGTCTGGACCCTTATATGACTAGTCCGATTTTGTCCAGTAAGGATATCAGACTAGTCCGAACTCGAAATAGACATGTGTTCTAATTGAAAGGACATGACCCACTGAATTTTGAGTCTCTGATCGGGAGCTAGGTGGTAATGGTCCAGTGAATGGTGGTGCTCTAGTGAGTTATAGTTCCTATATGTTGAAAAAGAAGGAGTTATCCCCTGCGGTACAACAAGCTGCACTTGATTTTATGGCTGCAGGGAATGTACTCAATGGAGAAGAACAAAAACATTCCACAGGCAGAGAGCTGTTAATATTTGCAGCTATGCTGAATGATGTTCCATACCTTCTGGCTACTTTTAACGCTTTGCCTAATAACTATGAAAAGAGGAGAAGCGCCCTCATTGATGTGTTTATAAGCAGCACCTGCTCCATTTTGCTAATTTGCTCCATCCATTTACCTGATCTGCTCCATTTTCTCATCTTTGTAGAAATTTGGAGGACCTGGTGTGCCCAAGATACCTCGAGATAAACTACCTGAAGACTTCCTGTGGTGTATGTTGTCTCCAGGTGAGTTCCTGCTCTTTCTCCTCTCATTATGCTGTTTTGGTCGTACCGGTTTTTGTAGCAAATTGGTGATACTATGCCATCCAGCCTACATCCACACACACCTTTGGGCTTTGCCGCTTTAGTTTGTTGTCAACCCCTGGCCCCTGCCCATATCTCAGTTAGGGCCCTTTTTGAAGAAAATCATGCAGGACTTTTTTTTGAGGAAAATCATGTAGGACTGTTGTATTGAATGGAGTTTTCATTCAAATATGCTGCTGTGCCCAGATTTGAACCATCAATTCTCATCAAGCAGGGCTGTTGGTGGAGGCTATAATTTCCCTTATGAATATTGTGTTTCTCATTTTTGTAGTGCATCTACCTGCTCATCCAGGGCAGCAGTCTGCTGGTGTGTTTGATGTAAGAACAACGCCACTAGGAGGAGAAGAAGATTTGCTGATCCCCCATGCCACTTCAGAAATTTGTTTTATTTGTTGACTGGTTGTACGTTGTGGGCTGTATTTGATATTTCGGGTAAACAAAGAGTAAGACAATGATAACTGTAATCCAGTTGAACGAGATGCCATGTTAGATGGAGTTGATGATTCTCTAAATGGAGTTGTTGGAAGCTGTAATGTTTCTTTTCACATTCCTCCTTCTTAAGTCAATATATGTGTTGCAGCTGTGATTCAACGTGTCTGCAAGTTATTACGTTTACCACACTCAGTTATTGAGTTATGCTATGCGCCTAACTCAGTTATTAAGTTATAGAAGCTCAGTTATTGAGAGCCCACGACTCAGTTATTATTCCAATTTCTTCCCGAAACTTCCCAAGAAAAATCCCGAATTGGATCCAAAATTGACGGGTTAGAAGAGAATGATTACCATGGTAACCGATTCGGACTATTCGGTCGGAAAACTGTCCAAATCATTTTCGTACCGATTTCCGAATTCAAGTTTCCGATTTTCGGATCATTTCCAAATATTTCCGACCAACATGGTAATCGGTTCAGTACTGTTTCATCGTCCATGCTTTTGTTGCATATTTTGAAGCTA
The DNA here is from genome assembly GCA_036927565.1 of Tuctoria greenei. Classification (NCBI taxonomy): domain Eukaryota; kingdom Viridiplantae; phylum Streptophyta; class Magnoliopsida; order Poales; family Poaceae; genus Tuctoria; species Tuctoria greenei. The sequence continues at coordinate 196,673,018 of JAYESD010000007.1, forward strand.
TCAGATTAGAACATGGTGTGACATTTATATATGGTTTGCCTGCTATCTTTCCATGCTTTTGTTCCATCTTTCCCGCGCTGCTTTTTCCGTCTCGTTTTGGAAAGTTGAAAGGACGGTGGCCAAAGTATTTTTCGTCGGTTTCCCATTGCTCCTCGTCCCTCGACCCTGTCCCGCCTCCCGCCGTCCCTGTAACTGCACCAGTCATTGCCATGGCGGCCACCGCGGGCGACTCGCCCACCTCCGCCGCCGTGGCCGACCCGGTCCCGCCTCCCGTCGTCTCTGTAACTGCACCAGTCATTGCCACGGCGGCCACCGCGGGCGACTCTCCCACCTCCGCCGCCGTGGCCGACCCAGTCCCGCCTCCCGCCGCCCCTGTAACTGCACCAGTCATTGCCATGGCGGCCACCACGGGCGACTCGCACACCTCCGTCGCCGCCGCCGATCGGGTCCCGCCATCCCCGGTGAGCATGTTCCCTTTCTGGCCCTCCCTCTCACTGCCTGATTATCCTTTGCGATGTCGCGAGGCATGAGGCGTCTAATCGAGCGGCTGGCCCTGAGCATCCTCGCCCCCACAGCGTAGGAATCAGATTCGGTGCAGCCTCCAAGAGGGAGCACTTACTGCTTGCATCACATGTTTTTTTTTGGTTTGGTTTTTTGACCTTATACCATACAGCATTAACCCTGTTATCTGTAGGATGATTGATGCATAAAATAATAATAATCAATATAGCCTATGTCATTCATCTTCCTGTGTAACTGTTGCTTGCAATTTTTTTGTGGAATCGAGGTCTTGTGATAAAACCTTATACCATACTGCATTAACCCTGTTATCTATAGGATGATTGATGCATAAGATAATAATAATCAATATATGTTCCTAGCCTATGTCATTCATCTTCCTGTGTAACTGTTGCTTGCAATTTTTTTGTGGTATCGAGGTCTTGTGATAAAAGAATGAAACTGGTTAGTGTTTTGTACACAGCACAATGTATGCATAAAAACCGCTTGCAAGAGTTTGCGGCACAGACCCATATGAAGTTGCCAGTTTACAACACTCGGTGTGAAGGCGAACATCCACCTATGTTTAAATCCACAGTGGAGGTAAACGGTGAGCTATTTTCATCAACTCAGTGTTTTAGTCGGCGTAAAGAAGCAGAACGGTACGCCGCCAGAGTAGCCTTTGAGACATTGGTAACAAGAAATGATGGTGATGTTAGAGATGAAAAAGATGTTTTTGAGCTGATTGATCAGGTATAGTTTTGAAGCCATTTCTTCTTATTGTTGTCTCATTATTTCACCTCATCAGCAACGATGTTCATGTATTTATTGTTATTTTTGTTATAACATATATTGAACTCCATGATACTGTGTTACTATTTGTCTTTCCAAAACAACACACCATAAATAATGTGTCGCCTTGAAGAAACACAAACTTCATGATATTGTGTTACTATTTGTCTTTCGAAAACAATATACCATAAATAATGTGTCGCCTTGAAGAAACACAAACATACTTTTATTGAAATTGGTTCACGTGAGGCATTGGATGGATGACTCTGATAAATTTCCAACGCGTGCAGTGGTGATGTTAAGTTTTTGTGTCTGCCTTGAAAACAGAAAGAATAAACGAAAAGAGCAATCTCTTTTGCATTATTTACGTTCCATATTTCTAGATTCAGGGGGTCCTCATATCATTACTGTTTTAGTATTGCCTGGTTGTGCATTATTTATGTTCCATGTTTCTAGATGTAGGGGTCCTCATATCATTACTGTTTTAGTATTGCTTGGTTGTGCACATCTCTATTTTTAACATTGTGAGTACATGTATTTTCAACAGGGTGTGGTGTTTTGTAAATCAATTCTTCATGAATTTACTGTCAAGGGGAAAACCGTTTGTCCCTCTTATTCCATAGCCCAAGAAAAGCTCTTTGCCCCGTTTGTTGCATCTGTGGTTCTTGATGGGAATACCTATACCGGTGAAGCTGCAAGCAAGAAGAAAGATGCAGAGCAGAACGCAGCTCATGTGGCAGTCAAGTCAATTTTATGTAACTCATGTTGCCTTGGTTATGATTTTTGCTAGCATTTAATAATTGATTTTAAGGTATATAACTAATAATTAGCTATGGTACTGCAGCTACAGGTAACACATGTATGATCAAAATAATTAGATCGAAGGAAAATCTTATCACAACAAAGATACATGAAGTTGACAACACACTCAAATAAGCGCAAGACCAGTGGGATATGAAAGCCTTGAAATGTATCTCGGGTGTTTTGTCCACTCTGCTCCTAGCAAATGGAATTTTTTGCTTCCCCTTACTGAGTTTTGGTATAATACTTCATTTCACACTTCCCTTAGACAAGTGGCTTATCGCCTCAAATTACCTGATCATGCTCAAGTCCATCTCAGCTGAAGCCTTTCATTGCTAAGTACTCACCTGTCTGATGGTGGTCAAGGTCTTTCTCAAGCCTAAGGAAGTACTTCATTTTGGGCTTAAGGCCTGTTTTTGGTTTTTACATTTACAACAACTACAAAGAGTATTAGAAGAAGAAGAAAGAAAGAAAAGAAGCTGCTTCAGATGCTAAGTGTGGACGCCTGATTTAGCCTCAATGGTGGTTGTTAAAAATTCTGTCATTCCTTGCTTTCCAAAAGTTCCAGAGACATCCACTTATTGACTAGCTAAAGTGCACTAGCATAGCAGCTCCATGGTATTATGTTACCAACGGGATTCATTGTTCTTTTGTTTTGTGCAGAAAACAGTAGCAGACAGAATGTGTTGCAGTGGCTGATGGTCTGATGGTCTAATGTGTCTGGACGGATGGAAGCGCGTCATGGAGAGGAATACACATTTGAAGATTTGAGACCTTCTGCTCTTTACTGTGTGTATGCCAAAAGATGAACCGTACCTGGTTGTTAACTGCTCTTGACTGTATATATGCCAAAAGATGAACCGTACCTGGTTGTTAACCATGTTCCTAAAATAGAACTGGAGTAGTTTCGTCCAAGTTTGGAAGCCTCAGGAACTTCAGTTTATCTATGTAGTTTCGTCTGGGATCAAGTGATGTCTATCATGCTCTTTATATATGTTTCCTGACGCCTATAAATGTTATATATGTTTCCACAAAACCTATATATGTTAAACAGATAAAGGTTTCCAAGGCGACTAAAATTGTTAAAATATATATATGTTTCCGTGAAACCTATATACGTTAAAAACATATAAGATTCCAGGAAACCTAAACATGTAAACATATATATGTTCCTTGCGGCCTATATGTATGTTTTTTTTTTTGAATCGGAGAACCTCTCCACCTCCATTTCCACCACGAAAACAGAGATCTTACAGATCAGTTCACACATCGCACTTACAGGGGGCTTTTAACCCACGTACCCTGTGAACCCACTAAGCCACATCAGGACCCCTAAAAGCTTGAGTTTTTGGTAGTTTTACTACCAGCAAGCTATTACAACCCAGAAATTTATAGTCATCGGCAACAGGCTGCCGGCAAAACGAGGTTTTGACATTACTCCTCCAGAGAACCTAAGTATTCCCAACCAAGGCCAAATCCAATCATCAGATACCCTGCTTCCTCAGACAAGATCATCAGCCTATATGTATGTTTAACATATATATGTTTCATCATCAACAACAAGTTACTGCATTTCTAAATTGTGTTGTCGGTATTGTGGAAGCACATGTCATATAGGTTCCTGGACACGTACCTGTGTAAAACATATATATGTTACCAGGACACATATATGCTTCAGGGAAACTTATATATATGTTCTATCCGATTTGTCAAGGCTGCGCTGGGTCGAGCCTGCTTCATCCGATCTGTCAAGCCCGCTTCCTCCGATCTGTCAAGCCAGCGTCAACATACTAGATGTTGACGGCGGGCCTATCTTAGGAGATGTCGGAGCTTAGTAGCTCTGGCGTCGTCCACCATCACTATGAATTTTTGCTTTTCCTGCACATTAAAGGCAAGAGAGAAAGTAAAATTCGTCCTCTTGTCTATAAATTGGTTATGACTTATTATTCTTTTTTGAACTTTATATCTGAAGAAACTCAACATGATAACAAGTGTTTTGATATAATTTTCCTAGATCTGCATGCCTTTTTAGTACTCACCCTACTAAGGCCTGCCGGGGTGTAGGTAGAGTGGCGTACTTAGGGTGTAGGACAAGGCTAAGTCGATAGCACACTTCGGACCTATGTTGGCTTGGTGTTCAGGCAAGTAGACTATGTAGAAACAATAAGATCCAAAAAGACTATCAATAAGGCTTGTAATGCATGTGAATTACTTGAAACAAAGCTCAAAAAGAATTGCACAACTTCATTATAGACAAGTGGGGTAAAAATAGTTTGATGTATTGAGCCTTGCACAAAAAAGTAAATGCACGTAGAGTCTGTTTTCACACAACAATGCCTTTCATTATAGGTCCGAATTACAAGGGAGACAAGGACATACTTAGGGTGCTGGACCAAGCTAAATGTGGTATACATCTTGTGCTAGTCCAGAGCAAGTAGTTACACTTTTAGTGTTATGACTCTGTCAAGTGTTACTTGACTTTCCGGACCCTCCCGGAGGGGTCCAGATGTTCTCCCGGAGGACTTGCTCGTTTCTGTACAATGACTCTACAACATGCATTGTGTGTAATACAGACTCACCTTTTTTATTCTAAGCATAAAACTTACGGAGGTGCTCGATGTTCCAAGGATTGGAAAGTGGAGTCCCATCCTCAGTTGCCAAGCGAACACATCCTGGTCGAGATACCTTAACGACTCGGAAGGGGCCCTCCCAGCTGGGGAAAGTTTGTTCATCCCTTCACGAGTCAGTATCTTCTGGAGCACCAGGTCGCCTTCTTCAAGCTATTGATCACGCACATGCCTTTGATGATAGCGTCGGAGCGCTTGGCAATATCGTGCATTCCGAACAGCTGCTTGACACCTTCCCTCATCGATGAGGTCAAGGTCTTCACGCTGGAGCTTGTCCTGTGTGGATTCGTCAAAGGTCCGGACTCGGGGGGACCCCAAAGTGATCTCTGGAGGAAGGACCGCTTCAGCTCCGTACACCAAGAAGAATGGAGTCTCTCTAGTTGACCAGTTAGGTGTTGTCCTATTCGCCCATAATGTGGACGGGAGCTCTTCAATCCAGTTAGCTCTGTTCTTTTTCAAGCGCTCATATGTGCGTGTCTTGAGTCCTTTTAAGATTTCTGCATTTGCTCTCTCAGCTTGGCTATTGCTTGCTGGATGAGCTAGTGAAGCGTAGCTTAGTTGAATACCAAGGTCTTCGCAATATTCTTAGAATGCAGCACTTGTAAATTGAGTTCCATTGTCAATTATGACTTTGTTGGGAACTCCAAATTTGCATATAATGAACTTCAAGAACTTGATTGCTGATTGTTTGTTGATTGTTACTACTGGAGTTGCTTCTAGCCACTTGGTGAATTTATCGATGGCGACATATAGGAACATGTAACCTTCGACGGCTTTTGGGAAAGGTCCCAAGATATCCATGCACCACACAACGAATGGCCATGTAGGAGGTATCATTTGTAGTGATTGAGGCGGTGTGTGAATTTCTTTCGCGTGAAACTGACATGCTTCACATTTCTTCACTAGATCAACCACATCCTGGAGTGATGTAGGCCAGTAAAAGCCATGCCGGAAGGCTTTACCAACCAACGTGCGAGAAGTTGTGTGGTTCCCACACTCGCCTCCATGGATTTCCGCGAGAAGATCGCGGCCTTCTTCCCTTGCAATGCACCGCATTAGGATGTCGGTGGCACCGCGTCAGTAGAGATTCCCTTCTACCAACGTGTATATTTTAGCCAATCTGACAATCCGGTCAGCGAATACACTGTCTTCAGGAAGGATATTGTCTTTCAAGTAGCTCCGGATCTCCGAGATCCATGCATCAGAGCTAACTTGAGCTTCTGAGTCTTGCGTGCAGGGTTGCTCGGAGCTTTCGACATCACCTACGACCCTTGGTGAACGTCATGGTAACAGGGCCATCGGGACTGCCAGCTTTGAGGTGCTGGTCTCGCCCCCTTCGCTCAGTTCGGCAGGCTGAGCTATTGGTTTTGACAACCTTCGGACGAAGATTCTGTCAGGAGCCGGAGCTCCGGTTGAAGCTTTCGTCGAGAGTTTGTCGGCTTTAGCGTTATGAAGGCGCTGAATATGTTGGAGATCTAGGACTTCGAAGTTCTTATGAAGTCTCTGGACTTCAAGGAGATAAGAATCTAATTGAGAATTGTTGCAGGAACATTCACCTTTCACTTGTTTGATGACAAGTTGTGAATCTCCCTTCACCAACAGCTGTTTGACACCATAAGATAGTGCCACCTTGAGTACATAGATGAGGGCTTCATACTCCGCCATATTGTTGGTTGCCTTGAAATCAAGGTGTACCATGTATTTGACCTTCTCTCCGGTCGAAGCCAGGAGAAGGATTCCAGCTCCGGCCCCTTGCTTCTGCACGGAGCCATCGAAGTAGAGGGTCCAGTGAGGCTCAGTGAATACCAAAACCTTGAGCTCTGGTTTCTGCTCACTGTGGCCCCCAGGGTTTGACGGAGAGGGAGTCCATTCCGCCACAAAGTCAGCCAAGGCTTGAGTTTTAGTTGCTTGTCTCGACATGAATTCTAGATCGAATTCTACCAGCTCCGCTGCCCACTTTGCAATATTCCCAGTAGAATTAGGGTTATGCAAAATTGCACGCAGTGGAAAAGAGATTACCACCGAGATTTTGTGAGATTGGAAGTAATGATGAAGCTTCCTTGAGGCAATAAGAACTGCATAAAGCAGTTTATGCACCTCAATGTATCTTGTCTTGGCGTCATGGAGTACTTCACTGATGAAGTACACGGGGCGTTGGATGGTTCGGACCATTTCAAGAGGACCCGTAGCTTCCTCTCCATTGACCGGGACCCTACTGGAGGGTCCCGGATCTTCTTGTTTAGAAGCAGTTATACCTTCATTTGAAGCAGGTTGATCCTCCAGCATCTCACCTTGAGGATCCGTGCCTGAGGGTTGGTACCCAGACTCGCCTTCAGGTAGCTATGGATCCTCTTGGAGGGGGTCTTAACTCCTGAATTGGGGATGGCTCCAATCTTTCCGTGACTAGGACCAAACTGACAACCTCTGTAGTTGCCAAAATGTAAAGCAGTATAGGCTCACCAGGGTTCGGAGCTACCAGGATTGGTAGTGTGGTGAGGAGTTGCTTCAGCTCTTGAAATGCCTTTTCTGCTTCTTCAGACCAATGAAATGGTCCGGATTTCCTCAAGAGTTTGAAGAAAGGTAGAGCCCGTTCTGCCAGTCTTGATATAAACCGGTTGAGCGCAGCTAGACATCCAGTCAACTTTTTGGACATCTTTAATGCGGGCTGGGGGCCGCATTTATTCTATAGCCTTGATCTTCGCCGGATTTTTTTTGATTCCTCAATGAGTCACCAAGAACCCCAGAAGCTTTCCGGAACTAACCCTGAAGACACACTTGTCCGGGTTCAGCTTGGTGCGCGTAGTGCGCAGCTTGTCGAAGACGGCTTGTAAGTTGTCAAGGAGTGACTCTTTGTTTTTTATTTTCACGACGATATCATCAACATACACCTCCGCCAAGTCTCTAATTAGCTCTCCAAATGTTTTGTACATGGCTCGCACAAATGTTGAAGCAGCATTTTTAAGACCAAATGGCATGACAGTATAACAATACAATCCATCTACTGTTATGAAGGCAGTATGCTCTTCATCTTCCTTAGACATTTGGATTTGGTAATATCTAGAATATGCATCTAAGAAACACATAAGTTCACACCCAGAGGTGGAGTCCACTATCTGCTCTATTCTAGCTAGTGGAAATGGATCTTTTGGACATGCCTTATTTAAGGTGTTGTAGTCGATACACATCCGAAGCTTCCCACCGGCCTTGGGTACAACAACTGGATTCGCCAGCCATTTCGGATGGAAGACTTCCCAAATGAATCCAGCTTCGAGTAACTTCTTAATTTCCTGTCGGATGAAGTTTTGTCGCTCGATTGATTGCTTCTGGGACTTCTGGTGGACAGGCCGTGCGTCTGGGTAAATCTTCAGATTGTGCTCAATCACCTCTCTAGGGATCCCAAGCATTTGTGATGGTTTCCAGGCAAACATGTTGACATTAGCCCGAAGGAAAGTGATGAGCGCGAGTTCCTATTTGTTGTTCAGACCCCCCGATATATCGGTAGTCTGAGCAACATCGGAACCGATTTGGACGACTTTGACGGGTATGTCTGTGTCGGCGCTTGGTTGCACACGAGGTGCGGAGATAGAGCCTTTGTGACGAATGCTTGGGGGATTCGCAGCTAGCTCCTTACCGGATGCTTCCTCTTGCGTTGTGGTAAGCGCATAGAATTCTTCCAGTGCGGTAACTCCTGCAGTACGATCTCCGTGGATCCGAAGAACGCCCGTAGGTGTTGGCATCTTCAACACCAAATAACCATAATGGGCAGCAACCATAAACTTGTATAAAGCTGACCTGCCCAAAATGGCATTGAAAGGCAGACTGATCTGCGCTACGTCGAAGACCAATTTCTCGGTCTTGTAGTGTAACACCCTCATTTTCATGCATCATGCCCTACATACATTCATATACATGTTTAACATTAACCCACATCAAGAGGAACGAGTTTAAAATTGATTTGGAACAAAACCGCACTTAAAATGCTAAAAAGTGCGGACTAGTCCGATTTTGGTGAGGACTAGTCCGATTTCTCTCTGACTAAAATCAGACTTGTCCGATTTTGGTGAGGACTAGTCCGATTTCTCTCTAACTAAAATCATACTTGTCCGTTTTTGCTGCGGACTAGTCCGATTTTGCCTCTGGACACTTTCGGACTTGTCCGATTTTTTGCGGACTAGTCTGATATTCCAAGAATCCTTGAAAATTTGCTAAGTCTGTGGACTTGTCTGGACTAGTCCGGTGTTCTAGCAGACTTGTCCGTTTTACTCTCTGACTAAAGTCGGACTTGTCCAATTTTAGGCCAGACTTGTCCGATGTTCTCTCTAGAAATTTTTGTACTAGTCCGGTCCTTTTCGGACTTGTCCGATATTTCGCGACTTCGAGTTGATCTTTTGTTTTACGACTTGTTTCTTGGGTTTCACGTTAAGTGGGCCTAGGGACGTCGTGCCTAACTCTTTTAGAGCCCATGTGGGACTCTAAACTGGCCTCTACTCATCTCAAACTCGAAATCCATCTAACCCTAGCCTCCACCTTTATATAAACAGCCCCACCCCTTGGCTTGACATCTATTTGCCACTTTTCCACCCCACCCAAACCCTAGTTCGTGGAGAGCCACCATCAAGGAGGGAGGAGGAGATCCTAAGCAAGAAGAAGAGGAGGAGGAAACGAAAGAGGATCAAGATCTCCATCAAGTTTCGTTCTTCATCACCAATTCATCTCCAAGTTCTTCATCAACCCTAGATCATCAAGATCCCAGTGTTGTCTCCAAGTTTCTCGATTCATTGGAGTTCTAAACACCTGGTATACCTTCTATTCTCTTTTTCTTACATGAATCCAACCCCGTTTTCTCCAAATTTACATCGATCTAGAAAATCCTAGTTCGCTAGTTCTGCGAAGTGCGGACTAGTCCGACCTTCTGCAGACTAGTACGATTTTGCTAACTAAATTGTGTTGAATTGATTCTAAAAGTAGATATAATCAAATACAAACCTGTATAAACTTGTTAAAATCTATTAGAACTAGATAGTGATCATTTAAAAGCAATCTATTAACGAGTTCCACCTTGCATTTGCATTAATCATGCATGTCATGCCATATTGAGTAATATATGTACACCCTTTGATTGTGTTCTTGTCTTGTATGTTTATTGTGTGGATTAGATGGATTTGCACTAGAGAGTGCCGCGGAGGATCTTCAGCACCAAGAGTTTGAAGGCTTTGACCCTAATCAACAGCAAGAGCAAGGCAAGTGTCCTTGAAGCATATTGATCTCGTTTTAAAGTAAATGTTTTGTTTGCAAAACTGCATGTTTGTGTCAATTTGATGGGAATCCTATGATAGGAAGTTTACTAGCCTTGTTTAACCACCCTTGTCACCTAGAATATATGGTAGAGAGTCGGGATGTGTTTTTACCTTTTTGCTTCACTTAATTAATTGGGATGGAAGAACAACTACACTACTTAATTTAATTATACATTAATGAGATTATGGTTGACATGAACTGGATAAATATGATATGGTAATGGGTTATGGGTGATCTAAGCAAGCCTTATATGTGGATGGGTTGGATGTATGGTGGTTTTGCTTGCTTTAGATCTAAGGACCGGTTCATGGAGCGATCATCCATGATTTACAGTACCACCACAAGGCCAAGTATGGGTGCGGTGTAGCTGATTAATGCTATTTGTACCATTAAGGATGCTCGGGGAAGGGGTAGTCAGATTGGGTTCGTTGATGATTGGTGGGACTACTCTGGGATCCTAATGGCTCAAGAGGGGGCCTTTGGTTGAAGATGTGCTCAGTTGGAGACATCGCCACCGGTGAAACCTCAGTGGGGTCTAAATAGGCTAGTAATCCCTTTGTAAAGGCTATTTTGTGATCTCTTGGCCACACACCTAAGGAAGTGTGAGACGACATAATTGAGATTCTATAGTCATTGAAAGGTGATGAAATCACAAACACGTGGGTAAAGCGGTACAACCTCTGCAGAGTGTGTCTAAAACTATCATGATAGACGTGCTCCCGATTATGAGCAACCTGGACCCTCACATGATTAGAGGGAACTCGGTATTGGGATGGTATTTGGGATGGTTATAGTTGGTATTATGGTTATGGATGGTTATGAATTGTATTCTGGTATTGAATATGGTTATTGGCAATGGTGAAATCTGGTATATGGATGATGGTAATGAATTATGGACTGATATTATGATGATTATATGGTTTATGATGGGTTTACTTCACATACATATAATATATTGCCTTTCAAATGTTTTTATGTACTTTTCAGCACTCAACCATTATTATATTCGTCATTTGAATCAGCTACATGTCATACTTTCCACACTTGCTGAGTTCGACATGTACTCACTCTTGCAATCCTCCCCCCCCCCCCAACAGTTGTAGGTGAGGATTGGGAGTTTAATGGTGATAATGTGGAGTTCTAGGCCGTGTCTACCGTCAGCTTTGCCTGTAGTGTTGATTGGAGCTGCGTTATACCCTATTGCTTATGCTGCCTAGCTGTTTAGTTTGCTTATTTAGTTTATTTCCGCTGCATTAGTTGAGCCTATTATTAATAATCATTAGTGCTTGTATTCAAGGATAGTATGGGTTGTGCAATAAAATTTGGTTAATTAATCTTGTTCTGTGGTAATTTTCTGTATATCCTTTTGTGAATGCACTCGTGTATGTGTGTTGAACATCCTGGGCACACATATGCATTTACTTGGTTCATTTTCGGAACCGAGATTGGTATCAGAGCCACAGGTTGACCGTAGGATGCAACCTAGATAGAATGGACACTTTAGAGCACATATGAGCACTCAGGAATCAATGTGTTTTTGTTTGGTGTGCTGTTTGCTATATATATTGCTTGCTTGTGTGCTTAATAGAGGATTTTGGGATGCTTTAGCATTGCCATGTCCACCTAGGCTAGTTAGTTGCTTAGTTTCACATCCCTTGATGCATATAGTTGGAAACGGTTTTCTAATTCTTACCTATTGCTTTCCTCCAGATGGTGAGAACTCGCAACCATAGGGATGCTAATGATGAGGAGGAGAACCATGGAGCACCTCAGAACAACAACGGACAAGGACCCGCTCATGGAGCTATCAACATTGAGCAGCTTTTGGCTATGCAAAACCAGCTCATGCAGACCATGATACAAACTATGGGACAGCTACAGGATGGTAACATCAACAATCAGCCCCACATGCCTCCACCGCCACCCCCACCTCCTCATAACCGGTTGGGAGAGTTTATGAGGACTAGGCCGCCAACCTTTGCTTAAGCCGCTGACCCTATGGATGCGGATGATTGGCTCAAGTCCATGGAGAAGAAGCTAGCTATTGTCCAATGCAGTGACCGGGAGGAGGTCTTATTTACTTCTCATCAACTAGTTGGAGCAGCTGCGGGTTGGTGGGATTCTTATTGCAATTCTCATGAGAACCAATAGAGGATTACTTGGGCCAAATTCAAAGAGAGCTTCCGTTCTCATTATGTGCCGGAAGGTGTTATGATTCTGAAGAAGCAAGAATTTGAGAACTTGAGGCAAGGGAGATCGAGTGTGGGTGAATATCTCAACAAATTCACTCAACTCTCAAGGTATGCACCTGAGGATGTGAGCCGGGACAGCTGGAAACAATACTTGTTTATGAGGGGCTTGAACAATGAGATCCAAGTGCAATTGCTCAAATGTGATTATGCCAATTTTCAGAAGCTTGTGGACAAAGCAATTGTGGTTGAGAACAAGATTCGTGAGATGGAGCAAGACAACAAGAGGAAGGCGCCATATCAGGGACAGCCGCAAGGAAGTAATGTGTGCCCTCACTCTGCGCCTCCTAATGCACCATATTACAGCTCCTCTACTCCTGTATAGTGCCCTGGATTTGCACCGCGCCCCAGCTCAGTTTGTGCAGCAGCGCCTGTTATGCAAGCACCTAGGCCTCCGATGTCATATGCACCTCGTGCTAATTTTCCTGGTGCAAATGTTCAGAACCAAGCCCGCCCCAATAATCCCGGTGGAGTAAAGAAGTGCTATACTTGTGGAGAAGCTGGACATTTTGTGCATCAATGTCCTAAGTCAGGTCTTGGTCAAGGAAGCAATGCGCCAAGGAAAAACCCAAGACCCAATGGAGGACAGCTGCAAGGGAACCGTGGACAGCAAAATTTTGCTCGTGGCAACGTGAATCATGTCTCTACAGAGGATGCTCAACAAGCGGATGATGTGGTCATTGGTATGTTTCTCGCCAACTCCAACCCCGTGACTATGTTGTTTGATTCTGGAGCATCACACTCATTGCATCGAAGTATGTTGCCAAGTATAGTTTGCCTATCTCTCATATGAAGTTTACTCTATTGTTTAAGTCTCCTGGAGGAGAGATGAGGACAAACATAGTATGTCCAAAAGTAAGCCTTAGAATAAGGGGGGTAGACTTCTCTGTCAACCTCATTATTTTGGATTCTCAAGGATTGGACATTATACTTGGTATGGACTGGCTGAGGAAGCACAATGGAGTTACTGAGTGTGCCACGAAGACGGTGAAGTTGACCAACGAAGAAGGGATCACCATAGAATTTGAAGCATCTCAAACCGCGCCGAAGCAATTGGAGCTGAATCATATGGACGGTGTCGCAATTGAGGAAATTCCGGTGGTGTGTGAATTTTTGGATGTTTTTCCGGACGAGTTGCCAGGTATGCCACTTGATCGAGATATTGAGTTTATTATTGATTTAATACCTGGAACTGCACCTATAGCTAAGAGGCCGTATAGGATGCCTTCTATGGAATTAGCGGGGCTCAAGAAGCAAATTCAAGAGCAACTAGAGAAGGGTTTTATTCGCCCAAGCTCTTCACCTTGGGGAGCGCCTGTGTTGTTTGTAGACAAGAAGGATGGATCCCAAAGGATGTGCGTAGATTACCGAGCTCTCAATGAGGTAACAATCAAGAACAAGTACACCTTGCCACACATAGAAGACTTGTTTGATCAGATGAAGGGTGCTTGTGTCTTCTCTAAGATTGATTTGAGGTCGGGATACTTTCAAATGAAGATTAGATCATCGGACATACCCAAGACAGCTTTTAGGACACGGTATGGATCTTATGAGTACACCGTGATGTCTTTTGGATTGACAAATGTGCCTACCTATTTTATGTACCTCATGAATAAGGTCTTCATGGAGTACTTGGATAAGTTAGTTGTGGTGTTTATCGATGATATTATGATCTACTCGAAGGATGAGAAGGAACATAAGGAACACTTGAGGCTTACGTTGCAGAAATTGAGGAAGCATCGATTGTATGCCAAGTTCAACAAGTGTCAGTTTTGGTTGAGAGAAGTATCATTTTTGGGTCATATAATTTCACGAGGAAGAGTTTCGGTTGATCCAGGAAAAGTGAGGGACGTGTTAAAATGGGAGGCCCCACATAATGTAAAGGAAATAAGGAGTTTTCTTGGAATGGATGGATATTACTGTCAGTTCATCAAGGATTTTTCCAAGATAGCCAAGCCAATGACAGAATTGCTAATGAAGGGAAAGGCTTTCCAATGGACTCAATCTTGTCAAAACGGTTTTGAGGAGTTGAAGAAGAGGTTAACAATAGCCCCAATTTTGATATTGCCGGATGTAAGAAAGAGTTTTGATATTTATTGTGATGCATAGAGACAAGGACTTGTATGTGTGCTCATGCAAGAAGGTCATGTAGGCAACGAAGAGAATAGTCTTGTCCTCATGCAGATCCCGAAGGTCGGGGGATCCGTAGCGGATCATCCATCTGCACTCTGAAGCCGCCCAACCAAGGAGCCTCCTCATCGGCACCAGATCTCTGGTCGATCGAAAGCGGGAAGGAGGCAACAGGGAAGCCATTGGAGCAAGCTAAGGTAAGATCTTTGGCGAAAGGGGTGAAGAAGGATCGGGCGCTCGAGGAAGAAGGTGAAAGCTCAGGCTGTGGGAATTGAGTAAGGGAGGAATCGTTCCTCTAACAAAGGTTTCCTTTTGATCACACCCGCGACGCTTGAGTACTTCGAGGGAAGGCTCGGACCGCACCGATCAACACCCGACACCCATGACAATGTGCCCTACGTCCCCACACTGATGTCCTGGCCAAGTGGGTCAGCCATCCAGGGAAGTCGCTGAGGCGACTCCCATAATGGCAAAGCGAACAAAAGTGTTATAGTTGCATCGGGAACCGTCTCAGTTAAAGGCGCAGCAAAATACAAAGATATTACAGCAGGCAAAGATCCTATCGCCGTAGTCTCTCAACTGGAAGAGGACGCATGGCAATGATTGGCAGAAGCACCCACTGTTTTGGCTATCCAAGACATAATTTAAAGCAGAGTGCAGGAAGACATGGAAAGGGCTCCACCTTTGGGCTCTTCACCACGCCCAAAGGTGGACCCAGGGGCCACTGTCGGTACCCTATAGACGGGGTACCCTTGCACACAGGATGAAGACATCGAGGCGCATCCGGAGGTGCCACATGTTCTATAGACGCCAAGGCCTTTGCCTCCCTCAAAGATCAAGTTGCGGCGCTGCCACGTAAGCCTTGAAGATGGGACTTGGCCCCTCCGGTGTGACGGTCTCCTGAGATGCCACGTGTAGGGACGGGACCTCACCCATCCTCGGGGGAGCGCTCCCAGAACAGCCACGTGGCATGGAGCGCATGGACCATCACCCCCAAGGGAAAAAGCACGGAGCTGCCACGTACACTGGGGAGCCCTGGAGCTGCCACGCATCACGAAGGACCAGGGCTAGCCTTCACACCGAGGACCTGCCCCGACGCTGCCACGTGTCCCGCAGCCCGCCCCAGACGGTAAGGTGCGGGAGTTAAAAGGTGGTGCGCTCTGCTCCAATCAAGCATTGAAGACCCGCAACCACCCCTGGCACACGACACGGGGCACGCCAACGGTCAGAGACCGCTATGACCAATCACATCACAGTGAAGGCGTTGCAGGCCTATCCCACTCATCCAAGTGGGTAGCTTGCGGCAACAAGACAAGGGAGGCGGCAACACGGCGAGTCTCCACTGCCACCCTCAGAGGAAGCTTACGCGAGAAGCCTTAGATCTTTACGATAATATCACCCCGGGACCACCTGTTGGGCCCTGGGACCCCACTTGAAAGGCGTCCGATTTTGGTTATAAAAGGCCTAGACCGCCATCGCTACGAGGACCAGACTCAGAATCTCCGATACACACACACACATGCATACACACTCAACAGCAATACAATCCACCGTGGAGTAGGGTGTTACGCTCCTTGCGGCCCGAACCACGTCAAAACCATCGTGTCATATACTCTTTCGCTAGAACACTAGTTTGAGGCCTAAGCCCCGCCGAACAAGAACCTCCGCGGGCTGCTCTTTAGCAGATCTGGGGGAAGTGTCGCATTAACACTTCAACACACGCATATCATCAATTACATCCTCCAGTGCTGCTGCCCATCTTTGCACCCATGGCTCCATACGAGGCTGGTAAATCGCAGTGGCATGTCCTTTACGCGAGTACCTGCAATATGTAAAATAATGTTACAAATCATGAATAAAACATTTAGATTTCTATTGGGTAAAATAAAACTTACTCATGATATTCCTTCGTACCCCACGAACGTTGCATAACACAAAATCGGTATTAATTAACAATTAATTCAATACAGGAAAATGAAATGATAAACAACTATAATAAAACGTACCGCATGTAGACACAAAGTTTTCCCATCGTCGGAGCATTGACATCATCCTCCCCGTAATAAGACTGTTCGTACAGAGTTTGATTTACCTCTAGTCGGCCAGTCGTGAAACGCTCATACGATCACAAAATCAGAAGTAATGGACAAGTTGTGAAATTACCACCCTCGTTGACCTGCGTGCAAGGAAAATACAAATTAAAATGTTAGTACGATGAACATAGTTAAATAATAGACTAATTTTAATTTTACCTTCGCGCAACCGTCACAAAGGGCCCGATACGTAGCCGCGAGCACAACAGAGGCCCAAGAGTACTATGGGACGTCATCTGGTGTTGCATATGCAATCTCCCTAGCAAAGTATATCAGACGTCTGTCCACCGAGTCTCTGTGAGTATTCGTGAACATCACCCATCTGAACAACCACAACAAATAGGCCTCCAAATGCCTACTCACTGCTGCATCGTCCGCATCAGGGTGCATGTTTGGCGCCTCCAAAAAATGTGTAATTATACTAACATAGAAATACAAACTCATAAAACTTATGAAAGATGTGAAATTCATTTCTCACCTGCCACTGGTAGAACCACTTTTTGGAGGGTCCGTGTTCCTGGTTCGCTGGGATCATGGGTCTATCGCCCTCCCTCACCCGAGGGTGAAGAGCTATACCATTGAAATGCTCGAGGAGGTCCTCACGCCAGTTGAGACCAAAATCCGGTTGACATACTGCATTACCAGCAATTGGAAGACCTAGGAGATATGACACATCCTGTAGTGTTGGTGTCATCTCTGCACACGGTATGTGAAAAGTGTGAGTCTTTGGTATCCATCGATCCAGCAGGGCTGACAAAAGGGCATGGTCAAAGGTCATCCGCTTAAGCAGATGCTTCGCCTCATCCGCTGTCCTGGCCTGCACCATCCTACAAACAGGAAGTAGTCCAGCTCCAGCTAACCTGTAGAGTGTCATGAGTAGTAAGGAACTACAATAATATCAGATATAACCAATTTTGAAAGAATAGCTTACCGTGGAATCCATCGACTGTCTATCCCTAAAACTTGCTAGGAGGCATAGCGCGCGCACAACCAACCTCCTGACCTCGTTCTGCACTATGATATGAGCGGTGACGAAAGTCCAACAAAGGGTCTAGTAACTCTGGACAATTGCTCCCTGGTGCAGCCATACCTAGAAAATTAAAACATAGTCAGTTTTGAAACAATTTCAAATACATAAGAACTGAGTAAATTACAAAAAGTTCAAAGGAGGACAATATAACTCTTTAAAGTAAAACATAATCCATTACAACATATTACAAGTTCTTCAAATGGTACGAAATGTTTCAGAATTGTAGCCCTTACCTTGGGACGTTGCCGCTCTAGTCGGCACTGATTTTCTTCTTCAGGCGCTTGGAGCTAGAGCCCGTCATCGTTGGTGTGGCGGAAGCTCCGGGCTCCGTACCAGACGTTGAGGCAGCCCCCGGTGCTACCTCAGCTTCTACCTCTGTCGTCAGGGGATTCACTCCGGACCCAGAGCCCTCCGCTCGCCCTGGGACTGGAGTCGACTTGCCGGACCCAATGCCCTATAAGGACACTGGAGCCAAAGGATCAACCGGAGCTGGAGGCACAACCAGCATAGATTTCAATCGAGGTTGAGGGGTCGCTTCTCTCGGAGCGTCCCTCACATAACTCTCGTTGCTTCTAGCCAATTTTCGATGGTGACTCGGGATGACTATAGGATCTTTCCCCTTGCCTCGGCTTGAGGTCGACTCTTTGGAAGATGGAGATACGAGGCCCTTGCCTTTGCCGCTGACTGGCACAGGATCGGAGCTTCTATGTGGACAAGGAGCTCGGGAGATCATGATCCCCGCTGGAGGAGTGCTCCGACGCCTATCCACAATGCCTACATCATCAAGCATCAGCATCTTCTTCTGCAACTCTCTCCTAAACTCTGAAACCATTTTCAGAGGCAGAAATTCCGCTGGAGGTGTCAAGTCATCGGGATTGATGGTTCTGTGGTGCAACTTTTGGAGATGAAGCTTCAAAGCCTTTTCATCCAAATTTGATCCGACACCAACATCAATCTGGTATGGGTCCATTTCTCCACCGAATGCCCATGGTGGCCATTCCCTCGTCTTCTGTGGAGCCCAACATTTGGTCAAGAAGTTTGCGATCACCACCAAAGGGGTCACCCCTCCCTCCACGCAACTCCAGATCCTGGACAAGATAGGATTGTACCCTTCATCCAGCTTCAAGAGGTCCTCCCAGGTGTCTGTGTCGGTGGTGGGAAGGCCGGCAGGCAGCTCCAGCCTGTCATGGCGATCCACTCTGACAATTACCCAATCCTTCTTCCAGTCGTCCCACTTCCCAGAAGGAAGTGTATTCAAGTATTTGTAGGGAGAATTTTTGTGCTTCACGAAGTAGTAGAAGCCAAGAAACTCGTTTTTCTTTCCAGTTGTGTGGACCATGATGAAGGTGTGGAAGAGCTCGATGCAGGGCAGCACATGCACCCACATCTCGCCAAAGTGGACGAATGTCACCACTAGCAAGAAGGAGTGGGGGTCGAGGTGGTGAAGCTGCCACCCGTAGAAGTCCAGCTGCATCAGCAAGAAGCTAAAGAATGTCGGGATGAGCCCCACCATGGCGAACACCGAGAAATACAAGATCTCGCTTGTGCTTTCCTTGTTGAAGGGGAGCTTGCCGAAGCGAATCGAGTTGTTGAAGGAATCACTTGACCACCCCATGTAGGTGCGGACTCTCGACAACTCGGTGTCGGTCTTGATCCTGCTTCGGGGAAGTCCTAACTCCATCGCCGATGTCGGTAACCGGCATACCGGGTACCCTCGCGCACAAGCTAGAGCCGCCTAGGTACCCCGCCTCCCAGTAGAGGCGGGTCCTGAGGCGCCACGTGTTCAAGGGACCCGAACCCATGAGTCCTAGATAGGAGGTCCAGGATATCCGCAAGGAACCCAAGGGAGAAGCTCAGCACCCCCCTTTGGAGACGAGGCCCCATGTAACCACGTGTCCAGCAGGTAAGGATCCCTCCTCCCCGTGAGACAGGGCTCCGGAGTTGCCACGTAGACCAATACATCAGATGGACCACCTCCCATATGGGTGGGTTCCAGCACCGCCATGTGTCCCACAAGGCGGGACCTAACCTCCTCCACGGAGATGAGCTCACGGCACCGACATGTGTCCAATAGGACGGGGCCTATCCTTCCCCGCAAAGATGAGTTCTCGAGCCCCCACATGGCCTGTAGGCAGGACTTGACCACCTCCACAGAGGTGAGCTCCCGAGCTGCCACGTGGTCCACTAGGCAGGACCTGACCTCCCCTGCAGAGGTGAGCTCCTGAGCTGTCACATAGTCCGCCACTTGCTTTGGACAGGAGGACGCGCGAGTTAAGAATACGGTGCACCTCGTCAATATCAAGGATTCAAGATACGCGGCTTCCCCAGACGCATGGCACAGTGCATGCCTAACGTCAAGTACTACTGCGACCAATCGCATCACAGTGAAGATACTGAAGGCCTATCCCACTCTGCCAAGTGGGTAGCTTACGATGACAGAGACAGTTGGACGGGACATCCCCTGCCAATGTCAGCAACGGCGCATGGGCTACTCACGATGCAGGCGGCAAGACAGCGAGTCTTCAAGACCATGGTCAGAGCAAGCTTACGAAAAATGCCTTAGATCTTTAGGATAAGATCGCCCAAGGACCACCCGTCGGACCCCGGGATCCCACTTGTAAGGCATCCGGCCTTGTCTATAAAAGGCCCGGATCGCAACCGTTACAAAAGATCCCCACATCGAACATCATACACACATACTAGCAACACCATCCACCGTGGAGTAGGGTGATAAGCTCCTTGCGGCCCGAACCACATAAAAACCATTGTATCATATTTCCATCCGCTAGAACACTTGATTGAGGCCTAAGCCCCACCGAACAAAGAACCTCCGCGGGCTGCTCCTTAGCAGATCTGGGGGAAGTGTCGCTCTAACACTTCGAAATTTGTCGCACCAGGTAGGGGTTTTTTCTCTCAAAAAGTGCTAGTGTTTTAACCACCATAGTGTTCATCAGGCCCGTGGAAGGCAGTTTCCATGGCCGACATCCGGTGATCAGATCCGTCGCTCGAGCGGCGCTCTCTGGTCCATCACGCCCCCGTGCACGTACAGCTAGCCAGGAAGACACATAGGGACACATCCCGGCTTAGTCGGCTTCTCCGGAACCACCTACTGCAAGCCCGGAGAGTGCTCTGGCAGTGGCCAGAGCCCTTCTCCACCACCCACCATTGTTGAATGCTTCCCAAGGAGCGGCTCAGCAGTGGGTCCAAGACATCGACCACTTTGTCGTCGCAACCATAAACTCCCCCAACAAGGGAAGGCGCCTCGTGTCACTGTCACGAATGCTATCCATCAACCGTTGCACCGCCAACTCGCACTCCTCAGGCCTACGAGCGTTGGTCGGCTCTCACATGAACGGTCGAGTCATCATCGAGCGACATCGAGAGAGGCGGCGCAAACTCAACACCGAATATGGCCCTCAATGCCCTGTTCACGAGGAGTCCTCCGTCCAAGGTGCACTGCAGGTAAGCCCTCTGCCACCTGACTAGGAGCATGTTGACTCGACAGCTCCCTGCAGTACTCAATGCAGCAGGACATGCAGCAACAGTACTTGGCGTAGTCGGTACCATTGCAGCAATGCATGGCACAACCAGTGCCACAACAGCAGGTTCCACAGGCATCCCACGTCGTGTAGCAGACCCCCTTGGGGTATTCTACCCCGTACGCCTCTCCAAAAAAACGTAGTGTTGGCACCGCACCTCCGCATCGCGACGTTGCCACGCAAGTTCTGGCCACATATGTCGGAGAGGTTCAACGGGAGCATCAACCCGGCCCAGTTCCTGCGGATCTACACCACGACGCTCCTTGCTGTAGGAGCGGATGAGACCATCCTAACGAACTACTTCCCAGTCGCCCTGACTGGATCGGCCCGCTCATGGTTGATGAACCTGCCTGAGGGGTCTATAACCTCTTGGAATGAGCTGTGTCGGCAGTTCACGATGAACTCCGGCAGCTCCTACACTCGCCCCGGCACCGAGCTCGACCTCCACGCCGTGCGGCAACAACCCAAGGAGATGTTGAGGTCATTCATCTTGCATTTCTCCCAGTTACGCAACTCCATTCCCAACATCTCGAATGCCTCTGTCATAGTGGCATTCCGACAGGGAGTGCGTGACCGCAAGATGCTCGAGAAGTTAGCCACGCACAACGTGCAAGACGTCTTCGAGCTCTTCTCCATCGCCGACCGGTGCGCAGGGGCGGCAGAAGGCCGCGACTGGCACGCTCAGCCCGCCCCCGGGGCGTGCGGGGCTGACCAGACCAGGGAAGGAGCCGCTACCCCTGGTAGCGGCAAGAAGAAGAAAAAGAACCAGGGTGGCGGCCAGAACAAGCCGCTGCATGGGTCCCCCGCCGCCGCGGCAGCCGCGACCAGAGGTGGCAAATCCCCACGCCCAGAGAAGCGCCCACGTCAACCACCTGTCGCCGACGAAGGCGTTGAGCCTTGCCTGGTGCACAAAACTCGTGACCACACTGCGAGCGAGTGCGGGGAGATAAAGAGATGCGCCGAACGCTACCAAGAGCAGGCGCAACAGCGTCCAGACGACGCCCCCTTGCACCAGCGGGAGGGCAAGCAGAAGGTCGACCCCAAGGTCGACGATGACGAGGAGATGGAGTACCAGAAGCAAGAGCGGGATGTCAAAGTGGTCTACCAAGATGAGGACTCTGATGCCAACAGCAACCACGAGCATCGCAAGACCCTCCATGTCATCTTCGGAGGGTCTTGGGATCCCGCGTCCTAGAACGTGGTCCAGGCCCTTCATTGTGCAGTGGCTTCGATAGCCACTGTACCCACTCCAATGCGGCACCACTGCTGGAAGGAGACGCCAGTCATCTTCGACGCCTCTGACTGCCCCAAGAACATGGTTGGGGCAGGGGTTCTACCTCTTCTAGTCACCCCCACCTTAGCCAACGTCAAGCTCCACTACATCTTGATAGATGGCGGGGCCGGCCTCAACGTCCTCAACCGTGTAGCCTTCGAGCAGCTGCATATCCCGGTGTCCAAGCTCACCCCCTTGAGCCCGATCTCGGGGGTGGGAATAGGGAGCATCATACCATACGGTAACATCCATCTCTAGGTGACCTTCGGGACACCCGACAACTACAGGACGGAGAGCAACCTCTTCGATGTCGCCGATGTAAGCCTCCCCTTCAACAACATCATCGACAGGTTAGTCTTGTACCGATTCATGGCCGTAGCCCGCTGTGGCTACCTCGTCCTGAAGATGGCAACCCCCTCCGGCGTCCTCAGGATCCGCGGAGACCGCCCCGCCATGGTGTTAGCCTTGGAGCGGCTCGAAGCCCTCTCAGCAGACTGGACACCCACCCCGAGTGGCGATGGATCAAGTCAGTCTCCACCCAGCTCATGTCAGCGCGGAGCACCCGTTGCGCCCCGACTACAGCGCCCCGACAGCACTGACGTCCCTATAAAAGCTGCCGAGCTCAGTCCCAGCACTGCTCATACCACCCGCAAGATGGGTAGCAGGGGTAGGAAGTAGGGACACTCGCTCATAGCCCTCTGGTAGCTGTTGACAGCAAGGTTGCACTGCAACCTTCCCAACTGCTTTGGAGCCCTGAGGACCCCTATTGTAAAAAGTAAGATTAGTATAACAGTGTAAAGGTCTTCGTAGGGCTTAGGAGCAGCACTAAGGACAATCGAGCATCGGGTGGGTCAGGTCAAGAGTGTGCAGTCAGCTTAGCTTGGTTCCAAACCCTAAGCTTGTACACCCTGCCTCCCTTATCATCCGAAAGCAATTCATTGCCCTCTTTTATAAAATCTTGACTCCCCCTACGAACCCCGATAAAAAAGAATCATTGTTTTACTTAATGCTTTCTTAAAAATATTATTCATTTAATTTTGCATTAATTTTATGATCATATCGTACTAGCCTCGTTTATTGTATGGTATCTTCATATGCACAGTTGTATGCTCTGTAACTCACCCCTGCTGAAGTCATGTAGTCCAGCTACAGGCGGGTTCACATAAGGTACCTGCAGTGTGTGAGGGGTTCTTCTGGCTGCTCTTATAATTAGGGTCCCGTGGCACCAGAAGGCTTCCCAGGAAAGGTTTGTGACGAGCAGGAGGCCCAGGGGGTGTAAATTGCTTAGCCTGGTCCTGTATACTAAGCATACACACCCTGCCTCCCAGCGCTATAACTGAGCTATAACTGAGTACTGGAACCAGAAAGCTCACACCCTAAAGACGGCAGGAGCCAGACCCCGGAGCACCAATGCATCGAATTACCCAAACCCGTGCGTCAGTCCAGGACAGTAAGACACGACAGAGCTAAGGAGAGGAACAGGTGTGACCGACGAGCAAGACTAGTCCCCCCTCTTTCTATGTGCAGGACAAACCGCCGGAGCGTCCAGGTCTGGCACCCCCAAGGGGCATGTCGTCGATGTCTTCATGACGTTGGTGGGCGACGCCGGAGCATCCAGCTCCCGCACCTTGCAAGGGGCCTGCCGTCGACGTCCCAACACGTCAATGACAGCACCAAATGCGGATAAGTGAGTAAATTGTCATGCCCCGCTCTTATTTCTAACAAGGTTCTCTGGCGATAGCCTGTACACTAGGGGCCTATCGTTGACGTTTCAAACGACGATGGTGGACAATGCCGGAGCATCCAGCTCCGGCACCTCCCAAGGGGACTGCCGTCGACGTCTCAACAACGATGGTGGACGACACCAGAGCACCCAGCTCCGACACCTCCCAAGGGGTCTGCCGTCGACGTCTCCACGACGGTGGTGGGCGAAGCTGGAGCATCCAGCTCCGGCACCTCGCAAGGGGCCTGTATTGACGTCCCAACATGTCAACGACAGCACCAAGCGCGGATAAGTGAGTAAACTCTCATGCCCCGCTCTTGCTGCTAACAGGGTTCTCTTGCGATAGCCTGCACACTAGGAGTCTGCCGTCAACGACTCTACGATGATGGTGGATGATGCCAGAGCATCCAGCTCTGGCACCTCTCAAGGGGCCTGCTGTTGACATCTCAACGATGATGGTGGACGACGCCGGAGCACCCAACTCTGGCACCTCTCAAGGGTCCTGTCGTTGACGTCTCCACGAAGTTGGTGGGCAACGCTAGAGCATTCAGCTCTGACACCTCGCAAGGGGTCTGTCGTCGATGTCCCAGCACGTCAACAACAGCACCAAGCGCGAATAAGTGAGTAAACTCTCCTGCCCCGATCTTGTTGCTAACAGGGTTCTCTTGCGATAGCCTGTACACTAGGGGCCTGCCGTCGACGACTCTACGATGATGGTGGATGTCGTCAGAGCATCTAGCTCCAGCACCCCAGAAGAGGCATGTCGTCGACGTCTCAACAACGATGGTGGACGATGCTCGAGCACCCAGCTCCGGCACCTCCCAAGGGGCCTGCCGTCGACATCTCAAACAATGATGGTGGACGATGCCAGAGCATCCAGCTTTGACACCTCCCAAGGGGCCTACCATGAAGGTCTCAAACAATGATGGTGGACGATGCCGGAGCATCCAGCTCCGGCACCTCCCAAGGGACCAGCCGTCGACGTCTCAACGACGATGGTGGACGATGCCGAAGCACCCAGCTCGGGCACCTCCCAATGGGCCTGCCATCAACATCTCCACGACGGTGGTGGGCGACGCCGGAGCATCCTGCTCCGGCACCAAGCAAGGGGCCTGCCATCGACGTCCCAACATGTCAATGACAACACCAAGCACGGATAAGTGAGTAAAATCTCCTGCCCCGCTCTTGTTGCTAACAGGGTTCTCTTGCGATAGCCTTCACACCAGGGGCCTTCCATCAACGACTCTACGAAGATGGTGGACGACATCGGAGCATCCAGGTCTGGCACCTCCCAAGGGGCCTGCTGTCGACATCTCAACGACAATGGTGGACGACACCGGAGCACCTAGCTTCAGCACCACCCAAGGGGCCTATCATTGACGTCTCCACGACGATGGTGGGCGACGCTGGAGCATCTAGCTCCGCCACCTTGCAAGGGGCATGCCGTCGACATCCCAGCACATCAACGACAACACCAAGCATGGATAAGTGAGTAAACTCTCTTGTTCCGCTCTAGTTCGAAGCAGGGTTCTCTTGCGACAGCCTGTACACCAGGGGCCTGTCGTCGACGATTCTACGACGATGGTGGAAGACGCCGGAGCACCCAGCTCTGGCACCTCCCAAGGGGCGTGCCGTCGATGACTCTTCGACGATGGTGGACGACGCCGGAGCATCAAGATCTAGAACCGCCCAAGGGGCCTGCTGTCGACGTCTCCACAACGGCGGTGGGCAACATCGGAGCGCCCAGCTCCGGCATGGTGGCGCTCTAACACTCCAACTACCCTGCTACACTGGGGCACATTGAAGACATCCTGCAATCAAATAGTAGATGTGTCCAACCAACTAACCACATCTACCAAGGGGCCTCTAGGGGGGTTCCATAGGCAGGAAGTCAATGGGCAACACCTTGGCCGTGTCAGTTGTGCAACCGTTGGTCCTCAAGCTAACGGGGTTAGCAAAGGTTCTGCAAACCCTTACGCAACTAAGGACTTTGAGCGACAGTTGAGAAAGGTGCACAAAGACAACCAAGAAGCCAAACACAAATTCAAATTCATTAAGGAATATTTACACAGGGGTGAACCCCGGATACAAAGTCGGGCTGCCAGCCTCAGTCCCTGGAGAATTGTCTGATGACATGTTTTGCGGCATTCTTGACCTCTCCCGCTGCCGCCTCCTCGCGCTATTCAACAGGACCTTCAAAAACTGGCTCCAGAGGCAGATCTGGGTACCGGCTCTGGTAGCACACCAGTACATGGGTTGCCACCGTCTCCGCCATCGCCCTCCCTCGGCTTCCAGGCGCTAAGACAGCTGACGCTCCTGCAGATCGAGATCCCGGGCGTGGCGCCCCATCGAGCACTCTCGGTCTTGGACGTCGAGATCGCGCAATAGAAGTTCATGACGCTCAGCTGAGTGTTGCGCCCGATCCCGCGACAAGTCCCTCTCCCAGAGCTCAAGACCTTCAAGGCGGGACTGAAGCTTGTCCCAATCAGCCTGAGTCCGAGCCATCATTGCTTGGCTCACATACACACTCAAGCTCAGGCTCACATACACTCGCACAATACACAACCCCCCCCCCCCCCCCCTCCCCCCGTGGAGTAGGGTATTACGCTCAGGCGGCCCGAACCACGTAAAACTATCGGTGTTCATCTCTTGTCTCGATCTTGACTTGTGCCCCAACTGAATACGAACCTCCGCGGACTACTTCTTAGTAGTATTGGCGGAAGTGTCCTAGTCCACACTTTGACACAACCCATTTAGGTCCCGACAATTCTCATTTAGTTGGAAGTTAAAGTATGTGTCTAAACGGCCACGAAGGCGAACGATGATGACGCGGACGGCAAGAAGTCGCGCGTGTGGATGGCGGGCCCCGACGGACTCAGTTCTCTATCTCTCTCTCTCGTTCTTTCCTCTTTCTCTCATTTTTTACTCTCTCTCGGAAATGACTAAAAAATGAAAAATTAACGTAACATGTACAATATGTGTTACCCGTTTCGAACTGGCTCGTCTCAAATGTGTTACACATATGAGGCGTGTCAGTTCGGAATTTTCCTTTTTGGACAGTCTGGGAGTGACTGAGAGGGCGTGGCTTGTGACAAGACGCGGGTCTGGATCAGAATGAGATTTTGACAGTATAATCCTATTGTTCTCTGTTGCACCATTTACGGACGTGCAGTTGGAGAATAGCGGTTATGTTGCCGAAATTTTGTCTGGATCCAGATCGTGCGTCTCGTCATGAGTATGCTTCGCTCAGTCACTCTTGGGTGGGTTTAGGACATATCCTTTCCAATAGATGTATGGTCGTGATATTAAACAAAGTGTAATGTAACCATAATTTCTCTGGCTTTAAACTGCAGAGTCAAACATGGTTGAAGACCGCAGTTGGATGTATACTGATTGGAAGAGCAGAACTTGTGGTCACTCAGATGAGTGGTACGCCAAGACAGAAGCTTTTGTAGAACGAGCTTTTTCGTTGTCAAATAGCGATAAGGTGCGGTACCCATGTATAAAATGACGGAACAGGACATTTTTGGACAATATGGAACTTTCGATGCACTTGTATCGAAACGGTTACGTGTCATATTATGAGTTGTGGACTTTCCACGGCGAGATAGCTTTTCAAGCTGTACAAGAAGTGGAAGTAGACAATGATGATGATACAGGAGGTTGATATGATGGATGAGATGCTGGGAGCTATACAACCAAAGCTTACGGAGGATCCTCCTATAGCGAAGGTTAAAAAGTTCTTTGATCTTCTTGAAGCTTCACAACAGCCGCTGCATGGACACAATGATATGACACTTCTCACTTTTGTGACTAGACTTACGGCAATTAAGTCTAAGTATTTTTTTCTAATAACTGCTACAACGACCTCATCAATTTGTTCATCGATGTCGTTCCAACCAAAGTACCTAAAGATATGTATTAGTTGACGAAAATTCTTTCCGGTCGTGGTATGAACTACGAGAAGATTGATGTATGTCCGGACAACTGCATGCTTTTCTGAAGAGGGCATGCCAACGAGAACAAATATTTAAAATATGGTCAACCAAGGTTTGTCAAACTTGTTAATAACGATGGTGATACTGTGATGACAGAAGTCGCACGTAAGCAGACTTAATAGATTGGGTTCATGTATTATTGTGGTTGTTAATAACTGAGGATATGTCGATTTTTGCCTTAATTACGTCGGCCCTAGCTGACGTAATTGATCGAGTTTTCTGTAGTGGTGGCGGCCGCACGATGTGCCGGGATGATGGGCGCGCGACCACCATCGGATCCCGGCGTCGGCTGCTCCTGGACGACGACGTCACAGACGGCAGAGCGGCGACGTCACGGCAGCGACGACATTGGCAAGGTCTCGACGGCGGAGCGGCGGCATCACGATAGCGACGGCATCGGCGAGGTCTCGACGGCGTCGCAGTGTAGCGCGGGCGTGCGGCGGCGCCGCCGCCGCCGACACGCCGGAAGAGAAGAGGAACGGTAAGTTTTTTTGTTAATTGTTAATTAGTAATTGTTAGAGTTATGTTAATTGTAAAATGATCAAAAAGAAAATTTTGTAATTGATTGACTTATAGATTAAGATTTAATGGTTAAGTATACAATTAGTGGTTAATGACAGTAATTAGATATTATTGACTCGTTGACTAAGACGGACCCATTTATATAAGATACGTAACGATATAGAAATTCTATTTTCTTAACAGCATGTATAACTATGTTGACGACGACGGCTGAGGCGGCACGCGCACGATGGGATGCAGGTACAGGTCGTTCTTCCTCCTGACGGTGATGCCCATCGCCTCCGTCATGTCCAGCTCGCTCGGCTGCAACCCGTCGGCGAGCTCCCAGTCGAAGTGGTAGAGCAGAGCTGCGAGAACCAGCTCCATGTTGCACAACGCGAAGGCCATTCCGGGACATATCCTCCTCCCCGCGCCGAACGGCACGTACTCGAAGTCCGTGCCCTTGAAGTCGACCGTGTCACGCTCGAACCGCTCCGGCTTGAACTCCTCCGCGGCCTCCCAGTGTTCAGGGTCCCTGGCGATGGCCCACGCGTTCACGAGCACCGTGGCGCCCTTCGGCACGTGGTACCCGAGGACCTCGCATGGCTCCATGGACTCCCTTGGGATGAGCAGCGGCGCCGGCGGATGCAGCCTCAGGGTTTCCTTGATCACCAGCTTCAGGTACTTTATCTGAGCCAGGTCGTCCTCGGTCACCTTCGGCTTCCCGTTTAGGTTGCTGCGAAGCTCGTCTTGTGCTCTCTTCATCACGTCTGGGTTTCTCATCAGCTCCGAGACTGCCCACTGGAGTGTCGTTGCTGACGTCTCGCTTCCGGCACTGAATAGATCCTGTACTTATGTTGATGACGCGGGATTAATTGGTTAATTAATTAGTTTCAACCAGGAAATTATATAATGAAGTGTAGTACTTATAACAAATAGAGATGTTTTTGGAAGCTAGCTCGCTGCTTACGTACAAGGATGACGGCTTTGATGGTTCCCATGGTGAGAGGCGAGTCGTCGTCGAGGCCGCCCTCCTTCTGTATCCTCAAGAGCACGTCCAGTAGGTCCTCCTCCTCCTCCTCCTCCTCGACTGATGTGCCGCCGTTGTTCGCGGCTTTCTGTTCTTCGTGTTGCTTGATTGCGGCATCCATCAGCTCAAAGCCCTTCTTATGGTTAGCGTGCGCTAGCTTCGTCGTGCTGGTGACGAGGTTGACGAGCCGGGACGACGGGAACAGGTCGCCGAGGCTGAACCCGGAGACGAGCTTGAGCCCCTCATCGAGCAACGCCAAGAACTCGTCGCGCCTCCTGAATCTGCCCCCGATGATGGTGCGCACCGCCGCGTCGGTCACCAGCACGGAGATCTTCTGGGTGACGTTGACGACGACGGCCCGCCGCCCCGCTGGCTCGGCGACGGCGGCGGCGACGGCGGCGACGAGGCGCGACGTCTCGTCCTCCCGGACGCGGCGGAACGAGCGGACGCGGCGGGCGCTGAGAAGCTCGAGGATGCTGACCTTGCGGAGCCGCCGCCACTGGTCGCCGTAGGGCGCGAACACCAGGCCCTGCCCGTCCGCCGTCATGACCCTGATGGTCGGGCTCTGCGGCCGCGTGGCGAACGTGGCGTCGTGCGTCCGCATCACCTCGCGCGCCGCGGCCGGGGACGTGGCCACCACCACGGGGACCTCGCCCAGCTTGAGGTACATGAGCGGCGCGTCCAGACGGCGCGCGAGGTCGGCCATGGCGCGGTGCACGAGCGGCTTGCCGAGGAGGTGGTGCAGGCTGCCGATCACCGGCAGACGCCACGGGCCGGGCGGCAGCCTACTCATCTTCTTCTCGTCGTCATCGACTACACCGCCGCCGCCGCGCCCCTTCCGGCGGAGCTTGCTGAGCAGCAGCAGGAGAGGGAGGAGCAGAGCCACCAAGAGGAAGAGGTAGTAACCAGCTGCCGTCGCTGGTTCCATGACACCGGCGAGAGTTTGACGGAAATGGATCGACCAAGAACGATGCCAGCCGGCCACGTGCTGGTGGTCGTCTATATATGGAACACGCACAAGGAGATCTGAAAACGGCGGAGCACACGAAGCGTGCGTGCACGGCAACGCCAAATTAATCAACGTCGTGCTAGAGGTAGTAGCACACGTTCGTAGATGCACTGTGCGCCTCAGCTGGCTTGTCGACGAACCTTGCCCTGTCCAATCATCTGTACCTATCGGCGACGGATGACCGGAGCGGCTGTCTGTTTCTATTCACCAAGCATTCACACACTCTTGCATGTGCAGGCACGTGGGCGTGGCCATGACGAGCACCATAATAGTAACTTGAGGACTAGGACCACGTCGTCGTCATCCATCGTTTTC
Source organism: Tuctoria greenei (assembly GCA_036927565.1). NCBI lineage: Eukaryota > Viridiplantae > Streptophyta > Magnoliopsida > Poales > Poaceae > Tuctoria > Tuctoria greenei. Next base: position 196,703,924 of record JAYESD010000007.1, read on the forward strand.
CCGGAGCCGGCAACTCTTCACGGCCGGGCCGGCTGAGATGCCGTCCGTGTTCGGCGGCGACCCCGGCCGGCAGCGTTCCGCTCTCCGACATGGGAACCACAGCTTTAATTTGCAGCAAAGACAAGCCACTCTGCTCCAAAAACGCCGTATGCTTGGTCCACCTCTGCATTGTCGCTTCGGGGCGGCAAGTACGACGCCTCCCCGGGCATGGCGCCAAACTGAATAGGTGACGCGTAATCGAAGTTGGTATCGTCAGTTTGGAGTCTGTCTACATCCTCCGTCAATCTCAACCAACAACCCAACCCAGATGTCGACGCCGGCGTGTGCCCTAGGCCTGCCACTCAGATTCATTTCTTATCTTACACCCCCTACGTGTAATAGATTCATTTCGTATGTACTGTGGGAGTGTACATCAGTACATGTCCAAGTCTACCTGCAAAACGTTACGAACAACGAGCAACAGTGCAAACACGAGGAGGGTATATCGTTCCTCCCGTTGAGGGAAGCGTGCCTACTGACAAATGAACAAGTCGTTGCTAGCAAGAGAATGTAACTAAATATTGCCGTTTCAGAGATCTCATCTCAAATTGCGCAACCTTTTCTTACCTGCAGGATGCAGCAAAGAACATTTCTGAGGAAGGGCGCTCTAATAGAGCATACAAGAAAGAGAAGGCATCAATAACAATCCACGAATGTATATACAAACTTGCCAAAGACATGCCGTAGGTCCAGAGAGAGCATTCAGGGATTCAGTTTGTTAACCTAGCACAAAATATACCAGCCTAATGTCATGACACGATTAGCAAACTAGAAAATACACGAGCCTAATCACAAACCAAAAAAATAATACAGACTAATCAGCATGGCCAAATGCCACAAAACCAATTAGGCATCACTTCGTTAAATATAGACTTCAAGTGACATGCTATACTAGACTAGGCAGGAATCAGGGTAAATGTACACCGCAAACTGAAACCACACTCCACACTGGCAGAGGGCTGAAGCACACAAACAAAGCACTTTGCAGATTGTGGCGCGAGTTACTCGCCCAAAACAAGCTTCTTGTAAAGAGCGAGTATATCCTTCTTGGCAGGGTTCTTTAGCTCCAGCAACTGCGCACCAAATCCATGCTTAGTCAGCTCCTCTTTCAGCTTGGCGATGGTGAACTTTTTATAGCCAACTGGACTGCCATCTTTTATATCCGTGCTAACTGTGACTGTGACACTATCTTCCCCCATATGAACAGAACCACCGTCCTCAGTTTGGACATTATGCTTCAACGGGCCAGTGTTGGTTTTGGTTCTTTTTCTGCTCCTTTCCGGCTGGTCAATGTCCATATCCTGGACAGACTCCATGCCTGCTTCATTCTCTCTCAATCTTTTACCCCTAGTGGTAGTCCGGAGTTTGCCATCCAGTGCAGTTTCAACAAGTCGGATTGATGTCAGCTCCTGATGGAGTATATCAAGTTTACCTTGGGTGGATTGTAGCTGTAGAGATAAGGCTTCTGCACGCTTATTAGCTTCAGCTCTAGCCGCACGTTCTGTTGCCAAAAGGCTCTCGAGGACATGTACAGTACTGGACCTCTGTTCATTGCTTCGGTTCAGTAAATCGTCCATTTCTTTCTCCCTCTCAGCAACCCTACTCTCAAGCAAGGTAACCTTTGACCAGGCATCGGATTCAGAATTGTGCATCCTCTGAACTTCACCTAATAGATTTACTTTCTCCTGTTCTAATCTGTCAACTTGTCTTTGAATTCTCTCAATAACTGCTACTTTTTCCATTGACAACCGTTGTGCTTCATCCTTCTCTTTCTGGTATGCAATAGCCTCAGTCCTAGCTGCATCAGCCAACTCAGTAGCTTTCTTTGCATCCCTTTCTGCAGACTTGCATCTTTCTTCTGCCTCATCATATTTCTTACATTCAGACAAGAACTTCTCTTGAAGATGGTTTTTTTCTTGTTCAAGCATTCTAGCTTGCTTTTCATATGATACGGCTCTCTCTCTTACAAATTCTAATTTGCTTGTTAGTTCTTTGATTTCATCCTTCAAGGTCATCGTTTCCTTGTTATTACTCTGTGTTTTTGATTCCGCAACCTAAAGTTGTGTTCAAGCATCAGAAAAATATAGTTCAATTAAAATGGAATGCATCTATTAAAATGAAGATTGAAATGCTAATCACAATGCAGCTATTACCTGCAAGCGCTCAACCAACACACTTTCTTCACTCTCTGCATGCCTAATCTTTGCATTTAATCTCCTTATTTCGTCTTCCTGTCAGTAATAAAATATCATCAGATACATGCAAGATCAAATGACAAGCATCAAACAAATATAAACTGGGGGAGGGAGGGAGGGAGGGGGGGATTGGACCTTTTCCTCCAAATGTGCAGCAAATTCTGCCCTTATAGCACTTTCCCTTTCTTGCGCGATTTTGTTTATCTGATCTTGCACTGATGCTAATCTCTCTAGGGCAGTTTTGGCCTGCGCAGCAGCTGATTCATATTTCTTCCTCCATTCTGCAGCCTCATCTTGAGCTGAGGCTGCTTGTTCGCGAGCCGCCCCCAACTTTCCCTCTGCGGAGCTATATCTAGACTCAAGAGATGCCAACTGAGCAACATGTCTATCTTGTTCAGCCTTGTTCTGCGAAACAGACTGCTCATGTTTTGCCCTCCAATCAGTGCATTCATGACGGACATGATCAAGTTCTTTAGATATGCTCACACAGCGTTCTTCTAAAGTGCTGCACTTGGTCCTCAGGTTTGCAAGATGACCAGTAAGGTCAGCAGAGGCTTTTTGCTTTTCATTTATAGCAGCCTCATAGCGCTTCAGGTATTCAGATTTGTGTGCCTCGCTAGCTTCGAGTTGCTTCTTTAGAAGTTCCAGCTGATCTTCATTTGACCGACATCTTAGAGCAAAGGAACTCCTCGATGACTCAGCTTCATTTATTAACTTCAAGCAGAGATCCAATATAGGCCCTTCCAAACTGGAAGCATAATATTATCAAATTCTTAGATATGCCAAAACATAAGTTGAAATTTACAAACTAAAATCAAAATTGTAGAATTATATACAACAACAACAACAAAGCCTTTGTCCCAAGCACGTTGGGGTAGGCTTCCAGACAAATGAGTATGATGCTAAGGAAGTTCTCAGCAAATGGCTACAGCTATATTACATTTGTCCTGTGACATTACAATAACTCGTTACCACAATCATACACGACAATGTAGTCACAGAGCATCTACTATTAAATAAAACCAAGTTCAACATTAAAAACAAAACTGGGCTCCGAAGTCCCACCATGACATCATGAACTGTAAATATGTGTAAAATTATCATTTAGCGATGTTGTGAATGGCACTTCTGGCCTTGAGCGAACACATAGCTATGAGACCCCCTCACGATGCAATGCAATAGAATTTGCATGATGCATAAGGTAAATCTCAAGGGAAAAAACTATCCTAGTGCTTGAAATTACCGATAAAAATCGATGAAATAGTGAATGACACTTGCAGAAAAGAATACAGTGATGACAAAAACATTGACAACTTTCAATTCTGATTTTATCTTCTGAAAGCAACAAAGAAACTGATCATAAGGTACGAGCATGAAATTTTGAAGGCTCAGAGGAAGGGACAAACCATATTCTTAAAAATGATGCAAGCATTCTCCATTTTCCTGGGCCAGAACAAGAAGTTTCATATTCAGTGAGTGAAGCTTCCAGAACCTGCAAAAAATGTTGTGTCGTCTCAGCATCAAATGAAAATAATGAGGCAAGCAAATTTAGGCCCCTTTTGGTACTGTTCCAGATTCACAAAGAATCAGAAACAGTTCCATTTCAACCCAGAATCGGTTTCAGACAATGGAACAAAATCACTTTAGAACCGTTTGACTAACATTTCTGTTTCAGTAACATTAGAAATAAAAGAAAGGATGCACTGACCCATTTACCTCTGGCTGTTTTGTGGTTTTTCTTTGTTTTCATTTGTGTTTATGTAATCATGTTGAATATTAAAAAAGTTGCCCTCTGGTCGTCCCCTCTGGTTTTATTTATTTTTCTTTTTTTCTTCCATTTTCTTTTTTTTCTCTGATTTTATTTCTTTTTTTCCTTCCATTTTCTTTTTCTCTCCCAGTCTCTTCTTTCTAGAACCTTCCCGGGAAAGGTTGTGGTCTGGGAATCTATTTCACCGTGGGTGCTCGGTTTGGGTGGCGTCTCTTCTTTTAGAACCTTCCCGGGAAAGGTTGTGGTCTGGGAATCCATTTCACTGTGGGTGCTCGGTTTGGGTGGCAGGCCTCCTAAATTCGCTCCGCTGCCCGCCTTCTTGTAGTGCCGGCTCTTTCTGGTGATTCGACTCTCTAGTTCAATTTCCGGTTCCGGTTCTTCCCGTTCCGATTCTACTATTTCACCATTTGGATGAGATTCTACTGATTCACTAGTGAATCGGAACCTATTCACCCATCCAAACGGGCCCTTATAAACAGTGCATTGAATACTAGTCCATAAAAATCCCTCAGATGCCGTGAGCTCCATTCTAAAGATGTTGTCAATCTACCTTTTATTAATATTTTGTGATGTGTCCTGTCTTCCCATCTGATGATCTGAACATAAAAGCTTCTCTATTTTACATTTAGATTAGATAATCTGTGGCGAGGAACTAGCCTACAGTTTTCCATATTAAAAAAGGTCCAGGTAAAAGAATTTTAAATATACATCCCACTTGATGGTTACAACAATGAGACGATGGAAAGGTATATCAACAGAGTAATCAAGGATTGATACATGTCACAATGAAGAAATACCTGGATCACACCAGAAACTTTGACACCAGATGCAGAGCATGCCGCTCGAATTTTTTTCTCCATGTTTTTTATTGCAGTTGAGCACTGCTTATCAGCCTCTAAAAAGGCACTCTTTTTGTAATCCTAAACAAATGGAAACATTGGTAAATACATGACAGCAAAAAGATCAACAATACAACAAAAGAATATCAATGAACAACTGGATAACAATTTTCCTACTCTAAGTGGCCCGATCATAGAGCCAAGGCTCCATTACATCATGGCTAGTAAAGTGTAATGTATGTGTCCATTTCACGGGCAGATGGGCAGTGAATGCATAGCACCCACGGCGGTGACATGTGTACAGACGCCTATGATATTGAGAAAAAATCAGAAGAGAAAAGAGAGTGAGCAGATAAGGGACTGATCCAATATCACCCTCACAAACAGCAACTATAATTCTCAATACAGTACCAGAAGTCAAACACCACCTCCTAAAGGAAACCCACATTCTGCTACCCTTTGCATCCCTTGTGTTCTGCTGGATGGACCCATCAAATGGAGGAACTGCAATCTGTAGGAACATCCAGCGGGCAACAAGGGCTCTGCGACGGCAAGAGAGCAGCAACAGGGGGAACGGACACACGCCAGATAGAGCTGATCCACAGGTAGCCGCATCCTCCAAAACCCTTCATACAGCCTCTTACACCTATCTATCGCAAGGCAAGGCCGCCTAGACATTTCAGCAATGCAGAATTGATGCTGAGGTGGCACCTCAATAACCATGATGCTTGATTGAGTCATACAACTTATGATCAAAAGTAAAGAAGCATATATTGCATCGTCATTTACTAATTTCGAAGGAGAATATATCCAGGTCACGTATACCTAACAAAATGACTTATGTAGTTCCGTGTTCTCAACTGACTTGTATGTATAAAAGTTTGAATGTATCATAATACAAAAGTAGATAGTACACCAACAATAATTAGATAGGTAGAAAAGTCAGTGTGCTGCTAAATGTCAGTACGATGTCATATCATTCACATAGTTACAGAATCAAAAAGTCGCACATCAAATCCAACTGAAAAGCTTACTGCAATATTATTTCAGTTGAAAGTAAGTAGAGGTCACACACCTTAACATAGAGCAGATTTTTGGTGAAATATTACACTAACACATGGGTTCACTTTGTCGTCAACCAAGCAATATGAAAGATCTCATAGACATTCCTTGAATGATTACAAGAGAAGTGACAAACGCACCTGAAATGCCTTTCTGCAGAAGTTATTAAGAAGTTTCTCATAATGGGCGCGTGAAGTACCAGTTCCAACAGCAGCATTATTGTATGCATCAAGTGCCTTTCTTAAAGCAGCCTCATGCGCATCCCTTAAAGCATCCTAAAAGTTACAAGGTTAGCACATGCTACAATGTTGACCGCACAGCTATTTACTGAAATTTTGACTTACTTCTTCAGCTAATGTGCTGCCATTGAAAGATGACATGTAGATCTCAGTAGCGTAGTCATAGGCCCTGCGGCATTCTGCTTCTTCAACGCTCTGTAGTCAAATATAGGAAGCAGCTAAAGTGTTCAACTCAAGATGGCACAAATAGATTATTTAGTAAAACAAAAATAACCACGATTTCAACCACTCAATATGGAACATATGTCCTGATACATCCTCATATTTTCTAAGTGTATCTTATAATCTGAGCAATATACTACAGAGGTTCAATGGCAAAGTGTTAACAACGGCTATATATCTAATACATTATATTCTGATTCACCACCCGGATATATCCACTATTTAAAAGGAAGCCAAGGATAGCAAAGGCTCAATAGCAGTGAACAGATTTTGCTTATGGTCCATTGGTGCCATAATTTGTATAATTTATTTTGATTGACATCTGAGTTATTTATTTACCAAATATTGGATCATTGAATTTCCATTAGAGCAGGCTGATCGGCACAATGGCACTGATTTACTTTTTCACAACGTCCATTGTAACTGTACTTCACTATTTCGTATTTTTTCTGACATTACAAATAGTTAAACAATTGTCCATGCAGAAAATAGTTGAGATATTGCTTTTTATGAGCATGATGTTGAATTGTTGATAGATTTTTAATCCTTTAATGATCCAAATGATTGCACTCGATATGCATCATTTCAGACATGCTCTCGTGCCCCTGGTAAGTAATAAAATACCTGCCATGAGGATGCTATTGTAGGCACAGCTCCATTGTTTATTGCATCCAGGAATGACTGTGTAACACCAGCTAGCACCGGTCCGGTCATTATAGTACCAGCAACTTGCTTAGGCCTTGTCCTCTCAAAAACAAACCTTGTTAATTCATCCAGTCCAGCTTGAAATTCAGGCCTCAATTTCTCCAGCTGTCAAAAACATTATCAGTCTAAAATGAGCTAAGAAAACAATTACTCTATTCAGTGCATCCTTCCATAAGGAATATAAAGGAGAGGAGGGCTTACAGGAATTTGATCAAGATGTTGAAGTTCATTTTCATTGTTCAATGGCCGCACCAGGGTGAAACATTCTCTATCCGGAAAGAGGGCACGAATTGACTCTCGGATCTACGACAACGTGCATAAACAATTGCAATTGTAAGCAAGAATGTTAAACTAACAGTGAAATATACTGAAATACATCGTAGAGGATTTTGTGAACTTTGAAGCTACAATGCGTACGAGACAACAACAAGAATATATAATTACAGATACCTCATTTTTAGAATAAATGTCCTTTCCTCTGCCTTCAAGAGGCCTCAATGCAATTTCCAGGTAATCACGTGGAGTTATTTTTCTATCATTCTCAACTAAATCTAGATAGAAATCCTAAAAGAAATGATAGCTTCATTAGAGTGAGCAAAAAAACTCATCTGTCGGTTAAGAAGAAATTCTTGAAAAGAAATTTCTCAAACTCAGGGAGCCAATTACCCTCAGTAGCCACATGAATATAGGAGAAAATTGCCCAAGCTCAGATGCAGTAGCCCTCCCACCATTTGCCCTCACACGGATATGCTTGGTCATTTCAGTAACAAGTGAAAGGCGATCAAGGGCTGCCTCGTCTATGCCACCCATCTGCAGGGAATGAGAAAATATATTTCTTCATGTGAGCATGTTCAGTCCCAAGTGTAACATGACAGTGAATTGTTAAGATATCTATGTGCTCATGTCATCACATAATGACATAATTCAAATTTGATTGTATAGATTAGATGATTAGTATCACTTATCATATGCAAGAGCTTCTGAACTGACATAGGAGAGAAATTTTCCACTAACTTTACCCACCAATCTTTGTGTACATATATCATTTTGAAACCTTAGATTAGCTACATCAAATGTCTCATACTCATCTTGAACACTACCATGTTGAACCTGGACTCCTCTAAACTGGTACGTGGGTGAGGTTTTTGAGTTAGAATACAGCAGGTAAATGATCACTTTGTTGGTGTTTATGCCTCAATGAATTTTCTCTCTTGCACACTAGGTGTTTTTAATCCCTCTCCCTCTCTGTTTTCCTCTCTTCTCTAATGAGGGCTGAACTCAGTGGGTATGAGCGAATGCAGCTGAGGTGCTTTGGGAAGAACACTTCCCCTCCTTTTATGGCCCTGATCTGGAACACAAAAGAGTGTTCCAGCGCTGCTATAGTGTGACGGTTGCTACAGTGCTGATTCCAGCATTTTCTCCCACGTATTCTAACTACTCTGCTGAGCAGATTCTACCCCTAAACCTCACTAGCAGATGATGATTAGCGAGGAACACATTTGACTCGCATACGGGCCATTGATATTTACAACCAAATGGCCTTTATCTATTTTCAACCCTACCAGCAAGAAATATCACAATAGCCGATCACTCCCTCCAGTTGTCAATTGATGATGTTAGGACAACTTTCCTTGAATCATTTTTGGCTAAAAGTATTGTCTTATCTATGACACGAATTAGTATCATTAGGCCCATCATGAATTATATTTTCGGCATACTCATTTGATGCCGTAGATGTTGATGCTTTTCTCTATAAAAATTGGTAAGACTTAAACCAGTTTGACTTATACCGGCTCAGGAAATAAGCTTTTTTTAGAGGAGGAAATAAACTTATTTTTGGGACAGAGGTTGTAGTTGGCAGGTATAGAAAAAAGGCCCATTTGAGCTGATTCTGGTAAAGATATCAGAATTATAATGGCCATATGGATCAATCAGTTTAAGAGGCAACAAATACCAACAGTATTAGGGGTGAAGTTGAGGTTGAGGTAAACCGTAACAAGAGAGATGGAAAGAGGAAAACATTGTGCAAACCTGATTATATATAAACATGCTCGATAGTAGGACTGCCAAGGAGAATATCTGAACGCTGTAGGTGCCCTATAAAAGAGAGAAAATGTGAATAAAGGTTGTAGCATTCCCCCTTTTTGCTTCTCCCGGAATGAAGATAAAAAATGATTCAATGCATGGATGGAGACAGGGAAATCAGCAACCCCTAACAGCTAAAACAGGAACATCATTGAAAACATTTAAAATTCAAAGTTGCAAGGAAACAAAGTGATAAAACAAAGATATATTGTTACCGTCTGGTCAAAGGCATCGATGCCCTCACTGTCAAGTAGCAAAAGACTGTACTCAGTTCCATCAAGGGCCGTTCTCTTTATTGGGGCACTCCACATCCAAAGGCCCTTGGTGCAGGGCCGATGGGTACTCGCAACTTTAAATCCACTGCTCCTTCCAAGGAGCTGCCAAAAATGAAAAGATAAGCTGTCATCCTCTTTGATAGGAAATTTAGCAAAAACATAACACAGCCTGTTTTTTCAATGAAGGATCAGATTTAAACTGCAGGCTATACGTATCAAATGGCAGGTTTGAAACACTAACTACGCACATTTGAAGACAACAGTTGATTTTTTTTTTTTTGATTTATTTCACCTTCCGCGCGGAGATGCATCAGCATCAGTTTTGGTTCCTAGTTAGTCAATTACTTACAAATCTTGTTAAACCAGCTCTGCACTGTCACCTAGAAACCAACCAACCAAACAGGATGATCAGGGCGGGGGGGGGGGGGGGGGGGGGGGGAAGGCTGAGGCGGGCGGAACCTGGTTGAGGATGAAGCTCTTCCCCTGGCGCGCGCGGCCGCAGACGGAGACGACCCCGACCGGTCCCTTGACGAGCTGCAGCGCGGCGACGGCCTCCGGGTCCATCCGGAACCGGCCGCGCTCGTCGCAGTAGACCAGACGCACCGGCCGCCCGCCGCCGCCGGCTCCGTCCGTCGAGAACGGCGACCGCGGGGTCGCCGGGGTCCACGGCGAGCGCGGGGTGCCTGCCGCCGCCAACGGCGAGGGTGGCGATGGCGATGGCGACGACGCGTCGCCCCCGCGGGCGCGGCCCCGCTCCTTGGAGGCGGAGCCGCGGAGGCCCAGCATCTGCATCATCGCGGCCTCCCTCGGCTAGGGTTTGGGGATTTTGGGTGGGGGGAGCGGTGTGGTCCTACTCCTCGCGCTTCTTCCACCCGCAGCAGGGGCAGGGGGCTTCAGGTTTCTTCCTTTTGCGCGTTGTTGCGTTGCCTTTTTCCGTGGGAATGGGACGGTTCCTTTTTCGTTGGAAGGGAAGGGCAGGGCGGCCCACGGCGGACGGACGGTTGATGGCTCGCTTCGCCTCCCGTGATCGTGAAGACAGGCACGGCTTGGGCGGTGCGTACTTTCCATCCTTCGTTTACCTGGCGCTGGCTCTGCCTCTGCACCGGCATGGTCGGTCATCAATCTTCGTGCTAGGGTTGACTTTGGTTTGAACAGCTCTACCGCCAGCTATGGCATGGGCCGAGATTACAGCCCCATGCACACAAGATCCAAGGCTCCAGGTCCGTGTCCGACTCATGCGAATTTTCTCATATGTGCTCCTGTCATTTACTCCCTCCTGATTCAAAATATTTGGCATCGATTAGTTTATTTTTATCATTTACTCTCTTCTGATTCGAAATATTTGTCGCCGATTAGTTTTTAATTTTATTAAATTATCGTTGTCACAAAAATCATTGTCTTTTCTAGCATAGACAATACCTTGAGTTCATTATTTCAACTAAAAATAAGTTATCTTGAGTTTGGTTTTTGCATTGTATATATCTAAGTATAAATTTTGTTGAAATAATGCTTCCTTGACATATGGAATTCTATAGCTCTATGAAATGTTAACTTTTCCCTCTGTATATTCTTGTTTCTCTACAATGCTACATACCGTCTCTATATGCACATGAAATCAATCTTGCTTCTCGTTGTCTCGTCATCTTAATCACTCAAGAAGTATCACTATTTCTATGTTATCGGGTAATCATATATAATGAAGAATCGTCAAGGCTAGCCCTCAGTGTTAGGACCGTGTATCCAGATTCGATTTCTTCTGAACTCAAAGTGCCATCACATTCATTATTAGAATAATATTCTGGTGTTTCTCATGCATGAAGTTACAATAGTAGTACATCGTTTTTCCGATGGATGCCGTTAATTTCTTAAAGGTCGCGACTTTAAAAGTCGTGTGTGTTTATAAGGTTTATTGTGTCTGTATTGTATGTAGGTGTGCGTGACTAATGTAAATAGTGTGTACACACATAGGCATATGCTACAACTGACTTAAAAAATAAAGATAGAGTCAGTTATCTGGTTATCTATGATTTCCTGTTGCTCAATTATATTAGTATATTTATATTCAATTTTTTCATGTTACCTTGGCCTTTTACCTTTTTGTTTCTCAAAATAAGATTAGAAGTAGAAGGGATCAAGGGAAAATCAGTTCCAGTTTTTTCTCACTGAATTTTTTCGCTCCATTATCCTCACTCCCAACCCCAAACAGCCGGAGCCCGCGGATTCCGCTACGCTTCTCACTCCCACCATGCTTCTGCTCCACTGCTCCCCGCGTCTCCTCCTCCGCCCCTCCCCATCTCACCGCCTCGCCGCAGTCCCACTCACTCTCTCCGCCCGCCGCTCCCTCCGTTCAACCGCCATCAGCGCCGAGCCGGAATCGCCGTCCACGTCCGCCGTGGACACCCCGGACGCTGGCGCTGGCACAAGCGAGCCCGATGGCGAGGGCCCCGTGGAGCTCCGCGCCCCAACGCTCTTCTCCGTCGACGACAACCCCACCCCGCTCCAGACAGCCACCAGCGTCCTCCTCACCGGCGCCGTCTCCATCTTCCTCTTCCGCTCCCTCCGCCGCCGCGCCCGCCGCGCCAAGGAGCTCGTATGTACATCCCTCCGCTGATTCTCTCCGCCCCAGTTACCCGCATCATTTGCTCCCCAACGAAGAAGTACTGATGCGTTTCTTGTGTGGTTGATTGCTCGGCGCAGAGGGTGCGGTCGAGCGGGGTACAGAAGAAGCCCAACAACCTAACCGAGGAGGCCCTGGAGAGTCTGAGGCTGGTGAGCGCCTCGCCGGTCGAGACTGATAAACCGCCCTCGCCGGTCCAGGTTCTTCTGGGCGGGATTGCCGCGGGTGTCATTGCCGTCATCCTTTATAAGTTCACCACCACCATTGAGGCCTCGCTTAACCGGCAGACAATCTCCGACAACTTCTCGGTCAGCTCCTCACAATCTTCTCCTTGTGGCTTATTCGTTCATTAAATGCTCGCATTGTCATTACCATTTGTGAGTAGATGTCGCATTCTGGTTCGCCCGCGCTTGCAATTATTTGTTAGTAGAGAATTGAAAGTTAAGGAGGAACGGTAGCACTCAGTCTATGGGGAAGAAAAATGGACTCGTAGTGAGCTGTGATCAGCCCTGTAGTATTTCCCTTTTTTTTTTGGGTGCTTGTCAAGTTTATAAATTATTTGGAGCTAGCACTTCGGATATTCTGAAGCCATATAACTTCTACTTTATGTGTTTCCATTGATACACTTCATGTGCATTAATCTTAGTGTTCGGCTACTAATGTTAGTGGAGTCACTGACTCGTTAAGGATTGCTTGATGTAGTGGTGCAAATGAGACAAAAATCCTGTAACTGTGCAAGAGCATGATTTTTTATACTTTGATTTTATTGCTCTTGCTGAGATCAGCGCTGATTCCCTGTGGCTGGAAAATGAAATATGTCTCTCTTTGGCAGGAATTCAATATAGTGGTCCTTCCATGATGAACACATTGCATATCTAGAATAGGAATTTTTAGACTGCCGTAGCGTTGCTTGTCTTTCTTTTTGAACAAGTGACCTTTTAACTGTGCTTGGTCTAAGATGTGAAGAATAGCGCTACATGAACGTCCGATCGTCGGCCATCAAGAAAGCATCCTGCTGGCTGTAATACATGGTACTCGGACGAATATCCTAAATGGTTGAGGTAACTGAACCACACAAGAGTTGGCTGCATGTATCCTAATCGGATGGCTGTTTATCCTCTTTCCGGTAGACACAGAATAGAGGAGCCAGCAGAGCTCAGCACAGAACCACAATGCAGATATTCAGAACAAGAAAGAAGAATGGAGGATGAAAGCAATTTGATCTTCTTGGCTGGGGTCTATCCAGATCCTTTTAAATATGCTGCAATTACCTAGTAGTAGCTTCCCTCAAACCTAATTAACCAATCTGGTGGCTTTGCCAGATTAAACAATGATCAAATAAAATATGAAGGCTTAAACACCCCTTGCAAGTTTTTGAAAGAAAGATAATTTGTTAGCAAAATAGCAATAGGATTTGCTGCTCAGCACCAAGACACAAGCCACTCTACTTCCAGCTGAATATGGAAGCGCGCATGAGTTTTAGTTCAGCTGAATCTTCGGCTCTTCGCATGCCATGAGTTTCTTGGTTTGGCGTTTCGTCAAGATATCCACTTGCTCTCCCGCCACTTGTCAGGGGAATGTGGCACTAAACCATATGTGCTTTGAGTTTCGCATATTGCATGAGTGTGTCTCATCTCATGGGCCAAAAATAAAAATAAAAATAAAAAACATTATATCCAAGTCAGAAAAAAAATGTTTGATCTGTTTCCAGTGAAAATTAAAGAAGGTTATTTCTGCATAAATCTAGTGACTTTTGTTTGGTGTACTAGAGCAGTTTCGTGACTTTCAGCTGCTTTGCCACTGCCATATATGGTCTATTCTGTGCATTCACTGCTGAAACGATCAGTTATTCAATGAAATCAGGTATTAGAAAATCTCTCACTGGAAGCCTAAGGACTAGTATTGTCACTCTTATCGCCTGAATTGTGTGCTAGTACCAGGCAACTGAGCATGATGTTGTTTATCATGTATGTATGTGTATATATATATATATATATATATATATATATATATATATATATATATATATATATATATATATATATACACACACACACTAATACAGAGACACCATCTATGTACCATTAAATTTGTCAGTTTATCATCTTGATGTATAAGTAGTATGCATCTTGATGTCATCTAATATTACATGTGTACACATATCAGTTTATTTGAGGTCTTGCCTTTTGGAACAAGTAATACCTTTTCTGTCACACCTCACACACACAATCATGTACATCCTGCAAGGCACAGTGCTGTGTCATTGGTTTGTATGTTGTAGCTTTTGATATGCTTAGTGTTTGTTATAGCTACATTACAATGATTTAATTTCTAATATATTTCAATTTCATCTTTATTCAGGTTCGTCAGATAACAATAACAATAAGGTGCAAATTCATCCATTTCTCCTCTGTTATCCTCCCAACTGGCTTGTCACTGCTTATCCTAAAATAAATGGTGTTCTATTTTTTTTCAGAACAATCATTACTGGGCTGTGCTACCTAGCAACTTCTGTGTTTGGAGTCAACGCAGTGGGTTTAACTTTGTATTCCCTCCAGCTCACTTTTGCGTCTGTCATGGACGAAAACCCCAGCAGCTCCTCCACAGGGAACACTGCTGAGGAGTCCAACACAACGGCATCATCTGATAGCTCCACAAGTAACAGGGAATCAGCCAGTACTGACTTGCAGCGGATGTCTGATCAGAGTAAAAATTCAACAGAGTAGCAGAGTTGGTTGTGCCATACCCTTGGCTAAAGCTGAGGTGCGTGTATCAGACGATCGTTGTGAGCCTTCCTTTTTCATCTTATCGTCATTCCAAGTACAGTAGCGAGTTAAAAGAGATGCAGTTTGGGAGTCAAGCAATATTGGGTACAGATATTCAGAGTGGAAGACGGGACTGTAAATAGAGCCGTCAAACAAAAGCCGGTGCTGCAAAGAAGTCCATTCTGGTACAAGGTAGCTAGAACTATGGAAGGAATTTAGTTTTCTTTCTTATGGTATTCACATGTTATCAAAGGAGCTGGCAGCTGATCATATTCCAGTTGTAAGCTGAAGACTGCTGCTTGCATCAACAACGAAAGGCTCCTAGGCATTTGTTTTTTTTTTTTAATTATGTAAATTTCTCCTGTGCACGTGCATTCTGTCAACAAAGGCCTCAATATTCTTTGGACTTTTAAGCTATTCATTAGAACAATGAAGGGTGAGACGTTTTTATGTTCGCTATTGGGAAAGAACAAAAAAACTAACTACTCAAGAAAATACTTTATATGATATTGATTGCATCTTACCGCATGACATTTCACATATTTAAGTGAAAGAGTGATTGTGCAAACTAATTTTTTCAGCAATGATCGATTGCTTAAACTGACAGCGTGTACACTTTATGCCGGTTATGCATAACACAGCCACGGCGGCGCTTGCCTTGTTGGACGTGGTGAGCCCCGCGAGCGAAGAGCGCCGGCACCGCGTCCCTGCCGCGGAACGAGTACCACCCTTTCCCCTTGCACGGGCAGCGGCGACAGGGCGAACAAGTGGCAGAGCAAGAGGGCGTAGGGGTTGTGGTCGCGGCGCCAGTGCTCCACCACTGACATGGTCGAAGTAGGGCGCGCGGGGCTCGTAGTCGTAGGAGTTGTACGACGCTATGGCGGCGGCGGAGAGGAGGCCATTCTGGCGCGGTGGTGCGGCGTGCGGGGCAGCGGGGGCGGTTGGGTTTTCTACCGTCCCTTCCGAGGGAAGATCGGAAACTGATCGGTGCACAATCGAAGGTTGTGTACCGGAAATTGTTTCTATTGTCGAAGAGGCTAATTCTAAGTGTTTGAGATCTAAAATTTTTTTCCAGTCCACCATTAGATTTCTTTGAGATTGGTGCAAAGAAGTTTTCTTCTACCCAGCATTCTCTTCCTCCCGACTTCTCAGGTCGTGCCGGCTCTAGTGGCGGTGAGCGGCAAAACCCTGTGCTCCAGCCATGCATGCGACTCATCGCGCGGCGGTGACGGCCAGCATGCTGGCCCGAGACGGCGCAGCCTGGCATGAGCTACAGCGGCGGCGCGAGGCGAATACTGCAGCATCGGTGGCGGCGTGACGGCGAGGACTGCACCATCGGCGGCGGTGCAATGACGAAGGCGGGAGGAAGAAGAAGGTAGGATTTGTTTATATTTTTTGTTAATTGTTAATTCGTAATTGTAGGGTTATGTTAACTGTAAAATAATTAAAAAATTTGCATTTGATTAACCTATAGAATTGAGGATTAATGGTTAATTGCAAAAATAGTGATTAATGACGGTAATTAGTTCTTAATTGCCCGTTTTATGATTTTTTCTCTAATTTCAGGCACTTGAGAAATAGACAGACCCTTCTATTGGTGGGGGTTGCTAACTTTTACCTGAAATTAACATGTATCTTCTTTTGACCTACACTTATTAGACTAAATTGACAACTTTTATTTTTTTCTTACTATTTTCAGTACATTAACAAATTTGTTTCTATTCTAAAAAAATTTGTTTCTATAGTTAATATAAAATTCTACAAATACAGGAAAAATGGTAACAATTGTACGAATTTTCAAATAGATCTAAGGACACAAAACGTAAGTTGAAAAAAGATTTCCCGTGTGTTGGCATTTCAAATAAAGCACTTCAGTGGTAAAAGGACCACAGCAAAAATCGCTGGAGCAGCTGAGCTTAAAATCTACCATGTCCACCTTCGTCCAAATCTGGTGACCATGATCCATCCAAACCATGCTCACGGACTTCCGTCCCCTACAAAACCTCACCATGGCACGGCAGCGTGGCTCACTCAACACTCTCGCTTCCACAGTGCTCCTAAGACCATCGGCAATGGCCTCCCGCACCCTCCTTCCCCTTCTCCTCCTCCCTTTCTTCCTCTTCGTCGCCGCGGCTGCCGGCGACGTCGCGCAAGGCCCAACACCTCCGCCAGAGGCCACCACCAACCTAACCAGCATCCTGGCCAAGGGAGAGCAGTACACGACGCTGCTCCGCCTCCTCAACTCCACCCGCGTGAACGAGCAGCTGGTCAGCCAGCTGAAGAACTCGTACGACGGCCTGACCTTCTTCGCGCCGACGGACACCGCGTTCGCCAAGCTGAGGGCCGGCACGCTCAACGCGCTCACCGACCAGCAGCAGGTGCAGCTGGTGCTCTACCACGTGCTGCCCCGCTACTACAGCCTCGCCACGTTCCAGACGGCCAGCAACCCGCTGCGCACCGAGGCGTCGGGCCCGGGCGGCGCGTACAGCGTCAACGTCACCGCCAGCACCGAGAACAGCCTCGTCAACGTGTCCACCGGCGTCCTCGCCGCCGTGCCCGTCAGCAACACGCTGTTCGCCGAGTTCCCGCTCGCCGTGTACTCCGTCGACGACGTGCTGCTGCCGGAGCAGCTGTTCGGCAGCGGCAAGCAGCAGGCAAGCGAGGAGGCGTCCGCGCCGGCGGCGGCGCGGAACAAGGGCGCCGCTCCGAAGAGCGACGTGGCGGCGGAGCCATCGGCGGCGGCAGCTGGAACGGAGGAGGAAGACGACGAGAGCACCAACGCGGCGGCAGGAAGTGGGAGCGTGGAATGGAGTACGGTTGCTGCTGCTTTATCGGCTCTCGTGGCCGTTGCCAACATATAGTCGTCGCCCGCTCGGTGGGTCGTCGCTTGAGAAGTGCTGCGTGCGTTCTGTGTTTCTTCGGTTTCCTCGAACCTCCCTTACGTCTACGTACCCACTCCAGTCTCGCGACCATTTCCCACGGTTTTTGTATGTAATCATGCGTTTTATCTCGATGGCACACTACACTTGTATGAAACTTGCGCAAGCCATTACTTACATCGATCATCATCAAGCACACATCTACACATGGTACGAGTCTGTTGGTCAGGAATGGTGGAAGCTCATTCAACCTGGAGGAGTGGAGGCAGCTCTTTAGGAGCGCGTACGACCCAGCTTGGATGCCTTCCACGTAACAGTTTCGCACGTATATATTTAGATTCGTGCGAAACTGTTACGTGGAAGGCATCAGAGAATTTGTTTCCCGCTCGTTATTAGTGCTCTAAAACATGAAAAGAACGAAAGCCAACATACATAGAACTGGATAAACTACGGAATGTTTCTTTAATGCAAAAATACAGAATCGATGCCTTTTTAATTACCCGCAAACAGGAAATGTGTGCCACGACACATGCTCATGGAGTCATGGACTGAGGCGGCACTGACAACGACACAAGGTAGGCATGCATTTCTTTCAGTTATTTCGTCATCTACCGGATCTATACGCATGGAAACGGGGTAAGAAATACTGCTGCTCTGCTACTACTACTACAGGGTAGGTTGTAGGTAGATCTGAAGCGTGAATCGCCTAGCTGAGGACGATAGGAGGATGACGACGCCGGCGAGACGGCTACACTTGCGCTGCCTGTCGCGGCCACCACCACCACCGTCCAAACGCGGCGTAAACTTCACCATCAGGACCACGTACTACGTAGCAACGAATGAAACGCAGGTCCGCTCCGTTCATCGAGCTCTGCCATGCATGCATGCATGCGAGCTTGCTACCGACGAGCCTCTGGAAAGTCTCGTGTTCTTCTCTACCTACAGCCGGGCATAAGTCCAGCCGGACAGGTAAGCCGGCGCCATCTGCCTCAACTGCTGTTTTGTCACATACGAGTACCATACAAACAATAGCTGCTCCTGCTAGATGTACAAAAAGTTAAAAATCATGATAAATGATCGATAATGGGCTCCGAAATGTACTAGCTTGATTCTAGCCCAAAGTGTTAGTCCAAGAACATACTTTGAACCCAGGTGGCCGAGCTGCCAACCGGAGACTCGGACCAACCGAGCACCTGCTAGGCCGTCGGCCCTGCATTGACAAACTCTACAGTCTTAAAGCAACATTTCACTATTAATCAGAGAGATATATAGGATTCATGATATCTAAAAATTAATCGGTTAAAGATGTACCTTTTCTACAACGAACATTGGATCCAAATGCACAAAGCAAACCAGGAGATCAGTTGCGCGCAGCTCATGCTGTGCAGTCCGAGCCGCAAGACATGAAGATTGGACTACCATGTAGCTTAGAGAAACATGCAGGATAATACGAATCAGATTATATGCTAATTTATATACTACCTCTGTTTCATAAAAAATAATGTTTCCGGCAAGGAATAAACTGCGGGAATCTGTCCAAGCGACAATTAAATCGGCACAAAGAGTATTCCGTAATCGGCACAAAGAGTACTATTTTTACGGAATTCAGGATTGATTTCTGAGATTTGGCCAGAAATGGGAATGTTTTTAACGGCGATCACGCCAAACTCGAAACAAAGCTAGAAGTGGCACGAGGAGTGAAACCCGTGCTCGGTATCTCTCGCGGCCTCGAATCCCGACCCTCAACCAGCGTCAGGCCCTCGGCCGCCGCCGGTCTCCCGGATTCCGGGGACCTCAGGTGGGCGGAAAGTGTCGGCGGAGGAGGATCCCGCTGTACAAGAAACGAAGGTCGAGGCCGCCGCCGCCGCCGTCGGTTGAGGAGGAGAAGAGATGATCCTCCCGGTCGCGAAGCTCGGCACGCTGTTGCTGAAGACGATGTCCAAGCCCATCGCGAGCAGGCTCAAGGCGGAGGCCAGTCGCCACCCCAAGTTCCGGCAGCTCATCATCAACCTCGCCCAGGTGCCCCCTTCTGCCCATCTCCCCACCTTTTGGCTAGAAAAAGTGAAGTTCACTGATTCACTTGATACAAGTGTTGACAGAATGATTTAGAGATCTGTTCAGTATGCTAGCCTGCCTGGATCAGTGGTTTCGTGAAATAATTTACCATTCCTGTAGATCATGGGTGTCCAGACATTTGAAGAAACTAATAAGGACATGAAAAGAATTTCCCAAGCTAGGGCGTCTCACATTTACCTTTACCTGTATTGTTTGTGTGCATGAATCCTGCAAGCTTAATGGCTTGTCAAGTAGCAAGATAATTTTTGTATCTTTTTAAAAGAAAACATTAAAATATCTCGTTTTGGAGAATAACTCCCTTCCTATAACGTCAGTTTCTTTCTCAGCTACTACTTAATTCCTTCACTTCTATAAATAATAACCTTTTTGGTCACACACTTTTGTTGTAGGCAAATCATCGCACCTCTACGCGCATCCAGAGAAGAATTTATGGTCATTCAAATAAGGTTGAGATTCGGCCGTTGAATGAGGAGAAAGCTGTTCAAGCTGCGGCAGATCTTATTGGGGAGCTCTTTGTTTTCTCGGTATTCACTAAGTCACAGGCTCATATTTAATATGTGTTTGAGACCTTTTTTTTGCATATTTTCTTTGTCAGCCATAATATTTCTGATTATGAGTTATGGGCTGCGAACAAGAAAGACCCTAGTCTAATCGGATTCCAACATCCCTGTCACGTTTCTTCATCATTGAGTTTTGTGACACTCGCGTGCATGTGTTCAGTTAGCCGTTGCTCAATTTTCAGGTGTTGATTCTCTTGGTGTAACAAAGTATCCTATGCATTTTATCGAAACTAGAAGCATTCCACAATGTGGGGAAAAGGGCTCAATCTATCTGACTTCCCTGTTATAGATTATAGTGTGAATTTGTTTTCTTATGTCATTCATTCATTCATTAAACCTTAGTGAACTTGTGTAGTAGGTTGCTGGAGCTGCTGTAATCTATGAGGTGCAAAGAAGTGCAAGGTCAGAGGCTAGGAAAGAGGAGGTTCGTAAACAAGAAATCGAGGTAACAGCTTGGTAGTGTCCAGATTGGTGTCTTGTATTGTGTCAAAAGAATATATTTTATCAAACAAAAATAATAAAGTGATCATTCAATGCAACCAAAATAAATAAAAGTGATCAGTTAGTGCAAGGACCTTAGATGTCTCGGCATCAATCCCTGAACAACTATTCCCCTAAAAAGTAAATTTTATTAGTTATGTTAACTGAGAACAGTCAGGATAATTTAAATATTGCAGTAAATTAAGGCACGACAAACTTCCAGATTTTAGAAATCAGCTACAACCAGTTAGGTTTCTTAGAAAATTATTTATCTTTTAGATTTTGCATCCCTTCCTCATAAGAAAAGGATGTATTGAGTTATTTCTTTTAAGATTATTACAATGCTGCTGCTTGTCTTAAGCCCTAGACTAATAGACCAATTGTCCAAGTTTTCTTCCAAATTTGATCACATCAAGTTCTTCCTACAATGATTTATAATTTTTTATGAACATGCATTTGTAGTCTAGTTTGCAATCTTCTGCTCCCCATACTGCCTTTTTCCTAGAAGATGGGCAGTCATGTGCTGATTATGTATATTCAGGTGTGGAAACTTTATAATCCAGTGGTTTCATTTTGTGTGGGGTGGGAGATAAGTAATGAATTGCTATATATTATTGGTTGTTTTTGGTTGACTGCCGTTAGATATGCAAATATAAACAATGATTTGAGGATTACTCAAGTTTACCTGATGTTTATATATTCATGCTTTGAACTGATTTTGAGCTATCACGGTTCACAAATATGCTCTATTTCATTATGCTTGAATCAGTAATATGCAAAAATAAGTCTTGGAGAGATTCCTTAAGAAGATTATTGGAGAGTGTAAACTGGAATTAGGGTTTCACAATAGGATAACAAAGAGTATATATACCCCTAAGAGGCTGCATACATGGGCCAGGCCCAATAACCCTACATACACAACAAAAATTGTCTAACACCCCCCGTAGTCCCAACATTAGCCACGGCTGATGTTGAGACTGGACCGAAACTCGGAGAACAATGAAGAAGGGAGGCCCATTGTGAAGATGTCGGCGAACTGCGACGTTGTCGGGACATGGAGGACTCGGACCTCGCCACTAGCAACCCGCTCACGAACAAAGGAAGATCGATCTCTACATGCTTCGTGCGCTGATGCTGGACAGGGTTGGTGGAGAGGTAGACGGCGCTGACGTTGTCACAATAGACCAACGTGCTCCGAGCGACGGGAGAGTGAAGCTCCTGAAGCAGCTGCTGGAGCCAAGAGGTCTCAGCCACACCGTTGGCCACGGCGCGATACCCTGCCTCAGCACTCGAGTGCGACACCACGGGCTGCCGCTTCGAGGACCAGGAGACGAGGTTGCCGTCTAGGAAGACGGCGTAGCCTGAGGTGGACCGACAGGTGTCCGGGCAACCCGCCTAGTCAGCGTCGGTGTTAGACGACCAGCTCAGAAGCCGAGTCACCCTAATGGAGAAGGCCGTAGTCGAAGGTGCCGTGCAGGTACCGAAGTATCCGCTTCACAGCGGTGAGATGCGGCTCCTGCGGATCATGCATGTGGAGGCACACCTGCTGAACCGCGTAGGAGATGTCTGGCCTGTTGAAGGTGAGGTACTGGAGAGCACCTGCAAGACTCCGGTAAGTGGTGGGGTCAGCGACAGGGATGCCATCGGCAGAGGAGACCTTCGCCTGGGTGTCCACCGGTTGACCGGAGTGGAGCAGGGCTTGCAATCAGCCATGCCCGCTCGCTGGAGGATGTCCAGGCAGTACTGTCGCTGATGGAGAAACAGGAACAGGCCGCCCGATCGGTGCTCGACCGTAATGCTCAAGAAGTGGTGAAGCTGGCCCAAGTCCTTCATCGCGAACTCTCGCTGCAAGGCGGAGATAGTGAGCTGAAGGAGAGTCGGACTGGACGCCGTGAGGACGATGTTATCGACGTACAAGAGGAGGTACACAGTGTCACCATTTACGCCTGTAGATGAAGCGCGAGGTGTCCGACTTGGCCTCGACAAAGCCGAGCAAGACCAAGAAGCAGGCGAACCGGCTGTACCAAGCCTGGGGTGCATGCTTCAGGCCGTATAGGGACTTGTTCAGCCGACAGATCATGTCTGGACGAGCTGGATCAACAAACCCTGTTGGCTGACTGCAGCACACGGTCTCTGTCAGCGTGCCGTGGAGGAAGGCGTTCTTGACATCCAATTGGTGGACAGGCCAAGGCCGTGAGAGAGCCAGCGACAGAACCGTACGAACCGTCGCCAGCTTCACCACCGGGTTGAAGGTCTCGTCGTAGTCGACACCGGGGCATTGAGTGAAGCCCCGAAGGATCCATCGAGCCTTGTACCTCTCCAGAGACCCATCCGCCTTCCTCTTATGCGTGAACACCCACTTGCCCGTGACAACATTGCCACGACCGGGACGGGGAATCAGGTCCCAAGTCCGGTTGGCAAGCAAGGCCGCATACTCCTCCTCCATACCCTGATGCCAGTGAGGATCGGCGAGGGCGCTACGTACAGAGGAGGGGATAGGCGAGATCGATGAGGAGTCAGGCGGTGGAGAAGTCGTCGAGGAGAGGACCACCCCGGAGAACCGCTCCACCGGTCGGAGGACCCCAGCGGCACGCCTGGTCACCATCGGGTGAACGTGGACGTGGTTAGGGTCACGGTGGAGCAGTGAGGGGTGGTACACCGGGGGCTCGGTGTAGGAGGTCGGAAAACCAACTCACGCTCGTCGCTGATAGACAAGAGCGGGGTCAGCGTACCGCAGTACCGGTTCCGCGCGTGGCGCAGCGGACGACGTCGGGGCCGCGCGGGGTGCAGCGGGCGACGTAGGGGACGTCGGGCCGCAGCGGGCGACGTCGGGGATGCCGAGGCCGCGCATGGCGCAGTGGGTGACGTCGGAGACGCTGGTGCCGTGCGTGGCACATCGAGCGACGACGGGGACGTCAGGGACGCGCGTGGCGCAGGAAGCGCCGTCGATGAAGCCGGAGCCGCGCGTGGCGCAGCAGGTAGCGTCGGGGACCCCAGAGCACAACCTCGCGCTCGTCGCTGATAGACGAGAGCAGGGTTGGCGAAACAGGACGTCGAGGCCGCATGTGGTGCAACAAGCGGCGTCGGAGACGCCGAGGCCGCACGAGGCGCAGCGGGTGACGTCACGGACGCCGGGACCGCTCGTGGCACAGTAGGTGTCGGACCTGCAAAAGGAAAAGGCCAAGGTAGCTGGATAGGAGCAACCTCGGGGTTAGTAGAAAAAAAGGGAATCCAACTCAGGGGCTGAGCCAGAGGAGGAAGTAGAAGTAGAGAAGGGAAAGGAGGACTCGTCGAAGACGACGTGTCGGGAGATCGAGACACGGTGGGTAGTAAGATCAAGGCACCGCTACACCTTATGATCAGGGAAGTACCCAAGGAAGACACATCGAGTCGAGTGAGGCACAAGCTTATGTGGGGCCGTAGCAGAGAGGTTAGGGTAGCATGCACAACCGAAGACACGAAGGTGGTCGTAAGGAGCAGTGGTGCCAAACTGAAAGTGCATCTAGGTTCCCTGTGGGTTTTGGATGATTGATGACGACAATTAAGTCGCTAATGAGCTCATGTGATCTTAGCACAGGTGTGGACTCGATCGGAGACGCAAACCCTCAAAAAGGAAAAGGAATGAAACAGAGTCAACTCGAAGCGTAGAAACTAGGGTTTCTAGCGTGTTGAGTTAGACTAGCCGTAGAAATAGGAGGGTGTGTGCGTAAAGTGCAATGAGATCAAAGTAGGAGCTCAAGAGTGGTGGTTGAGGTAGAAATCCTATTTGAAGTTGAAGTTAGAGTAGTCTGGCAGGAATGGCCGGACTAGTCCGCCTTAGGGCCGGACTAGTCCGCTCCTGGCCAGACTAGTCCGTTTTCACACGGACCAGAAGGTCATGTGTGACTTCGGACTAGTCCGTAGTGGACCGGACTAGTCCGGGGTACCCCTTGAAGTGGAGTTTCGGGACTAAGTCCTAGAGAGCGGACTTGTCCGTTTTGGGGCGGACCAAAAGGTCCTGTGTGAGATCGGACTAGTCCGTCCTTGGGCCGGACTAGTCCGTGGTGCTGAGTGCAGAGAGGTTTTGTGACTAAGTCTGGGAAGGCCGGACTAGTCCGCCCTTGGGGCCGGACTAGTCCGTGGTCTCCAGACTAGTCCGTTTTCACACGGAACAAAAGGTTCTGTGTGAGATCGGACTAGTCCGGTAAGGGCCGGACTAGTCCGTTGTGGAAGTTACCATTTGAATTTGAACTTTGGCGGGTAGCGTGACGATTGCCGCGCAGTGCGACAGTGTCAGAGGGGTCAGTGGTCCCCTAGGCCGGACTAGTCCGGGCCTGAGGCCGGACTAGTCCGCCCTTTTGCTGAGGTCAGCAGTTTGGGCTCGGGACTCCTATAAAAAGGGGACCCCGACCTCATTTCAAAGAACTCTTGAACCCTAGCGCCGCCACAGCCAACTTGGAGCACTCTTAAGCCTCTTTCTTGCCAACTTTCCCTCTAAAACTAATTCTTGTGTGGATTAGGGTTTAGTGAGGTGGAGAAGAGGAAGAACATCGCGCTTGTGCTCCCGGTTTGATCTCTTGCACTCATTGAGTCTTTGTGAGCTGTGTGTTGAGTGTGCTTGCATTGTTGATCATCTTTGTGGTGTGGGAGCCTCAGATTGTGAGAAGCCCCAACGAATCTTGTATTCGCACTTTGAGATAGTGGAGAACCAAGTTAGGCCCGTGCGGTAAACTTGGTGAGGGAAGGGTTGGTGAACCCGGTCCTTTGTGGACTCCTCAACGGGGACGTAGATTCTTGTGTGGAATCGAACCTCGGGATAAAATCCTTGTGTCTCCGTGTTCTTCGTATTTTGTTTATCGCATACTTAGCTCTAGGGTTGCTAGTCTTGTCTTGTGTCTCACATTGCTTAATCTTGTTAAAACTTGACTCACTCTTGTGTTGATAGTTTCTAAACTTGTCTTAAACATATCCTCACTTGTAGCCTCGAGAAAATCCCTTTAAAACTTGCTAGAAACACTTTTTAGGGTTCTTCACGCAGGCTGACCGGACTAGTCCGCCCCTAGAGGGGGGGGGGGTGAATAGGCTAATCGACCTGCAAATGACTGAATAAAACGAGATTAAATCACAGGGACCGGACTAGTCCGCCCCCAGATCGGACTAGTCCGCCCTCTGTGATTTAATCTCGTTTTATTCAGTCATTTGCAGGTCGATTAGCCTATTCACCCCCCCCCCCTCTAGGCAACTTTCAATTGGTATCAGAGCAGGACTCTCCACAAAGAGTCTAACAACTCGGAGAGATGACCGGAGTGGTGTTTGAAGAGGTGTCGACCAACGACTCTCAACCGACACGTGAGGAGACAATGGCTTATCAAGACAAGCCAACGGATGATGAGGAGACTTGCCAGCTCAAGGCGAAGCTCCGGGAGAAGTTGAAGATTGTTGTGGTTGAGCCGTCAAGCTCATCAAGTGGTGGCGGCGGGGTCAACTACAATCGACAAGGGTTCAACTATGAACGCCTTGCCGCCAACAACCACTACCTCTCCATCCCATTGGGGAAACCTCCTCAATTCGATGGAACCGACTACGGGATGTGAAAACACAACATGAAGATCCACCTCGTGTCACTCAATCCGGCATTGTGGCAAATTGTCATGACCGGGGTGGAGATCCCGAAGGATGAGGACAACATCACGCAAGAACAAGCCATCCTCATCCACCGCAACGCTCAAGCTGCGGGTGTGATTATCTCATCTCTCTCAAGAGATGAGTTCAACCGCGTCGATGGTCTTGAGGTGGCCAAAGACATATGGAACACCCTCAAGACGGCGCATGAAGGAAATCGGGTGGTCAAGGAGGCCAAGATTGAGCTCATCGAAGGAGAGCTTGGGAGATTCGCCATCTTGGATGGTGAATCCCCTCAAGACATGTACAACCGGTTGAAGGTACTTATCAACAAGAGCCGATCATATGGCTGCACCAAGTGGACCGACCATGAGGTTGTGAAGAGGATGATCCGGGCATTCATGCCTAGGAACGTCGCTCTTTGCTCCATGATTCGAGAAAGCCCGGGGTTCACTCAAATGACCCCGGAGGAGGTCCTTGGAAGGATCATCAACCACGAGATCATGGAGAAGGAGGCGCTCTTCTACAACGACCTTCAGAAGTTCACCGCCTCCAAGATGAAGAACGTTGCACTCAAGGCAACACCCTCTTCACAAGAGCAAGAGGAAAGTGATGAGGAGAGCCTCAACACCGATGAGGAAGAGGCCTTCTTCATCAACAAATTCAGGAGAATGATGAGGAGGAAGAAAGGTGGATACAATCATGAGGGCAAAGGGAAGGAAAGAGCAAGGCCCAAATCAAAGAGGTCTTGCTACAATTGTGGCGAGTATGGGCACTTCATCGCTGATTGCCCACATGAAGAAGCGAAGAAGAAGAAGGAGGGCAAGCCTCAAGATAAGAAATTCTTCAAGAAGAAGAGGCCCTCCGGACAAGCCCACTTGGGGAAGGAGTGGGACTCTAACGATGAGTCCTCCTCCGAAGAAGAAGAGGAGAAGATGGCTACCATAGCCATCGGGAGGAGCTCCAAGGGAAGCAAGCTCTTTCCCAACCTCAACGACAACTACAAACCAACTTGCCTTATGGCAAAGGAGGGAAAAGGAGGGAAGGAGAAAGGTAACATCTCACTCCTCCTCCTCCATTTCCTCTCATGATGAATTTGATAGTGCTAGTGAAAATGAGCATATGTTTAAGGACATAAGCAAAAGCACCTTGCGTAGGATGAAGTTGCTTATGGATGAGATCTTTGAGAAGGAGGATCTCATCAACAGACAGGAGGACATGCTCATCCTTTAGAAGGAGAGATGTCAAGAGCTTAACGAGCTTCTTGAGCTTGAAAGAGAGAAGAGCAAGGCATTGGAACACGAACTTGTTCTAAGTAAGAAAACGTGTTCAAGTCTTGAGGAGAACTCAATTGGGCTCAAGGATGAACTTGGGAACTTGACAAAAGTTAACAAGATTCTTGAGAGTCAAATTGAGTCCCTTAAGAACAATGTAGCCTCTTCCTCTAAGAGCTCAACCTTCTCAAAGGCCTCATCCAATGCAACTCCGCCTTGCAAGTGCTCTAACTTAATCCTTAAGCTTAAGGATGAACTCAACTCAGCACAAGGCAAGCAAGCACCTAAGGGTGCCATCTTTGACAAGGAGAAGGTGGCGTATGCACGAAGTGCATACACCAACACAAGACCTCCCCATGTCAAGGATGGTCTTGGCTATACTAAAGGTGGAAGGCATAACGCCAAAACCTCCAAGTATGGCAAAGACATGATTGTCTTTGTTAAGGGGAGTTCATCTCCAACTAAAATTGAAAAGAACTCACCCTCTAGCAGCAAAATGCCTAAATCTGAATTGCATCCTTTATTTCATGATTTTGATGCATCTTATGTGCTTAAGAGGAACAAACACGGCAAAGTGTTTGCTAGATATGTTGGGCCACTCCGCAAGAGCCCCAAGCCCTGCGTGTGGGTGCCCAAATGCCTAACTACTAACGTGAAAGGACCCAACTCCGCTTGGGTACCTAAAAGGAAGGCATAAACCTGTTTTGTAGGCTTACTCCTCCGGTGGATCGAAATGGGTGCTGGATAGCGGATGTACCAACCACATGACTGGAGAGAGGAGCATGTTCATAGAGTATGAGGAGAACGAGGACCCAAGTGAAGGAATCTTCTTTCGGGATAATAGCCAAGGGAAAATCCTTGGCTCCGGTAAAATTGCTATCTCCTCTTTGCATACTTTATCTAATGTTTTGCATGTTGATTCCCTAGACTATAATCTCCTATCCATGTCACAGCTTTGTGATAAAGGATATAAGTGTGTTTTCTCTAGTGAGGGTGTGAATGTTCTGAGAGAGGGTAATGACTCAATCGCCTTTAAGGGAGTGCTCAAGGGAAAGCTCTATCTTGTGGATTTTACCACGGATAAAGCTCAACTTGACACATGCTTAATGGCAAAAGCCAACATGGGATGACTTTGGCATAGAAGGCTAGCCCATGTTGGAATGAGGAACCTTCAAAAACTCCTTAAAGGAGAGCACATTCGTGGCCTAAAGGATGTGGTATTTGAAAAGGATAGGCCATGTGGTGCGTGTCAAGCGGGAAAGCAAGTAGGAGCTCAACACCCCTCTAAGAATGTCATGACCACAACTAGACCTTTGGAGTTACTCCATATGGATCTTTTTGGCCCCATTGCTTACATTAGCATCGGTGGCAACAAGTATGGTCTAGTCATCGTTGATGACTTCTCTAGATATACTTGGGTGTTCTTCTTGCATGATAAGAGTGAAACCCCCGGTGTCCTCAAGAAATTCCTAAGGAGAGCTCAAAATGAGTTCACCTTAAGGATAAAGGCTATAAGGAGTGATAATGACACCGAATTCAAGAACATGCAAGTAGAAGAGTTCCTAGATGAGGAGGGCATCAAGCATGAGTTTTCCGCTCCCTATTCTCCACAACAAAATGGAATTGCCGAAAGAAAGAATAGGACGCTTATTGAGATGTCAAGGACGATGCTAGATGAGTACAAAACATCAGACCGGTTTTGGGCGGAAGCGGTTAACACCGCTTGCCATGCCGTAAACCGATTGTACCTTCATCGTCTCCTCAAGAAGACTCCTTAAGAGCTTCTCGTTGGTAAGAAACCCAATGTTTCTTACTTTCGTGTTTTTGGTAGCAAGTGTTATATCCTCAACAAGAAGCCTAGGACTTCGAAGTTTGCTTCAAAGTCCGATGAGGGTTTCTTGCTTGGATATGACTCAAACACTCATGCATACCGTGTGTTCAACAAATCCTCCGGAATTGTTGAAGTAGCACGTGACGTGGTGTTTGACGAAACCAATGGCTCTCAAGTGGAGCAAGTTGATCAACATGCCCTTGGTCAAGAGGAACCTCCACTAGAAGCTCTAAGGAGAATGTCACTTGGAGATGTTCGCCCACAAGAACCATCTCAAAGCCCAAGTGACCATCATCATTATGAAGTAGGTCAAACCCCCATTGGACAAGTTGGAGATCCACTAGATACTCCCCAAGATGATAATGGGAATGAAGATCAAGGAGGAGGCTTGGATCAAGGGGGAGACCAAAGTGAAGAAGATGAAGCAAGTGATTCAAGAGCTCAACCTCCGCATCCTCGTGTTCATCAAAGTGTTCAACGGGATCATCCCGTTGACAACATTCTAGGAGATATCACAAGAGGAGTAACAACACGTTCACATGTTGCAAACTTTTGTGAGCATTTCTCCTTTGTCTCATCCTTGGAACCCTATAAGGTTGAAGATGCCTTAAGAGATCCGGATTGGGTAGTTGCCATGCAAGAGGAGCTCAATAACTTTGAAAGGAACAAGGTTTGGGAGCTTGTCAAGCGCCCACAAGCTAATGTTGTTGGAACCAAGTGGGTGTTCCGCAACAAACAAGATGAGCATGGCGTGGTAACTAGGAACAAGGCACGACTTGTGGCAAAAGGGTACTCACAAGTTGAAGGATTGGATTTTGATGAGACATTTGCTCCCGTAGCTAGGCTTGAGTCAATTCGGATATTACTAGCCTTTGCTACCCATCATGACTTCAACCTCTACCAAATGGATGTTAAGAGTGCATTCCTTAATGGCCCAATCAAGGAAGAAGTTTATGTAGAGCAACCTCCAGGGTTTGAAGACCAAGACTATCCTAACCATGTTTACAAATTGCGAAAGGCTCTTTATGGTCTCAAGCAAGCTCCTAGAGCTTGGTATGAGTGCCTAAGAGACTTTCTAGTTGAAAATGGTTTTAGAATAGGCAAAGCGGATTATACCCTTTTCACAAAGCACTTCAACGAAGATCTTTTTGTGTGCCAAATATATGTGGATGACATCATATTTGGTTCCACAAATAAGGTGTTTTGTGATGAGTTCTCCAAGATAATGACGGAGAGGTTTGAAATGTCCATGATGGGTGAGTTGAAGTTCTTTCTAGGATTTCAAGTAAAACAACTCAAAGAAGGGACGTTCATAAGTCAAACTAAGTATACACAAGATATTCTAAGGAAGTTTGACATGGATAAGGCAAAACCCATCAAAACCCCTATGGGGACAAATGGACATCTAGACCTAAATGAGGATGGTCCAAGTGTGGATCAAAAGTTATATAGGTCTATGATTGGTTCACTTCTCTATCTTTGTGCATCTAGGCCCGATATCATGCTAAGTGTGTGTATGTGTGCTCGCTTTCAAGCGGCACCTAAGGCTTGTCATTTGACCGCCGTTAAAAGGATCTTGAGATATCTAGTACACACACCTTCCCTAGGACTTTGGTACCCCAAAGGATCTAAGTTTAACCTTATTGGATATTCCGATGCGGACTATGTCGGGTGCAAAGTTGATAGGAAGAGCACATCGGGTACATGTCAATTCTTGGGTCGATCTCTAGTGTCTTGGTCCTCCAAGAAGCAAAACTCTATTGCTCTCTCCAGCGCCGAAGCGGAATATGTTGCAGCCGGAAGTTGTTGTGCACAACTTCTCTGGATGCGACAAACCATTAGGGATTATGGGATTAACTTGCGCAACATTCCACTCTTGTGTGACAACGAGAGTGCCATCAAGATAGCCCATAATCCGGTGGAGCACTCTAGGACCAAACACATAGACATTCGACACCATTTCTTGCGAGATCACTCAATGAAGGGAGATATCGTAATTTCTCATGTGAGGACGGAACATCAACTAGCGGATATCTTCACCAAGCCTCTTGATGAGAAGCGTTTCTGTGAGCTAAGAAGTGAGCTCAACATTTTGGATTCTAGGAATGTGGCCTAAACCACATTTCTCAGTTTTTGAGCTATATTTCGAAAAACTCCTCTCTATCGTGATTTCTCTTCAAAATCTGTTTGAGAAAACTTTTTCTTGGGATTTGAACATGTTTTTATCACATTCTTTCTCTAATTATCATGTTTGCATTGCTTGTTGTCCAAAAGGACAAATGATTGGAGGGCAAAAGCTCTAAAATACAGTTTTTCAGCCCAGTCGGACCGGACTAGTCCGCCCCTTGGACGGACAAGTCCGGGTCCAGACTAGTCCGCGGCTAGTCCGCATACCGGACTAGTCCGGAGGCAGACTAGTCCGCGTCTGGTCCACTCACCGGACTAGTCCGTCCTGGCACCGGACTAGTCCGGCCCTTGGGGGCTTAAACCCCCAGAGTTGGCCCAGACCCCTCTTCTTCCTCCCACTTGCGCCTCTCCCTCTCCCACGCTCAAGCAACCGCCTTTTTGGCGTTTTTTCGCTCCATCCACCAAATCTCGATTCCAATCCGTGCATTGGAGCCCTTGGGAGTGAGGGATCGTTTTCCCGCGCTTCACCTTCGCAATCCATCGTCGATTTCGTCGATTCTCGCGGATTTAAGAAGGTATTCTAGCTTTTTCAAAAACTTTCCCCATTTTTTATTCTTTAGGTTTTTGATAGGAACACCTTCATAGATATTGCTCCATAAACCCTTGATCATAGCCTAGGAGTATTGCGCGCTGATCCGAAGTTTTTTTTCGATGATTCGATTAGGGTTATGGTTTATCCTGTGCAACCCGGACTAGTTCGGCCCCTGGCGGACAAGTCCGGTTTGCACAGAGCAAACCCTAATCCTAGTCCTCTCTCGAGACTTCTTCCGCAATACTCCCATCTTCTTGAACTCATATCTTCCCGTCTATGCTTTTCGCAGCATGTCTAACTCGGAGCGCTCCCCTTCTCGTCTCATCCCCACGGGCGATGAAGAACGTCCCGAGACCAATCGGGGCCGCACCGAGGAGAGAGGTGCGGAAATACCCCGGGAGGGCCGCACCAAGGCTCAAATCGTCGAAGCGAGGACGAAGGCTGCCCTCATTAAGGTGCAGAAGGAAAAAGAAGAAAGGCGGCTTAAGGCACTCGAAGCATCTAAAGTAGCCGCCACTATCTACAATGAGGAAGAAGCCTTGGCTCGAGCAACTGCAGACTCCCTGAATGAGCTAAGGAGGAAGAAAAGGCAAGACAGGGAGGCTCACAACTCCAGGGCCGCTGAGGCCAATGCTCCCAAAAGGAAGAGACTTGTCACTGCTGGCGAGAAGGCAAAGGGCAAGGAGCAAGCCCAAAGGGAAGAAGAGCCTAGGGTCGAGCGTGACCCTAAGAAAGGAAAGGCTCCGACTCCTGTCGAGCTAAAAAAGAAGAAGCCCTCTGTCAAGGTGCCCGCCAAGAAGGCACCCGGAGGGGTAGCCATTCGTGAAAAAGGGAAGGCCCAAGCTGTTGGCCCTCTGGTGATGCACAGTCCAGCACGTAATCCAAACCGTCAGCCCAACCTCTCAGCTAACACATTCAAAAGGAAAAGGAGCTGAGAAGGCCAGGAGGCTCAAAGACGAGAATGTCTATAGGTATGAGAGGTCCACCGCCGACCCTCGGTTCTGGTGTGACTTCCATTGCGATTACTATCGCACAGTCTACCAGGCCATGAAGAAGCCAGTGATCCAGGCTCAATGGGTGGACTGGACCTATATGGCCAAGAAGAAGCACGAGGCGTTTGACGCAGTGATCGAGGCAGCTGAGCGCCATGGAATCAAGGACATTCTCGGGTTCAAGTATGACTGGAATGAGGAGGTCATTGTTCAGTTCTATACCACGGTTCACTTCCACTCGCGTGGTGACCGTGCAATCACTTGGATGACCAACGGTGAGCAGTACTATGCCACCTTTGAGGTGTTTGCTCAGGCTCTTGGTCTGGAGAGTCACCTGGACCATGAGATCATCATCTCCAATCTCAAGGCCATGGACAGGGATGACATGAACTATATGTACCCTCCTCATGTCAAGTGTGAAGCTGGACTGGCCAGGAACATCCTCCCGTTCTACAGCATCCTCAACAGAATTCTTAGGAGGACAGTGGCTCCGAAGGAAGGGGATGCAGGGATCATCCAGGGTCACCTCAGGCACCTGTTGGCTCTCATCGATGGACATGAGATGTTCAACCTTGTAGATTACATCTTTGATGATATCTACAACATCTCACACACACCCAACCGTGCCTGTGGTTACGCCCCGTACATTATGTGTCTGATCGAGAAGGTGTCCGGGCTTGTGTTTGTGAAGGACACCACTCACCAGCCTCTCCGACCCCAGATGCCTCCTGCTGTCCAGATCCCTCCGCGCCGGAAGAACGCGGATCCTCCCTCTCAGCCGGAGGAACCTCGTGGTGGAGCCTCTCGCCGTGCCACTCACTCACCCGGTGGCTCCTCTAGCAGCGGAGTCCTCAAGTTTCTTAGGTCCATCTTCACCTCGTGCCGCAAAGCCGAGGTGCGAGCTCAGCGGACTGAGAGGTACGTGAGGAAGCTCTGCGACAAGATGGAGATTCCGATGAGCCCTGAGGCCTCCGACGACGAGCTCACTCCTTACCCCCTTCTCACCCCCGAGGAGTTGGCACTCTTAGGTGAGACGGAGGGTACCTCCTCACCGGGCTCCGACGACGACGACGACGATCATGAGGAAGACGTCGAGGACCCGGAGGCCACGGAGAGTGACTCCCGCGACGGCGATAGTGACGAGGACTAGCTCTTGGGTCCTTGTCCCCCTCATCTTTTCCTTTTTGGTGCCTTGATGCCAAAGGGGGAGAGTTAGGGGGAGTCAGCTAGTCCGTTGTATGTGTTTGGAGGGAGTAGCAGTCTTTTGTGTTTTGTGTGGTGTGTTCTTGTCATTTGGACCTCGTTTGTAACTTATTCATGCTACTTGGATGTTTACATTTGTGCAAGACTTGCTAATGTTGTTAAATATCAATATAATGCTCTTATTATCAATCTTTTGGTTACATTGATGCTCTTTATGTCTTGTCACAATTGTTGACCACATCACATAGGCACCCCACCATAACGTGTGTGGGTATGAAAGATCTCCTCCACCTCTTTTACATGTTGCATACATTGAGGGGGAGTCGTTCATACGCACACAAGTTATGAAAACCAAATTTAATACTCTTTATTGTTGAAGGACTTAATGTGTTGTCATCAATCACCAAAAAGGGGGAGATTGAAAGTGCATCTAGGTTCCCCGTGGGTTTTGGATGATTGATGACGACAATTAAGTCGCTAATGAGCTCATGTGATCTTAGCACAGGTGTGGACTCGATCGGAGACGCAAACCCTCAAAAAGGAAAAGGAATGAAACGGAGTCAACTCGAAGCGTAGAAACTAGGGTTTCTAGCGTGTTGAGTTAGACTAGCCGTAGAAATAGGAGGGTGTGTGCGTAAAGTGCAATGAGATCAAAGTAGGAGCTCAAGAGTGGTGGTTGAGGTAGAAATCCTATTTGAAGTTGAAGTTAGAGTAGTCTGGCAGGAATGGCCGGACTAGTCCGCCTTAGGGCCGGACTAGTCCGCTCCTGGCCAGACTAGTCCGTTTTCACACGGACCAGAAGGTCCTGTGTGACTTCGGACTAGTCCGTAGTGGACCGGACTAGTCCGGGGTACCCCTTGAAGTGGAGTTTCGGGACTAAGTCCTAGAGAGCGGACTTGTCCGTTTTGGGGCGGACCAAAAGGTCTTGTGTGAGATCGGACTAGTCCGTCCTTGGGCCGGACTAGTCCGTGGTGCTGAGTGCAGAGAGGTTTTGTGACTAAGTCTGGGAAGGCCGGACTAGTCCGCCCTTGGGGCCGGACTAATCCGTGGTCTCCAGACTAGTCCGTTTTCACACGGAACAAAAGGTTCTGTGTGAGATCGGACTAGTCCGGTAAGGGCCGGACTAGTCCGTTGTGGAAGTTACCGTTTGAATTTGAACTTTGGCGGGTAGCGTGACGATTGCCGCGCAGTGCGACAGTGTCAGAGGGGGTCAGTGGTCCCCTAGGCCGGACTAGTCCGGGCCTGAGGCCGGACTAGTCCGCCCTTTTGCTGAGGTCAGCAGTTTGGGCTCGGGACTCCTATAAAAAGGGGACCCCGGCCTCATTTCAAAGAACTCTTGAACCCTAGCGCCGCCACAGCCAACTTGGAGCACTCTTAAGCCTCTTTCTTGCCAACTTTCCCTCTAAAACTAATTCTTGTGTGGATTAGGGTTTAGTGAGGTGGAGAAGAGGAAGAACATCGCGCTTGTGCTCCCGGTTTGATCTCTTGCACTCATTGAGTCTTTGTGAGCTGTGTGTTGAGTGTGCTTGCATTGTTGATCATCTTT
This sequence comes from Tuctoria greenei, assembly GCA_036927565.1. Taxonomy (NCBI): domain Eukaryota; kingdom Viridiplantae; phylum Streptophyta; class Magnoliopsida; order Poales; family Poaceae; genus Tuctoria; species Tuctoria greenei. The sequence goes on from JAYESD010000007.1 coordinate 196,739,896, forward strand.
GTGGTGTGGGAGCCTCAGATTGTGAGAAGCCCCAACGAATCTTGTATTCGCACTTTGAGATAGTGGAGAACCAAGTTAGGCCCGTGCGGTAAACTTGGTGAGGGAAGGGTTGGTGAACCCGGTCCTTTGTGGACTCCTCAGCGGGGACGTAGATTCTTGTGTAGAATCGAACCTCGGGATAAAATCCTTGTGTCTCCGTGTTCTTCGTATTTTGTTTATCGCATACTTAGCTCTAGGGTTGCTAGTCTTGTCTTGTGCCTCACATTGCTTAATCTTGTTAAAACTTGACTCACTCTTGTGTTGATAGTTTCTAAACTTGTCTTAAACATATCCTCACTTGTAGCCTCGAGAAAATCCCTTTAAAACTTGCTAGAAACACTTTTTAGGGTTCTTCACGCAGGCTGACCGGACTAGTCCGCCCCCAGACCGGACTAGTCCGCCCCCTGTGATTTAATCTCGTTTTATTCAGTCATTTGCAGGTCGATTAGCCTATTCACCCCCCCTCTAGGCAACTTTCACAAACAAGGCAAAGTGAGGAGTGGGGAGACTAATCGCCTTAGTGGGAAGGTGATTAATAAGGTAGGTGGATGTGTGAAGAGCGTTTGCCCAGTAACGAGCAGGGGTGGAGGACTGTAACATCATAGAACGCATGACATCATTGGTGGTGCGAATCATACGCTCGGCCTTGCCATTTTGAGGGGAGGTGTACGGGCAAGACATGCGCAACTGGACGCCGTGAGAGAGAAGAAAGTCACAGAACGCAGAGTTATCAAACTCACACCCGTTATCGCACTAGACGTCGCTGATAGTGCGCCCGGACTGAGTAGACACCCAAGCGAAGAAGTGAGAGAGAGTGATGAACGTATCAGACTTCTTACGCAAGGGAAAAGTCCAAGAATAGTGTGAAAAGTCATCAAGCACCACCAAATAGTATTTATATCCCGAAACACTGAGAATAGGAGATGTCCACACATCATAGTGAATGAGATCAAAAATGCACTCAACATGAGTAACAGAGCTCGAGAATGAAAGCCGAACATGGCGACCGAGCTAACAAGCATGACACACAGACTCACGAGTGCTCCTAGTACACGAAATCACTGAACTACTAGACAACTTTGACATCACATCTACACCAGGGTGGCCAAGCCGGCGATGCCAAGTCATGGAAGAAGCACTCGTAGTCAGAGCAAAAGACGTGGACGAAGCAGAAGCAGGAAGACGAAGAGTGTACAGGGGCCCTGAGCTCTCACACCAAAGAAGAAGACGTCGGGTAGTAAGATCCTTCACAGATAAACCAAAAGGATCAAACTCAATAGAAACATGGTTATCAGTGGTAAAACGACGAACATAAAGGAGGTTTTGAATAATGTCAGGAGTAACGAGAACATCCTTAAGCTGGAAAGAACTCGGAAACCTGAGTCACCCACTGAGGTGACAGGAAGAACAGGAAACCTGAGTCACCCACTGAGGTGACAGGAAGAACAGACTCATTCCCGACAACGATAGAAGAAGGATAAGAAGGGTGGGTGGAAGAAAGTATACCAGCGTAAGGGGTGGTGTGGTAGGAGGCGCCGGAGTCTGCAACCCAGTCAGGACCAGGTGGAGTGAGGGTCATCGTGCTGAAAGACGCAGCAAGTGACTCCCGATCCCACCCTGGTGACTCGTAGTACGGCATCGAAGAGCCAGAGGGTCCTGCGGGGGTTGGCGGCCCGCTAGCAGGGTAGCCTGGACCGCCGTAAGTAGGAGTAGTCTGCCCACCAGCAGGGTAACCAAACTTGTCGTAGGTCGGGGTGGCTACGTACGCCGGCTGAGGGCACGGCAGACGTGGTGGCGGTAGACCCGGAGACGGCCCAGGCCACATGGAGATATGGTCGGTCTGCAGGTTGTAGGGTGTGGGCCACGGAGCGCTCTCCCGACCGGTGCCACCACCTCCAGCACTGGCACCACCACCTCCAGTAGCACTACCACCACCTCGACCACCACGACCGCCGCGCTTCTGGCGACGACGGTTACCACCAGTAGGGCCGGCAGGACCCTTGGGGTGGCAGAAGGAGCAGGTAGTCATGGTGGTGGTCCTCCTGAGGCAGCAGCGTGTGGAGGAGGACGCGGGGACCGTCCAGAGCCGTAGAAGGTTGTGGCAGTCAAGGAATCAGCGACACCTCCAGCAGTGAGCTCCTCAAACTCAAGGTCGGACCAAACCCTGTCGAAAGTCAGCAACGGCTCCGTACGAAGAAGCAACATCCGAAGGTGAGAGTAGCGCTCGTTCAGGCCTTGGAGGACCTGAAGAACGAGTGAACAGTCTGGGACAGGATCGCTGAGGTCGTGTTGGGCATCCGCCGTACCCTTCAACTAGCGACAATAGTCAGAGACAGAAAGATCGCCCTGCACGGTGATCCCAAACTTCGCCCTGATGTGAAGAGCTCGAGTCGCACGGTTCCTGTGGAAACGCTGCTCGAGGATCAGCAACACCTGGCGAGCAGTGCCACCGCCGCGCTGCTCGACAATGTCCTGGAGCTCCTCAGTAAGGGACCCAAAGATCCATTCAAGAACCAAGCTGTCCATGCCAAGCCAGGAGTCATCTAGCGGTGAGTCATCCCGAAGGACGTGGTCATCAAGACGGTAACGTCTAAGGGCGCGGAGGACCTGCTTACGCCACCTGGCGTACGAGGTAGAGTCACTGCTGAGGACAACCGAGACGAGTGTCTGGATGTTCTGGACAGCAGCAGCCTGAGCGTGAAGCACGGCAACGAGGGAAGACGCGTAGGTGGTGTGAGCTGCTCCGTCAGCTAGGGGGGCTCATAAGTAGCACTCCACGGCTGGTGCCCGGTCTCCTCGAGCTGGTGAGTAAGAGCAGTCACTGAGGCACGCTCGTGCTCCAGAGCGAGAGCGAGGGTCCGCTCATGCTCTCGAGCAGCAGCAAGAGCGGCGACAACGGTGGAGGGCATCCCTGTGGTGGCATGAGCATCCACCGCGCCAATGGCTGCAGTGTCCAGTCCAACACCGCTAGCAGTGTCCCCAACTACTGGATCATCGAGTACGGCGAAGGTAGCTGCCGACGACGAGGAGAAGTTGTGTGGCAACCACATCCCGGGCATCGGAGGTGGTCCGCGTGGAACAGTGCCCGGCGGCGGTGCACGCAGCAGCCCACCTACGACATAACCCGGTGGTGGCGCTCGAGGTCCGGACGGCAGCGGCGACCGGATGGTGACGGCCGGTGGTGCCACTCCGGTGGGGAGCAGCGATTGTACCGTAGCGCGCGTGACGGCGGTGTCGGAGTCTGGTTCCAACAATTCTCCCGGTACTACTGTTAGTAGTCCGCGGAGTTTCTTAGTTCAGTTAGGGCGCGCGGAGATTCAGAACAAGATGATGACTTGACACAAGGATTTACGTGGTTTGGGCCGCCTGAGCGTAATACCCTACTCCACGGGTGTGTTGTTGTTGTTGTATTGAGTGTATGAGCGTGAGAGCGCAAGTCAGAGAGGGATCGAGCCAGAGAGTCAGCCTCTCGAGCGCGTGTGTGTCTGTCCCTCTTCGTGTATCGCTCGGTCAGTCCTTTTATAGTACAAGGGCTGACCGTTACATCATTAGCCTGACCCGACATGTGGTCCTGGCGGTTACTGATGCCTAATACACAATTTAATGTACTTAATTGTCCTTAATAGCGTGGTAACATGCCTTAATAGTGGTGTTACCAGTATTAAGGGTCCCCTGATCGTGTGTCATTAAGATAGCATTAATGACACATAATCAGGTCTTAAAGCCTTTAATGTCCCTTGAAGGTCCGAGCCGTTGGAGGTCCACCAATCCACCTGTTGAGGTTGAAGGTCCGGCGGTTGGACGTGTGGCAGCTTCGGAACTTACTGTCCTGGACGAGTAGATCCGGTGCTGTTGTACATGTGTCCGTACCGGAGCTTCCCTCTGTCGGGGGTTAGGTTCGGGGGTGCCACACAGGTATCCAGTCCGGAGCTTTCCCATGTATGGATTGTAGCTCCGGTTTTATGATACACGTGGCGGCACAGGGACTAACCATATGACGGAGGCAGGTCCGGTTCCAAGTGACACGTGGGGCCTTTGAGGGTCTTCAACTCAGATAGGTGGAGTTCCTTTGCACTCTTTGCAGTTCCAAGGGGTATCGACAAGCGGGGAGAGGCTCGAGACCCGAGATGTAGGGGGCCTCAACAGAAGCAGATCCGGTGAGGGCGGGAACAAGCGGGCGCTGACCAGCGAGGGACGCGTCGGCGACGGCAATGGCCGGCGGAGCCCCAGATCCGTCCATCCCGGCCACGGGGTGGGCGCTCCTGCGGGAGGTGCGCCGGCAATAACATGGGCCAACGAAGCCCCAGATCCGGCCTTCCACGGCGGCCATTGGGTGGGCGCGCCTGCGGCCGGCGATGGTGGCGCCATGGGGTGCAGCGTCGCGGCTGGGACGGGCGGGCGCGGGGGCGCAGGAGCACGGGGGCGTGGGGTCCCGCGGGAGGCGGGTGACGCGGGAGGGCGTGCGGCCGTAGGGAGATGGGGGTCGCGCGACCGCGGGGGAGGAGGGGCGCCGGCGGCCGGCGACTGCGGCAGCAGCGGCGACTGCGGCACAAGTCCTGGCGGCTGGAGAGAGGGAGGTGAGAGGACCTGCTCTGATACCATATTGGAGAGTGTAAACTGGAATTAGGGTTTCACAATAGGATAACAAAGAGTACATATACCCGTAAGGGGCTGCATACATGGGCCAGACCCAATAACCCTACATACACAACACAAATTGTCTGACAAAGATAAAAAAAATGTCCTGGAGAGGATATCTGTGTCAACCTTTGCAATGTGTTTGAATGGCTTTGACACGAAGTAGCATTGATAGCTGTATTTATACGACATCTCAAGATCAAATTGATTTGTGCGCCAGAAGATTCTGACTCAGTGATATTCTGTTCATACTATTTATTTATCATTTTACTAATTTGTGCTGTTTACTTTGTTCTAATAATTTCTACATTTTAATGAGGACGTTTTTTTCTATCTTACAGGCGCTGAGGCAGAAGGAGGATCAGCTTGCTCAAGAGTTGTTGACTTTGAAACAGAAGCTTAGTGAATTGGAGCGCCTTGCCAACTCCCGAAGTCTCACTGGAGTTTTTAGGAGCAAAAGCGTGCCAGACCAAACGAAGGCCCCATGACCAGTTTGATTGACAGAAACTAGGTTATTTCTTAAGGATAGAGTTCTGACCCTGCCCTGTTATTCGAGGAACCGATCGTGTTCGTTGTGTTTGTATGGGTATTTCCCATACATTGTTCTCCAATATGAAACAGCAGAGTTTCTCTTTCTTTTTTGCGTTTTGAAAATAGCAGGACAAATGTGCAAGATATTTGAAATAACAAGATATATGCGCAAGCAATATACTCCTTGCATCTAAAAAAGCTTGTTGCTTTGTAGTTGAAAAATGAACTACAAAGCAACAAGTATTTTGGAACGAAAGAAGTACACCACAAGCTGGTTCGTGGATGTTGAAGTTTTTATCGATATAAAAGCTGTCTGGTTCTTGATTGAGGTTTTTGTCCCTCTTGTGCCTATGGCTTCAAGTATTAAGTGTTTATATATATATATATATATATATATATATATATATATATATATATATATATATATATATATATATATATATATTGCGGTACCTACTTGGTGCTAATGAGTTGAAATGTTGATGGAATTTTGCATATTCAGAGAAAAACCCTGCCACTGGCTATTAGTCTATTTTGCGTGTTGACAGGGAGTTACGAGTAGTTGTGTACTCTTTTTATCTCTAAAAGCTTGTCGGTTTGTAGTTTAAAAATAAATTAAAGTGAGAAGCTTTCAGAGGAGATGGAAGGAGGACTCGCTTGCTGGCAAAGATCACAACGGAACACAATATTGTGTGCCTTCAAGAGAAAGAAAGAACAGCACACGCTGCAATTGAAGCGTGCAAGTTACACAAGTCCAATCAGTTAGTGGAAAGTAGTGACGGATGCATTAGTTAACTCCAAACCAAGGACTAATATCTTAATTAACACACTCAATGATGATAGTACTGACTACTCCCTTCGGAGGAGTACATACACAAGAATTATCGGAGCTTATCATACGATACGACCCATCAAATTGAAGATCTAGCATGCAGCAACGCAAGACATCACAAACACAAACAGTAAAAATGCCAGGATGTGTTGTTGGTGCTCGCTCATCAGAGGATCCAGCAACTCCTCTGCTTCCGAGCGCTCTTCCTCTTCGGCTTCGGCGGGCACAGAACCACCTTGATTGCAGAGTCGAATACCGCCTTCACGTTCTGTTGTTCCATATATATATATATATATATATATATATATATATATATATATATATATATATATATATATATAGCGCAGTTAGAACCAACCAGCTAACAAGGCGGTAATCAACACACACAAAAATAATACGTACCTGTTGCGTCTTGGAGCTGCACTCTATGTACGCCGCTGCGCCGATCATCCTCTTCAGCTCCTCGCCCTGTTCGTTCGTGACCAATGCAGTAAGAAAGCAGAGCTCAAACAAATGCTGTCGCAACATTATTATTATTATTATTTTGCTTAAAATGCGCAATTTCGTCACAGGTATTGCCGTGCGTGTGAACGAGGCTTTAACATTTAGCTAGGAGATGTATACGAAATCGCATGTGGGTTTGAATGATGACGCTGTCGTCTATGTTTGTCGAACTTGCCTGTGCAGTAGAGATCGGAGCTAAACCAGGGTGGTCCAGGAAGAACTGCTTGTCCTCACGCAAGTCTGCAAGTACTCACCATTCCTTATCATCAGAGCCATGTTCTGGTTTAAGTCCAGCACGTACGTACGTACGTGCTTACAATATGACTTGAGTAATCCTACTTTATTACGTATTCAATCAGGATCGATGCTTGTAATGAACATATTTAAAATTTCATCATATACTTTTCAACCAGGTTTCAACTTAAAAAATCTGTTCTTTTTTTCTTTCTCTCTCTTTAGCTAGCTAGTTGGTAAAGTCTGTGAGTTGCTTACCAAGCTTTGTTCCAACTAACACGATCGGCACATTTGGAGCGTAATGCCTTAGCTCTGGTATCCACTGCTCCGATGACGATGGAGGGAAGAAACAAAAACAAATCTCCCAAAATTAGTAGGTACGGGTGTTGAGAAGAAGAAGAGAGCTATTTCTTGGAAACTTGTCAAGGCGAATCAAAAGTCACCTTCTTGTGGATATTCTCGTAGCTCGCTCTGCTGATGAGGGAAAATGCTAACAGGAAAACATCAGCCCCTCTGTAGCTAAGCGGTCTCAGCCTGTTGTAGTCCTCTTGTCCTGCAAAATGCCAATCAAATCTAGCTCGGCGGCCACCAGGCAGCCACAGCACAGGAAGGAAGTCACGACAGTCGGCGCGCGTCAACATACGTACCAGCAGTGTCCCAGAGGCCGAGGTTCACCGTATTGCCGTCGACGACGACGTTGGCGCTGAAGTTGTCGAACACCGTGGGCACGTAATCCTACGACCACCACCACCGCACGACGATAAGATTCAGCCATCGATCCTACTACGACCAGCAGCAGAGCAGGTAACGGCCGGCAAACGGGTTAATTAAAGCGAACTGAACTGACCGTGGGGAAGGTGTTGCTGGTGTAGGAGATGAGCATGCATGTCTTGCCGACCGCGCCGTCGCCGACCGTCACGCACTTGATGAACCTCGCCGTGCTCATCCTGCTCCTGAATTCCTCCTTCCTCTTCCTCTTCCTCTTCCCCGGCCGGCGCGCGCTCAGGCGAGCTGCCCTCAACACCCTGCTGTGCTGTTTGTCTGTTTGTTGCGGTGGATGCCTGCCTGCCTCTTCTGGGTTGGTTGCTCTTGCTCTGGTCTGCTCTGCTCCGGTGGTTATGTATGGGCAGGTGATGATGCAGGCCTCCTTACATATTTATATATATATGTGCACATACTTGCACACATATACAGGTGTTGGACGGCCTTGACAATTACTCAAAGGATGATATGGAAAGAAAAGGGACGGAGAAGAGAGCAGAAAAGAAAGGAAAGCAAAGGGACAGAAAACAGAGTGGCGTTAGCAGTAGTGGGCATTCTGTTGAAGTGCTGTGCTGTGGGGCCCCACGTCCCAGTCCAGCTGAATCAATCTCTGAAGAGCAGATAGTATAGACTATCAGTTCAAGAAGAGTATAACATATCAAGGATTGCAACTGAACCATGCCATGCGTCTCCTGCTCCTCCTCCGCATTTGCTGCCGGTGCTGTGGCTGTTGTTGCTTGCCGTGGAGTGCAAGGCAAGGCCGACCACGCCAGTCGCTCCGCTACGGGATGATCATCAAGCAGCTAGCAGGCTAAGTAGTGCCGGTTGGTTGGTTGGTTGGTTAATTGCGGCGGCACTAGAGTAGCTAGACATGCATAATAATGCGCTACCAATGATAATGATGATGCGAGTTGTGAAGATAGATACGGCCATCGACGATCTGTGCTGTGCGAGCTCACCTCACCCACCGGATTATGATGATCATCATCGATTTGATCCTGCTGCTGCTGCCTTATGTGCCTAATTTTGTTTGAAGGTCCTTCGGATTCTTCGCTTTGTTTGTGCATCGACTGAATGAATGAACGCTCAACTTGGAGTACCCCCTTCCTCTGTCGCAGCCACCGCCCACCGGGCAAGGACGGACGAGCCAGCCGCCGCGCGCGATTAGTGGCATGCATGGCCGCGGACGAAGGAGGCCGCCCGCGGCGTCGGCTGAGCCGGAGCACCGTGACCGTGGTGATGTTCGCAGAGGTGTGTCTGGGTTTTGGGCTGGGCCCATTCGCTGCTGCTCGTACACCTGTGGGGCTTTAAGTTAGGCCTGGTAAAGGGCTCGTTTAGTCTTTATCAAGTTAGCTAAAAACTGAATATAAACTTAGTCCGATCCAAATTTGATTTAACCCTCTATTATTAGTTCATTTTTTACCCTTTACCAGCCCTAAGTATTTTTCTTTCTCCTCGATAAAAAATAGTCATCAAGTCTGTAATTGGTGCAAGCCTATGTATTTCGAGAAACATATTTTTTTTTTAAAAAAAGTTAAGAGTATTCCACTATAAGTGGTACTAGGAAATTTTTCAAAGTTTCCCTAATTCTAAGCTTTCTTTCGTGTACCCGCATTAAAAGTTACTGATTATGTTGAATTTATTCCTACAGGTCCAAAGTTATATATTCAGCATAAAACTCCTCTGATACATGCAGCTCCATTTTTAGATGAAAATTATCTTCGTGCAAGTTTTTCTCCCACGAACTCTGTTTATTTTCTTGGGCAGATTCAGAGTGACGTCAAAGGATATGCTAATAATAAATTTCTATTGTACCAAAAAAAAAAAATCTGCAGTACACTATCCCGAACGCAAATTCTATGGTGCGTGTTGCCTTAATGTGTAGGCCCCTGCTGCTGTCCAAACTTTGCTTTTCTATAAATACAATACTACTGTATTAGTTATGCACTACTTTCTCAACCAGCGACAACGTGACTACTGAGAAACTCATGTAACGGAATCATATTGGATGCAAGTGATGCGGCCGAACGGAATCCTTACAAATCATCAAAGAACCTGGTGTTACGCTTCTGTCATACAAAATACTCCCAAGATATGCCGACACAGATGCATCACGGCATTACTCATGTACTACTGAAGGGGTTAGGTGTCAAATATTTAGTGAGAATAACTGTTCTATAAAGGCCAAAACATGAAACCATCTGATCCTACGTAGCACACCCAAGATTAATTTTCTTGACTCTTCAGTTTCCTGGTCAATGTTGCGGCAGTAAACAGGGCTTCTTTCTCAAATGGTGATATCTGGATGCTCCTGCAGGTACCATCATAACTAAATCCATTAAACATTCAGACTAGCTTTCGAACATTTAATACTGTTCACTGGCTGTAATGCAAAGCAGTGACTTCCTCCGTTGCATGTGTGTATAACTGATTGCTAAGCAACAACTGCTTACAGCTTTAGAAACATGGTATATAATGTTAAAAACTTAATATACTCACGGGTTGACTTTTCGGAGATTTTGAAAAGCTGATATTAAGTTGCAAGATATCTGTTGGAGAGGGGCTCCAATCTTTTCAGTTGTAGTAGCAGTATCACTGGAATCACCTTGAATAGATAGGCACACCTGAAATTGTGAAACGACTAATCAAAACTGAATAGGTCAAATATCTAGCTGGAGATAGTTATCGAATTTGGAAAAATAAGCTTCATGTTTCTCAATTTTTTAGAATGAGAAGAATAACTTCTGGCCTCTGCACCAACTAGGGATCTAAATATGTGCATGCCAGGATTTGAACCCTTGTGGGTGGAGTCGACTTTTGACTTAAGATTTTCTTCAATACTACCTCAAGATTGTTCTCTCTTGAAGTAGACAGTGAAGCATATGCAAAGTTACATCATAAAAATGAAAAATTAACTGGTTAGCATCATGAATGAATGGGTCTGCCAAATAACATTACTATCACTGCTCATTTTTAAAGCAAAATCTGGTGGATAAAATGTTTTTTGTCCTCATGTTATTTTGGAGGTTACCAGAAATCCACAGTGATTTGAAGTGGCAGTGGCATGCAATACAATTGAGGATGTTTCTGCAGCGAGCTTGCAGAAAGCTCGAAACTGGTGATTTGAATTGGGGAAGGGATACTCGTGTTATTTAAACAAAATCTGAAAGAATATTCAACGAGAAAGTTATTTTCAGAAAAAAAAAAGAGAGATAAATCAGCATGTTTAATACTTTGTTACGCTGTCTCTGTAAATTTGCTTGCCTGTCATAGTCAACTTTACATATTCCATATTATGTGAAAAGCGTTGGCTAGACCTACACGAATAAGGTATGTATGGATAGTTTAGGATTAAACTGAGTCCCTCTGTATCAGTAGGTAATTAGTATACTTTATCACTAAGCTAAAGGGGTTCAATCCAATCCATACCTATCTAAAAGGGCTTCGCTGACACATCATTACAGAAACATACAGAAATCCTGAGCATTTAGATCCGAGTCCTACGGTCCTACCTATCCAAATAGGCTCTTAGGGTTGGTGGGTCCGAAAATTAAACTGCTCTGACTGATAATCAGGCCATTATATCGGAGATTATTAAGAATGCACTATATCTTTGAAAAATTAATTACACACAACAGCACCGCCACAAGAGAACATGAACACAAATGATAGTGCGCAGTGCGCACCAGCATTTTCACAGGTTCCACAGGTCACTCTGAGAAAAATGCTTACTGGTTTTGGAGTATCAAAGTATTGCCGAATAAACTATAGAGTATGCAGGGAAGTGCATCCGCACATAAGTTATAAATTCCTATTGTACTATATCTACAGCAGCAACTCCGCCTATATTGTAATGATATTGTAATGACATAGCCGGTCCCAAGCCGGATAAAGGGGGAGGGGTTGTGATAGGCTTGGCGAGCCAACAACTATACTTAACCATTCTCATGGAAATGAAAAGATAGCCGACCCCAACTTGTTTGGGATAAAGGCTTGGTTGTTGTTGTTGTACTATATCTACGGCAGCATAAAGAGAATTTTATGTTCTTCAGTTGCTTCAGTCATGCATCTGAATAACACCATAGAAATTACTAGTAAACCAAGAAATGATAAGATGATATATTATTCAAGAACCATGATAAACATTGATATAAAATGTATTAAGCCATACAACAAAGTTAAAGATGATGCATTGTCACGCCAATATGTAACCAGGAAAAAAAGGTAGAATTTTTCAGGTATCTAACCTGGTAGGCATGTGCTAAGAGAAGCTGGGCTACTTCTGAACTCATCTTTTTGACAACAGCTTTTGCTTTTGTGGCTGTCAAAAAGAAATCAAGAATAGTTTCTAATTTCAAGTCCTGTTGTGAATTATCCGACCTTCGAGTACGGACTGCAGTCTGCAAAGAGGGCAGAAACAGCATGTGCGTTTTTACAGTGACTAGAGAAAAAAAAAGTGATGGATGCTTCCAAGTGTGATGAGAGGTGGAAATTCCACATATAGATGCAACAATATAATAATGGAAGTTCCTATAATTTTATATATGTATTAATGTATCATGTAAGTCTACTAAAACAAAGGATTAATTAATCAACAATGATTATCAACGCCACTGGTTCAGAGTGGCAGCTAATACTATTAAGCCTGTGAAAGGTCTACATAAGCTGCAAAAAAGGTAATTGATTTTTATTTCTTTACCAAGTTCACGAAAAAAACACTCAATCTGAAGACAGCCTTCGAATCTTCATGGAGAAGGAAATGAATTAATTCAGATCAATGAAACCCAGACATGAATTGGAGGGACCATTTAAAGGATAAGTTGATCAACTGGAGAACAGTACTGGCACGGTGGCACCACGACTTGCATAAAACCAAAATGAATGAAAAAAGTAGCATGCTCAAAACCTGAACACTAATAGCTGCTCATAAAAGAATTGTGGACAAGCATTTCTTGAATCTGAATTCTGAAGTATGCTGCCTGCCATATAAGGCTTATGGACAAGTGAGGTGATTAAAGAGTAAATTTGTACTAATTTAGAATACCTTGCCACAATATTTTGAGAAGTACTGCAGAATAATCTCCAGTTTCCACTTGCATTCCAGAAAGGTCTGTTAAAATTAATCAGTAAACGTTCATGAAATCTTAAATATGTAAACTTGAGCGACTAAAGAATTAGAGTATTACAAAAAAAATGAGCGATAGCATATCTTTATATTTACTTTTTCCAGTTTTATTTTTTCTATAGCACTCACTGTAGCACAGAGGCACAGCTAGTTGTTCTAATCCATAATAATTAATAAACCAGGTATCTTACTTCTTAGTATTGAGTATGGAAATGGTAAATACACAAGTTAATGCAATACTTAATATTTGGTTAAAAAAACTTCAACTTCACCAAACACGACTAGCATTGACCAATCGAGCAATTAATTTAGCCATGAACAACTGAGATCCATTATCAGTTCGTTTTTTTCTCACGAGTTCAAGGCAATAAAATGGACGCGAGATGGAAATGAGCAGCACTTACACAAAGAAATACCTTTTCGAGAAAAAAGCACTTACACAAAGAAATGGAGATAGGTAAGTGATGTTGTAAGTCAGCTCATCCAAAATAACTTCCATGATAGGGTTTCTTGAAAATAGAAAACAGAATATCAGTAACTAACATTTTACAGCAACTCCTCTTTTTTTTTAAAAAAAAGGAAAGAAAAAAAAAGTAACCTGAACCCATCAGCTCTTGAAGTCAGCCCTAATGTGTCTGCTTCTTTCCTGATCAAGTCAAGATTCATAACCTAGATAAAGATCTGAGAAGGTCAGCATTGTACGTCAAACAAGTTATGACTTATGAGTATCACCAAAAACTGTATACTAACCATCACGAACAACTTCCGTAGAGATATAAGCGTTCTTCCCAATTCAAATGATAAGTTGAGGGAAGAATCTAACTCAGATGCTGATTTAGCAGAAACTCCTTCGGAAAGCATGCTATCTTCAGCTGCATCTTTAGCTTCATGGTGATATTGGTTTAGTAAAATGTACATGCAGTTCTTCACTAAAGATTTGAATACCAGCTTTCGTGATCCCTGTTAATCATTATCAAAGAAATATCAGCGTTCTCATAAAATGTCAAAAGAATTGTATATTAGTTTCAGATAAATAAAAAAGTAACAATATTTCCCCGTAAAACCTCATTTTGAATAAAATAGTGAGATAAAAATGCAAAGAAGTTCCAAGAAAACTAGTGCAGTATGGACTATTGATGTAGGCCATACCAGGAGCATATTTAACAGAGATTCCCTGAAAATCACCCAGTCTAAAGATTCTGAAAGACAATCGGAAAGCTGATAAGATGTCTTTTTTATTGTGCAGAAATATAAAGCCTAGATTGCAGATTAGAAGAAAATTTACCCTTGTATGCAACATGACGAGGTACAAAATCTGCTTCAAGTGTGTTGACAAGATATTGGAATGACATCATATTTTGCATAGCCTAGATCAAAGAATAGAAGAAACTCAAATACCAACCCTTTTAATAATAAATGAATTAAAATAATGTGCATATAACTATATTTTAAGTTCATCCAAGTGATGCGATAATTGAACAGACATATACAGTGTGATAGCTCTAAACACAAGCTTACCTTAGACTCAAAATCAAAAGGTAATGAAAAATTACAAGTTTTGGTTCATTTACATATGAAAGGTTGGATTACCTCAATACCACAGAGAGTAAAGTGAACCATAGAACGGGAAAATTAATTCAGAGTTTCAGACATACAGTGGCTTTATATATAATAAGTTGTGACATCACATCCCATATTTTAATTATTTTTTAATCAATTTAACTGGCATCACTATGATTTTGACGACCTAGGCCTAATCCTAAGTATCCAAAAATGAGAAGAAAAAAACACAAACATCCATGGGCAGGTACCTGAAATTTTTTTATACATTAACCGAAATAAATAAACAAAACAGTTTGATAATCAATTATCAGATTAAAACAACTTTGGCAACTTATGTTATCATAGAAAATAATATAAGGGAGCAATAAGGAAGAGGCAGTTTGCAATTTTAACAGGATAAAAAGTCTGTCATTACCTTAATTCGGCTTTGAGCATCGGTGGCATTAGTCAGTTCAACCAAGTCCTCAATCAGCAAAGAGAACCTCTTGTAAAGGACAAAGCAGAAAAGAATAACTTAAGGACACAGAGAACTACTCACAAAGCTAGGTACGTCAGCCTAATATACTAATAGAAAGTACTCCCTCCGTCCCTAAATACTTGTCACTTTGTAGTTCACTTTTGAACTACAAAGCGACAAGTATTTAGAGACGGGGGGAGGGGGGGTAAGGTTTAATGCCTAAACACACGAATGAAAGCACCTAAAAGGTAGAAATCAGCCCAATTGCAATATTATTTCATTATGCCTGATTAATAGCATTGACTAGGACTATCAATTACCACATAAGTCAAAAGAGTCTGATCAAAAAGGGAAGCGAAGAAATCGTAATGGTCTACACAGAACTGGAGTGACAAGGTAAGAGAACAAATCAGAACGGGGGGGGGGGGGGGGGGGGGGGGGGGTAAGGTTTAATGCCTAAACATACAAATGAAAGCACCTAAAAGGTAGAAATCAGCCCAATTGCAATATTATTTCATTATGCCTGATTAATAGCATTGACTAGGACTATCAATTACCACATAAGTCAAAAGAGTCTGATAAAAAAGGGAAGCGAAGAAATTGTAATGGTCTACACAGAACTGGAGTGACAAGGTAAGAGAACAAATCATATCAAATGAAAAAAAAAATCTCAAATAAGTACACTATAAGTATGCCCACGTACAAAGGTACAAATTTGGTTTTAAAAAAGGTTGAAAGAATTATCATGAATACTTTATTATTACAAAAAAATGAACTTGCAAAGATGAATTAGAGCATTGGTAAATAATATGTAGTGTCAGCTTACTGAAGGGTCAAACAGGTGATCTGAGCTCCTTGCATTTTCCCCAAAGTCACCACACACGACATCATTGCCAAGGAGAAATGGTGACCAGGACTGCGTAGAATGAAAATATGTACAAGGGTCGAATTATAGAATACAATAGAATACATTTCTAGAACATATTATGAGTGTGATGACTTATATCATCCTCTTACTTCTTTAACTACAACCAAAGCTGGACCTGAACCAGAATCTGTCAAGCGTGTTCTTGGGTATTGCTGCAAGAAACGTCAAAATCACATGAGACATTTTATGGTAGGAATTATGCGTAAACTTTCTAGAAAGTCAGTAAATGTCCCTAAACTCTGTAAGGAAAATGGTGGGATAGTATAGTGAATATAAAATGTGCAAAAAAATAAATCTTGAAGCATTATACTCCCTCCTGGTTCGAAATATTGGTTAGTTCAAAAATGAACTAACCGGTGACAAATATTTCGAACCAGGAGGGAGTAATGATCTACCATAACAAACTGGCATTTACATGTCACTATAGCCGAAGTGCCATGATCAGTAGACAACAGACGTTTGAGCATAGAAAGATAAAGGGGCAAGCAACACTTTACCTTGCCTAACTCCAATAAGAGATGGAAACTTGCCACAGCAAGCTCCAGGGAGCTACTGTTTCGAAGAATCTGGAAAACTGCATTGTACATTCTCCTTGCAGAAGGACAAAGAGTTACATGAACATAGATAGACCTTTTAAAATAAATACATATATAGTTTTGCCTTCCTTCTGTAATAAACTCATATGTTAAGATGGCATCGAAGGAAACCAATAGTTTAGGCAAACTAATATTGAACAATAAAGCAATCAATGTTCCAGAACTGAGATCATGGTCAGTATTAGGTTTTTTCCTTGATAACCTTTCTAACAATCCGATTTATTTTTTGTGGCTACTCTATTCCGTCTCCCAAAATGTTATTTTCTTTCTAACTCATTAAAAAATCAGTGTTGTACCGTGTTGGATAGAACAGTATTAAAGTTGGACGAAAGAAAAGTAAATAACCATGCAACAGAATAATAAATAAAGGGCTAGTTCTAGAAAAGGAGAAGATGACACAGTTATTGGAACTGAAACGATCTCGAACTAGCGCTACCATTGCAATGAAATTAGTGAAATGGAACCAGCAAAATATGTTTATATGCCCAAAAAAATACTACGAGAGAGAGGCATAAAATTCAAATTTGAGAAACGTAGCTGAACAGGGAGGAGGAATCCAATCTACTCTGCGCGGGGGTGAGGAACGTACCACGAGGGAGCCGAGGGGTTGTCGGCGGCGAGGCAGGCAGAGCGCACGGCCTCCAAGAAGGCCGCTTCTGCAAAGTTCGCCGATGAGTTAGCAGTGGCTGGATCTACGGTAACGCAGAGATGGGGCAAATCGCCGGAAACCGGAGCAGAGGGAAGGGGAACGGGAAGGCGAGGGGTAGGCGGTTACGATCGTCGTGCAAGTCGCGGGAGTCCTTGATGCCGGAGGAATCGAGGATGGCCATCGCGTTCTCCTCGATGCCGCCATCGGCGGCGGCGGGTGGCGCTCGAGTGGCCGCCATTCTTTTCCTGTGGTTTGGATTTGGACGGCGGATTTCGTTCCGCGGGACCTGTGACAGGCGGGAACAACACACACAGAGACAGGAGGCCTGTCATGAAAAAAACAAACCTCCTTAAATTTATTAACATTTAGTCATATATACATACACGATAATTGTAAGGATTGCATAAATCAATATTATACTCATTATTTCCCTCTCCTAAGCATACTGTATACCAGAAAAATGATTCGTGAGTACTTGCAATAAACTCAACTCTCTAGTAGTTACCCATTACAAATACGGAAATGCTAAATCTGATATGTCTGATTTAAGAAAAATCAAGCGATGTTCTCCACCATTGAATGTGCTTTGAGATCCATGCGCCCTCCCTACCTCTATTTCTTCTTTGGACTCTGTTTTCCTCCAATCGGATTGGGATCCAGTAGGGGTGGCACCAATGGAACAAGGACGCTAACGGCGCGCGCAAATGCATGTGCGCGGTGGAGGCCGCGGCTCGCGGGCGTGCGATGAGTGACACGATAGAGCGCAGGCGCGTGACGGCGGGTCACAAACGAATAAGATAAGATAAATTTTTAATTGTTAATCTATAACTGTAAATTGTAATTGCTAATCCGTAATTGTAAGGGTTATGTTAATTATAAAATAATCAAACAAACAATAGTTAACCAATATAGTTAAAAGTTAATAGTTAATTACAAGATTAATAGTAAATAGCAGTGGTTATCTGCTAATTACTCTATGCATGTAAGACACTTCTAAGAAATAGACAGATCATTATAAACATTAATAATGTTCTTACAATGAATTAACTATTTTGGTAAATCAATGTTAAACTTCATTCACCTCTCAATAGATTTAAGAGTATCATAAATATTACTCTATGTCTAATAATTGTTATTTAAAACAACATGCTAAGATCATTTTTAGTTGTTTTAGTTTGTTTGAAACAATAGTTATTAAAAACTGAGGGAGTATTATTCTATCAATTATTGTTAACTTTATTTATCTTGAACTTGTACATAATCACTTGCCAATTCAAATAATTTCTCATCTCGCGGTGATTTTATGTGCCTGACACCGTACTGTCTTCATACTCATTGTTTTTAATGACAAATAGGCACTTATATAGTCGTGTTTCATGTGTTAAAAATATTTTTTGTACGTTTTTTCTTATAAATCAAAATCAGACAGCTCCTAGAACAACACGAACAAAGGAAGGGTCAGTGTTAGACCGTTACAGTGGTATACTATAAAGAATACTCTTTTCGTTCTAAAAAGTTTATCGTTTTGAAGTCTATTTTTTAACTACAAAACGATAAATTTTTTAGGACGAAGGTAGTGGTGTAGTGCTTAGATATGTAGAAGTTTATAAGATACAGAATAAAAATAGTATATAAAGTATGTTCAAATGAATGCCAATGACCTTAGGCTATTCGCGTCAGCGCCTTCTAAAATATACTCTATACACCATTCTCCTTCTATTTTTACAGCACGTACTTTAAGTTACACTGCGATACAATGTATAGAGTATGTTTTACAATATGCTACGATCTTACGCACTCGTGCTCGCGGTTATCGGAGCTTGAGCAAAAGAAGGCAGGTGCTTTCGCCGGATCGCTGCTCTACTTGTGTGGTCAAAAACACTCTCCTGTTTAGGGCGTATTTGGCATGGCTCCAGAGCCAAACTTTGTGAAAGAACTCAAAAAATATTGCCAAACACCTCAACTCTAAAACTCCAGGAGGGAGTCCAACTCTATAGAGTTTTCAGAGTCCTAGTTCATTTTTATGGAGTACCTCTTTTGCTACTCCAGAATAGACTTATATGGAAGTAGACGTGGAGTTGACGGTTAATTACCCGCAATGCCACGAGTTACACAAGCGAATAGGTATTTTCTTTTCCTCTTCGTAACAGATCGAACATAGAACCAGCGCACCTCCCTCCCGTCGCCAGGAGCGCGCCGCACGTTGGCTGCCGCCAGCGCGACTCCCCGCCGCGCGTTGGCTACTGCCGGCGTGACTCCCCCACCGGCAAGATTATCCCGCCGTCGTGATTCTCGCGCCTTGCAGCTCCCTCTGACGTTCCATGCTTCCGGCCGTCGCCCGACGCCGTACTGGACTCGGCGCTCGTCGTCCTGCAAATTGTGGTCGCCGCCACTGGGAATCGGCGCCCTGCAGATGTGGTCGTCGCCCTGTATATCCCCGTCGCCCTGCAAACTGTTCTTCCCCTAAATCAGGTCTGGATACGCACACCACAGATGGACCTCATTCTGCAGCCGTGCGGTAATGTCCCTGGAGATCGAGGCTCGCCTCCGAGAAGACGTCGTCTATCTCGCCGCCAGCACCGAGGTTCGTTCCCGCCGTTTGTTGATTCAGTTGCATCCGCTAGCATTTTGGTCAGGCATCGATCTGAATGAAATGACTGCATTACATCTGAACGCTCATCGCACAATGGTCTAGTTGTAGGTTGCTACACCCTGCTGCATGGTCTCCAGATGCCCAGCTACCGGTGATACTACAAGCTTTTAAACGGCCAGAATACATCGAGCAGATTGATGTTGTTCTGAATTTTGTAGTTGGACCGAATTGATAAACTGACAGATCACTGGGAAGAATTGCGAAGGACATCAAAGAGCAGGTTGAGCTATGGAGGCAGTGAGGGGTGATTCTACGTGTAACTGGCAGAGTCAGCGTTGGAACACATAGCTGTTTATTTTCTTTCTTTGATAATGTAGAATGGCGGTGCTACAGTCAGTGTCTGCGTGGTTGAGATCTTGGTGTCTTGAACATATATGCATAGTGATGTGTTCAATCATAAGCTAATTTGTTGTTATGTTATTTCTTCATTACATATATGTTGTTGAAATTACATATTACTGCAATGTCTTCATTAATTTCTCTTGCCTAGAATTATTTGTAATGATTTCAGATGTTTTTTGTTCATATACTTCACATCGAAAGTATGCTATCAACAAAAGGTCCTTGCTGATCACCAATGAATTGATTTTTGACCGTACAGACTTAGAAAAATGAAATTCATACTTCTTTTACATAAAACTTCAAAAAAACTTCTCTAGCCTTTTAATGTAGGGTCCATAACAGGGGAGAGTGGTCTAACAAAGGATAGAGGTAAAAATGACATTGTATCATAAAACTTCTATTTTTTAAGAGGTGACAATAGTTTTCAGCCAAACATTACCACACATAACTCCACCTTCTCAAAAAGTTGCTCCACCCTAATATTTGAGAGCAGAGTTGCTTTACTCCGAGTAGAGTCATACCAAACACGCACTTACCCCTAAACTGCTCCATTCCCTCCCCTGTTCCCATCCCAAACCCTAAGACCATTCGCAGTGGTTCCCTCTAAAGGTTCCTCTAAAAGCGTGGGTCCCACAGATTTCCAGCATCCTTTCCAGCATACTCCAAATGTACAGCATAATCTCCCGCACTGGTTTCCTCTATAACATCCTTTATACCAACTATTACCACTACATCAACTACCATCTCATTGATTAGTATATAGTTACATAATAATTCGGTGGTAATTAGTATACAACATTTTTACAATTAAATATAGTTCTTATAATACACTTTATAAAATATGCATTAGTATGGTACCATAAAACATAATTCGTACTGTTCAACTTTGAAAAGGTGGAAATAAAATAAAATTTGATACATTACAATATATTAGATAACATTGAAATATTTTACAACACAATGTAAGAATTACATATTAAATTGCAACTGATGTCCTATTGTATCTCACTGCCCCGTACGCATATTCCAAATGTGCTCCATCAGATCATGTTTCAGTCTTTGAGACATCTGTTTGTCTCGAAGGTCGTGTTTAGATTTGACAAAGCCTAGCCTCTCTGTTACACTTCCAAGGGAAGGATCCACAAGCTCTTCCGGTTGGCCCGTTACGGATATAAAGTTGGTGTCTGTGGAAAGTCCTCTCACCTCGCGCTCATCCTCAATGATTATATTGTGCAATATTATACATGTTATCATAATATCATTGAGGTGGTCGCGGTTCCAACCATATGCCGGTCCTCGAATGGCCCCCCACCTAGCTTGTAACACGCCGAACGCCCTTTCAATATCCTTCCGGGCTCCTTCTTGCACTTTTGCAAAATGTGTGGACTTTTCGTCATAGGGATGAGTAATGGACTTTACGAAGGCTGGCCAATCTGGATATATGCCGTCAGCAAGAAAGTAGCCCATGTTGTATGTGTTCCCGTTGACGGTAAAAGTTATCTCGGGTCGGTCGCCATCCAAGTGCGATGTGAACACAGGAGATCGATGTAACACGTTGATGTCATTACAGCTACCTGGCAAACCGAAGTAAGCGTGCCATATCCAAAGGTCTTGAGACGCTACGGCCTCAAGGATCATGGACGCTTGCTTACTACGACCACTGAACATGCCCTTCCAAGCAGTAGGACAATTCTTCCACGTCCAATGCATACAATCAATGCTTCCTAACATACCTGGAAACCCACGTCTTGCATTAGTATTGAGGAGTCTAGAAACATCCTCCATAGTTGGCTCACGTAGGTACCAGCCGCTGTACATATTAATGATAGCTTTGCAAAAATGAATGAGTGATTCACGGGCTGTGGACTCCGCTATACCGACACTGTCATCGAGGAAGTCTCCTGGGACACCTGCTGCTAGCATTTTGATAGAAGCAACAACCTTTTGTAAAGCAGATAGTCCAGGTTTTCCTGATGCATCATATCGTTGTTGAAAATATGGATCATAAGCTTCCACTTCCGTAAGGATACGTTCAAATACGTGACGACGCATGCGAAACCTAGCATCAATATGAAGTAATTTGAGTGTCAAATACGAATTTTGAAATAAACGTGAAGTTATTATTGGTACGTACCTGCGACGAAACATTTTTGCTTTGTAAACAGGGTGCTCCCCAAAATAATCTCTACGAATTTTTGCATCGTACTCCGCATGATCTCTCTTGCAAATTGTTTTACCTATTGCAGAAGAACAACTCCGTCGACGGGAGCTCTCGGCGTCAGTGTTGGACATATACCATTGTGCGGCAACATCATCATCTTCATCCATGGACCGAATATGGTCAATAGATGCCTGTTGTTGTTGTTCTAGTAGTTGTTGCCGCTTCTTTCTCTTCTGCAAAAATCCTCCAAAGAAAGAAGATGAACCGAAGTATTTCTTCTCACTCATTGTGGCGTGTGTGTTTGTGGTGTCGCTGGTGTGTGGTGCTATTGTTTGTGCTGCGGGTGTGTGTGTGTTTGTTGCTTCATATAGGCAAAGGATCAGGAAAAGCAGCATACATCCGACAGCTCTCTTTGATGAGACTCAAAGTAAAGCAACACTTCACTTTACTTCATCTTTGTGTCAACATCACAGACATTATTGAAACAGTTATCAATTAATCATAACAGAGTTCAAAGAGTGATTAAAACTACATGCAATCCATTATTACAATACCAAATTCTGACGAGACACAAATCTCACACGGAACCGTAAACCAATGTTCTCAAATGCAACTGAAATGGTTCACACAACAGCAAATTATAAAGATACAGGCTTTATGCACAAACTCACTGCCTAGAAGTGTCGGCATTCCTGAGTAGGCAACGCCTTCTGAGAATATCCTTCCTCCGATCGATGAAGTAGGCCTGCTGCTCTTCATCATATGGAGTCAGGTCCATTTTCATGAGTTCGTCATCATTCTTTTCACGAACAACAACTGACTCTTGTTCCTTCACTTGCATCTCTTTCATCTTCAGGTCCAGTTTTATCTTCTGCACTTCCCTATAAGCAGTCATCACTTTGTCATCACTCTCACAAGCTTGGTCTTGCAACTCCTTCCTTGCTGTAACATCATCCTTCCACTGATCAAGCTTCTTAAGTGACATCTCACGAAAATTAACTGTCAAAAAATGAAACAAATTAAATAGCAGAATCGAGGTAGCACTGATCAGGCAAAAACAGTGACATAAAGACTTGTTGACATGCCATCAAAGTGACATAAAGGTGACATAAATGAACACTGACATAAAGGTGACACAAAATACCATTGACATAAAGGTGACATGCTTAAAAGTTGAACTACAAGCAATGTCAGGAGCCATACGACAAACTGTACATTCCATCATACCTGCAAAATCTGAGTTTGAAGAAGAAGTTGAGCAGCTCTTCTTCCGGGATGCCTTGGTAGAATCCCTACCAAGGGGTCTTTTTCCAGTTGAGGGGGGGCTGGGCTGGTCTCCCCCCCCTACAGATTCAGAGTCATTGTTAACCTGCAAATAATGCAACAAGTGTGTATATTTACTGCTGTTTTGTGACAATGACAAAAACAATTTATGACATTGACAGAAATAATTACCTGCTGTGATCCAATCAATGGATCGTACGGATCAACTTCACTTGGACGCTTGTCCCTTACGTGCCTTGTATCGGACCATTTCGGCTCATTCTTCATGATGTACCAACAATGCAGGAGTTGGAACGGTTGTGGCTCGTTTGCAGCAAACTCAGCTGCAGCACGTGCAACCTATGCATAATGAACAAGTACAAATTAGACACTTTATTTACATGTGTAATCAGTACTAATATATTAAACCTATATGTACTAACCCAATCTGTATCGTTGGTACCACTAGCATTCTTGCGCACTTGGTCAGAATAGTAGCAACAGAACTTGTTAACTTCCGCCTTGATATGGTCCCAACGGCTTTGCAGTGAACGAAGAGTTCGTAGGGGGTACCCACCTCGGCCCAGCTCGTACTGTTTTTCGACACGATTCCAAAAACAGTTTAACCGTTGACCGGTGTTCACCACCGGGTCGCAGCTTACCTGCAAATGAGAGTTCACAAGCAAGACATCTTCTGTGGGGCTGAAATTTGCACATTTCGGCCTCACCGGCCCAACCTTCATCTTTCCTTTGCCCTTCCTCACAGCAGCAGGAGGAGGATCTGCAGGGCCACTATCTTCATCGACATCTTGGGCAAATGGGTAAAACTGGGGGGTTTGCTGCTCAGTTGGGTGGGTATGGTAAAACAAATTCATGTACTCATTCACAGCTGGGTTTGAATATGGGTCAGTAGGATCCATCCTACACAAAGAGCAGTTCAACCACAATAATAATAACAACAACACATAAAAAGTTGCAGCACTAACTTTAACATACATTGAAAAAGTTTTACATTCACAGACACATAAACAGTTAACATAACATTGACGACAATACATCACACACATAGAACAAGCCCCCTACATAAATTGGCATCACAAACTTGGACTACCCACAAATGATACCTAGCAGCCACTTCTACCATAGACCGGACTGTTCAGAAGATGCATTGGACTCTACTGAGGATTCTGACATAGTTCGTGGTGGAGGCCGCGGGGGAGACCAATCAAAAGGAATTTTGCTGTCCGGCGACACCTTCGTGTCATCAGAGAAAGAGGGTGTCGGTACTTCGTTGGCAACTTGTTGGTACTCAATGGCGACGATGTGCAAGTCATCCAGCATTCGTTCTACACAGCTCAGGAACTCTCTCACATCTGTTGGGAGTCCACCAGGCCGGTTCCGTAGAATGTCCTCAATAGGACCTTTAAGTTTGTGGTACGATGTGTCCACAGTATCAGTCATGGACAACAATGCTTTGCGAAGCATCTCAGCTTCACCAGACATTTTATGTTCTCTACTTAACTGGATATCCTATATGAGAAAATTGAACTTATATTAGATCTAGGTTATGGAACAACCTAACAGATCCTTAGCAGATTGACCCTTGAGAAATGATGGAACAATGTATGCTGTTACATTAATCTAAACATGAAGATCCAAATTTAACAGGACATTATGAAGTGGATCTAAACATGAATGGACCAATCTGAAATAAGGTATAGCTTCATCACAATATCAAGTGTACATATCTCGGTTTTTTAATAAATCATCATTTCACAAGGCAATTGTGCATCCACAAAGATGTACACAACTATTAATCGTATGAAATGTATAGATCAATGCACAAAGTTGTACATCCAAGATGTACACAATATTATTGGAACCCTAGTCATATTCTGACCACCAAGTAGTCCTCCAACCGAATGGACTACAAACCTACCGATCAATATCAAAGATTCAAATCAAATGCTAGTTCTACCACTATGAATCCAAAACTAGAATATTCAGACCACCAACCGAATAGTTAAAACCTAACCCTAGATTCATACGACAGTACAACCACATCCAGGGAGATGGAGAGTAGCGCCGTACCTGGTGGTCGACTCTGCTGTCGATTCAACGGTCGCCGACCTCGGCTTCACTCCCCGGCGGCGCTTCCTTCCTCTGGTCGCAACCGCCGCCCCTTGCTTCTTCGTTGGGGAGCCGAAAGCCTGCTTTCGCGGACCAAGATTCGTCGCAGCCGTCCCTCTTCCCCTCCTCCCCTTGCTCCCGCGACCCGCCGTCGTGACGTTGTGTCGCCGCCGCCAGAGATTTCGCCCCCAAGTCGCCCCGGTACCCAGACGAGTGGAACTATAGTGTGCGAGACGGGCGAGGGTGTAGTGTGGAAGGCAGGCGAGGAAGACACCCGTGACAGCCAGGAAAATATCTCTCGAGGACGCTTTCGCGTGGCTTGTAGCGTAAACCGCTGCGGGAGTCGTTGTGGGGCCTACCGCGCCGGGTCGCGTTGCGTAAGGTTTCCAGTATACCGCTGCAGATGGTCTAACCTCCCAAATCCCCTGCTCTCCTCCGCCCTGCTCCCATGGCCGCGGCCGACGCCGACGCCGTCGAGGTGGAGCGGCTCTACGAGCTCGGGGAGCGCCTCTCCTCAGCTAAAAACAAGTCTGAGGTGCCTACCTCCGCGCCATTGCCCCCCTAAACTTCCTGCCCCGTCCCGTCGCCTCGTTAGGGTTCTGAATGACGCTGGGTTTTCCCCCCATCTCGGGGTCTCTGGAAATCGCAGCACGCGGCGGACTACGAGGCCATCATCGCGGCGGTGAAGGGGCAAAGCGTGAAGGCCAAGCAGCTGGCGGCGCAGCTCATCCCCAGGTTCTTCCGGAGCTTCCCCGCCCTCGCCACGAGCGCCATGGAGGCCATGTTCGACCTCGTCGAGATGGAGGAGCTCCCGGTCCGTTCCGTGCTCTTCTCATCTATCTGTTTAAATTATGCTACCATTATGGATGGTTTGACAAGTTCGTTTTGTTTCTGGAGGCACTAGTTAGGTTCACACTTCATTCTTTTTTCAATTTACGTTGTCGGGTGGGAGAGTTTAAGTGCAAAAAATGCAGTCACTGTTGGATACAGGTCGTGTGGCCTAAAAGAGATTTTTGCACGATTGCACGTATGGCTGTTTGCATTCTAGTTGTTCTCCACTAGTTTAGACTGAATTGATTTGAAAGACTGGCACTATAGCAGCTAATGTGTTTTTAGTACTTAAAACCCATTGGCATGTCATAATAATACCTAGCCCGTAGGTTCAGTTTATGTCGAATCAGTACCTAAAGCAACAGTAAAACACTTTGAGGTTTTAAGGGATACTGGAAAAGAGACAGTGTATCTGTACCCCAAGAATCAATTGAGTTTTGGGAATATTTGGTCTAGTACTTATCAGATAACTGTAAAAATGTTATTATACATTTTTGTTGACTTTAGCATTTTTCGAAAGTCCACCATCTGTAGTTTTTTTTTTTTTTTTTTTTTTTTTTTTGTATTTCTTTGTACCTGGAAGTTCATCTGATTAACGTGTGCTGTGCCTACAGATCAGAGTACAAGCTATTCGCGGTTTTCCACTTCTTGGCAAAGATGCAGAACTTGTTTCGAAAATTGCAGATATTCTGGGACAGCTCCTTCCAAGTGGTATGGTATTCTTCATGTATTTACTTAGCTTCCATGGTAAGTATGTATACGCATCTGAATTTGGATTGTGTTTCAGAGGAAAATGTGGAGCGGGATGCTGTTCACAAAGCACTGATGTCCCTTATTCGACAAGATGTTAAAAGTACGTTCCAATTC
Source organism: Tuctoria greenei (assembly GCA_036927565.1). NCBI lineage: Eukaryota > Viridiplantae > Streptophyta > Magnoliopsida > Poales > Poaceae > Tuctoria > Tuctoria greenei. The sequence continues at coordinate 196,767,001 of JAYESD010000007.1, forward strand.
TCAATGCGTGTTTTTAATATTTTGAAACTACTCAGTCAATATGCTCTCTGCTTGAACTACTATCTGATGCTGTACATTTGGGAGAACTTTCTTTGGATTAGAGCATTGGAGTAGCCTTGCGGTTGTGCTTAAATTTGTGTATTGTCCACAGTGTACCATTAAAGATGTCTCTTGTTCTAGATTCACCGCTCGTGGCAGTTTCTTAGGAACTCAGTCATGAAATTGAAGAAATTAAGGAAATAAAACACTAATATTTATCGTTCTGCATATTCTTAATTCATTTTTATGGCACATTCTTGGAGCATATACTGCCACTACCATGACGGAATCACATCACATCCAATTTCTGCATTTGGAATACAGATATTTTTTTTGTTCCATAGCTTCTGTTTGAATTTATGGTGCTTGGACTGTTTGTGCGCACACATTCTGTTTACTGAAAATCACTTGTTTTCTGATTCAATATATTGTAACGACATCTTTTCATGTAAATGCATATCATGTCTACAGTCTACTTACCTGTATTACTGACTATGTGATTATAATCTCAACCTGTGGCTTTCCTATAGCATATACGCCCAAGGCTCAGTGGTATTCATTGTTTTATTTTCTTAATTTGTGCCCCGAGTCATCCAGATTCATTGCATCCTTTGTTTAAGCATGTGGAGTCAGGATCAGAGTTCCGTGAGAAGGTTATATGTTTTCTTAGGGACAAGGTAAATAGTTTTATACATGTAATGGTATGTATTGCATGTTTTGTAGGCAAACATTTAATGTCATCTTTTTGTCCAGGTGTTCCCTATTAAAGCAGAGCTGTTGAAACCTCAAGCGGAAATGGAGAGATATATAACTGATTTGATAAAGAAAGTATGTTCATGCTCTTTCACCTTGTATCCATCTGATTAGTACATATCTTTTAACTTCCCAGCAACATATAAACAACATTTTTGTGTGATGCTCGTTGACAACGAATGCCATTGTTTAGAGCGTACAAGATGTAACTGGGTCGGAATTTAAACTATTTATGGATTTCCTGCGAAGTTTGAGCATATTTGGGGATTCTGCTCCTCACGAGTCTTTTCAAGAACTAATTGAAGTCATTCAAGCACAGGCCGATCTCGATGCTCAATTCAATGTAAGTTTGTACTAATCTTTCACCTACAAAAGCATATGCGAGTGTATGAATTAATGGTTCATCTTATAAAATTGGGCTTTATTTGTCTTGGTGTGTACCCAAGCATATGTGGCTTGCCTTGGCTTAAGACCTAGCCATTTGTTTTATTGTTTATATGTTTCAGCTAGCAATCTTGTTAGTTGTTAGGAATTGTTAGTTTACTCGTATTTGGCATTTTGGCTCATGATAGGACTGCATGGAAATTAGCAATTCATGTGCTAGAATCTTAGTTTACTTGTATTTTATTACTCTCATCTCTATTTCATCCTTTTACTTTCTTTCTTTTAACAAAAAATAAAATAGATGTTTTCTTATCTAGCCTACCCCAACGTGCTTGGGACAAAGGCTTGGTTGTTGTTGTTGTTGTTGTTGTTTCAGCTAGCAAACTTGGTTAACTCATGTGCACCAGATGTATCTAACATTGAGACTCTTAAACTTAAATTCTGACCATGTGAACCTTCGATCTAGGCTAGAGGAATTGATCAGTGATACCATTATTCTGGCCGAATGCAAAACCTAAGAAATTAAATTGGTATCACAATGCAGCATTAATAAGAATGTTATAATACCTCATAAAGACGATTAAATAAAAACTTACCCGTGGTGCTGAAGGTATTAAGCGCATGCCGCACCGTAACCAACAATAGAAAATATAACAACTTGCATGCCATCTAGATAATTATTGTTTTTTGTTCTTTATTGGAGATAACTTATGTTTTTCTTATCATTCTTATTTGTTCTTTCAGGTTTCTGATATTGACCACATTGAGAGATTGATTTCATGCATGTATATGGCTGAACCTATCTTCATGGTATCACTAAATTTAGTAAAAATAATCTAAGTTGTGGTAGTTCTTGGTGAATATAATTTAATCTCTTGAATCCCATGATCTGCAGAAAGGTGCATCAAATAGCAAGTTCCTCAATTATTTCATTAAGCAAATTGTTCCAGTTTTTGACAAGGTACATGTCTTCACTAGTATTTCATCCTCTTTTAATTGAAGATAGGATTATGTGTTCATGGATTCCGGTTCATTAAGGATTGGTTGTTACTCCGCCATGTGCCATCAAAACTATTCATGTCCTTCATAAATTGGAAGTGTTTTTATTTCAAAACATTTGAACATCAAATTGTTTTTTTGCCTTTGCATACTTAAGCTTCCTGAAGAAAAGAAATTCGATTTGCTCAAGACCATTGCTTCAAGTTCACCATATGCTACAGCACAAGATTCACGTCTGCTTCTTCCGCATGTGGTTCAGTTGCTCAAGGTTAGTACTAATGGGGATTAAACTGTTTCCTTTGATCACATAAAGCAGGTGTTTGATGTTATTTCAGCACACTTCTAGCATCACGTTTACTCTGTTGCAGAAGTATATGCCTGGCAAAAAGGTGGAAGACATCAACCATAATTATGTTGAGTCCTTGCTGTACACTTTTCACCATTTGGCCCACAAGGTTAGACAACTGAAATATTGGTTATCTGTTATTAAATAAGCTTCATAATGCTTGCACTTCTGCTGACCAGATTTGTAATACAGACTCCAAACACAACAAACAGTCTCTGTGGCTATAAGATCGTTACTGGGCAACCTTCAGATAGACTTGGAGAGGATTTCTCAGAGAATTACAAAGATTTTACTGAGAGGTACCTCACAGTTTTTCACTTCGCACATATTTCCTTGTATTTTAGTGTCCAGATTTTGCCCATTCATTCAAAAGGTTAACTGAATGAGCAAGTCTAGCAATTAGTTTCAAACATCCAATCACTTGCTCCATGTTAGGTTTTCTTTTCTAATCCATGTGTCCTCTGTTAATATCAGCTTAATTGAATCATTCCCAACTTCTTTTCTTGTTGACCGTAGTGCATAGTTTTATGCTGTTAAAATTTAAACCTGTAAGCACTGCTTAAAAAGGGAACTCCTCAGATGGGATGCCTTACTGTGGTTTGGTCATTTGGCATTGACTCCTCTATAGAAATGCAACTATGGGGGCTTGTTGATCTACGAGTAGATCCTAGAATACGCGAGAATCAACTATGCAGAGTGGCATCAGTGACGACAACACAGCATCACCTGTTTATGCCAACGGAGAAAAACATTTGTGCTTAGTATTCTAGTTCTGGGTTTAGATCCAACAAGTGGTACCTACTGTCTGTAGTCAAGGGAGCCAACTATCTATCAGTATGATCTTAAGGGTGGTCACATCAACAAAAGAAAGGTGAGTGCATTTTTTTTATGTTCGTGGTAGGCTTGGATTTTCGGAAATCTGAGATAAATGCGAGACCACTTTCATGATAATCATAATCTTGCTTACATTTCCTTTGCTAGAGCATTGGATGGAGCATACAGCAATACATTTTTATACTAGATTTTCATGTATTGATATGCAACCAACATTTTTTTTTTTAAAAAAAGTAAGGAGTGTTCATTCTTGCATGGAGGATTTTTTTTCCCGCTCCCAAATGCAGTCATTTGCTAGATCCTCATTGCTAGAAATTTGCAGGTTAACTGGAACGGAAGAGACAGTTCGAGCTGCCTCAAAGAGGCTAACTCAGGGAATGGCAGATTTCAACAAGGCGATGTCGTCAGCAAAGACTGAAGAGGAGAAGACTAAAATTGTAAGTTTTTGTCATGTAGAATCAACAAAAGCATGGGCACCCAATTTTCCTTCCAGAACAGTGCTATCTGAAGCTACAGGATTTGTCCTGTACATTTTTGTGGTCATATTGGTATGATGTATTAATTCTTCCTGCCAATTGACTGTGATTTGATGTTTTTGCAGAAAGCTGATCAGCAGAAATCTACAAGGACAATGCGCGCATATAACAACATATTGGCAATGTCGCAGGTGTGTTCTTTGTTTGTATGGGTAAAATTGTTTGTTTTCATTGTCTTAATCCTGTTCAAATAGTTCAGCAATTAGCACAAAGTGTTTTTCTGCTATTTTATATTCCTGCTGCAGTCTTGTCAGAGCAAACCAATTGAGCTTTGATTTCAGAACTAAATTGCAGCGTGAGACAGTAAGAAATAACATTCCAAATTAAAATGATGATAATATGTATAAACATGTCTGGCAGTTAAACATGTAGAAAGCTAGTTCAATCTACCTAATAAAACCTTACCTTTTTTTTCCGAACACGCCGTAGAGTTGCATATCATTTTTAAAGAAGAAAAGGGTAGAACCCTTGCAAACACACGCACGTGCGTGCGCGCGCACACACACCCGATCATCAGTTCAGGAGTACATTCACACTTTTTACAGATAATCAAGACGACCACAATCCATACTATGATTCGGTGCCCAGGCAGTCAAGAGGTAAGCCCTTGAGCCATAGCTAAACCCAAATCGTGCCTCCTCCTCAGCAAGCAAAAGAGCACCAGCCATATCTGGTGCAGCACTATCAAATTCACAACACTGATGCTTCTATATGGTCCAGGCCTGGAGAATGATGACAGCATTGAGGCCTTGCTGCACCCAACCAGTAACAATTAAGCTTTTCAGTAGCTTAGATCCACCAATCCCCAAAGGACTAGTCACCCACTGACAGACGATGCATGGAGACCTATTAAGTTATGCATCTCTTGCTTATGGCATCCATCATGGGATCGTGCTATGATTTTTCCTGGGATGACACAATCATTCTTCTTTGAACTAATCATATATTTTATGGAATGAGGTGGTGATGGATCAAAAGATCATATTCCTCTATCAAAGCAAGTAGGTTAGATTCTGAGCTAGGATCGGTTGATCCATCAATATTCCTTTCCTCAAACCCAACGAACTATCAATGTTTGAAGCTGAACTGTGTTTCTGATATGATGCATATTTGCATCTGTTGGAGAAAACTAATTTGATATATCATGTTACAGCGTCTAAATTTGGGCTGCCAATCATCTTCCTTTCAGCCACTGCATGGGAAGTCCCCTTCATTCATTGGCGATAAGAAAATCACTCTTTCATGGATGGAGCAGCCAAAGAAACCAGCACCTACTACAGCAGGGTTAGATACTATCTGTTCAGTATTTCTACTAAATATCCTTCTGCATTTCTTGCTTACTCATTTCTGCTTTAAGGATCATTTAGATCGAAGAGGTCCCAGCCTGCTACGAATGGGAACGGCCCTGCAAAGAAGGGGCGAGGAGGAATGCAGAATCAGCTTGTAAACAGAGCTTTTGAAGGATTATCTCGCGGCGGTGGCAGAGGCAGTGGAAGAGGTGGACGGGGCAGGGGAGGCCGAGGTAGAGGATGGGGCTACCGCTGAGATCAGCTATGATATTTATCCAACTTGATGGAGTAGGGATCAGCATTCTGCTTCCTTTTGAGAGAGGCAGGAGTCCGTGTTTACTTGTTGGAGTAGGCTTAACTGTATGCAACAAGGTTTGGAACGTATGATCCGTCAAGGCTCTCCACTGATGAATGCTTACAGGAAGCTCGGACAAAGGATGCCTGGGAATGTGGACGATCTGCCGAGCTTAGCTGCTCATTTACCATTCATCGGTGTTCTTTGCCACCCTGACCATTTGTTAGTTTACCGGTTTCACCTGAATTGGCTGTTCGATCAACTCGATAGAAATTGTTGTTAGATTATATTTTATTCTGGTTTTGTTTAGTTTGAAGTACTTTTCGCATTGATGGCCTTGATTATGTTCAATTTGTCAGTTCAGTGTGTTTCATTGCATTATATCGGTGCGGCTCCTCTTCCCGGGACGTGTTTTTAATGAAATTCAACGTGCTTTAATCTTAGCTGTGGGCAGGTGGCTTTGTCGGTACTTATGCGGTTCTGTGTTGCACTCCTTGATTCGAAATGTTTGTCACGATTAGTTTAAAAATAAACTAATCAACCAGCAGGAAGTAGCTGTTAGTGATTTTTTTTCGCGAAGGAAGCAACCATTTCACACGCTTAAAAGTTTCGTATATCTATTTCCTATCTTTGCAACAACTGTTCCAAACAAGTTGGAGTTAGCTAGAAATAAAACTCAACAATATTTAAAAAAAGTAATATAAAATAAGATGAGATAAAAAATATAAATAAATTAAGATTAACAAACTACAAATAAACTAAGATTCTAACACATGAATTGTTAATTTTTATATAGTCTTATCATAAGTTAAATCTTTAGGTATGTCTCACTCTTTTAAGTTTTGTTTCGTCGTCTTTTGTCATGTCAACCTTGGTCGACCTCTAGTTTTTCTAAAAAAATTCTACTCTTTATAGTCCTTTTTTAACCGGGCTTCAGGAGGTTTTCGCTAGATATGCCCAAATCGCCGTAGGCGATGTTGGACTAGCTTTTCCACAATCGGTGTCACCACTACCTTATCATGTATCATCTTGTTCCTAAATTTGTCTCTTTTTGTGTGACCGCACATTCAACGTATCATGCGCATCTCAGCAACACTCATTTGTTAGATATATTACCTTTTAATTGACCAACATTATGCTCCATAAAGCATCATAGGTTTGATCACCGTCCTATAGAATTTTCCTTTTATTTTTTGTAGAACTTTCTTATCACATAAAATTGCAAATGCTTGCTACCACTTCATCCACCCGATCTTGATTCTGTGGCAAACATCTTCGTCAATATCACCATTGATATGTAACATTGATCCTAAATATCGAAATGTGTCCCTCTTAGGTACTACTTGTCCTTGTAAACTAACATTTCACTACTCGCACTCGACACTACTAAAGTCGCATCTCATATACTCGATCTTGGTTCTACTAAGTCTAAACTCCTTGGACTCTAAAGTTTACCTCCATAGCTCCAATTTTCTATCAACATCATTCCTAGTTTCATCTATCAACACTACATCATCAGCAAAGAGTATACACCAAAGGAAAAGATGTATGGACTTAAGGCTGATCTTTGGTGTAGCCCTATTGTGATAAGAAAATTATCGGTCTCACTATCTCTTACGCGCATATTTATCACCACATTATCGTACATATCCTTGATAAGGTTAATGTACTTTGTTGGGACTTTGTGTTTTTCTAGCGCCCACCACATGACCGGTCTTGATACCTTATCGTATGCCTTCTCCAAGTCAATGAACACCATATGTAGATTCTTTTTTTGCTCCCTATATCTCTTCATAAGTTGACGAAATAAGAAAATCTCCTCTATAGTGGACCTCTCAAGCATAAAACTAAACTGTTTTTAGTGACATTGGTCACTTTCCTCAAGCGGTGTTCAATCACTCTATTCCAGAGCTTCATAGTATGACTCATAAGCTTAATTCCTCGATAATTAGTACAATTTTGAACATCTTCTTTATTTTTGAAGATGAGTACTAAAATACTTTTCCGCCACTCTTCAAACATTTTGTTTGACTTAAAAATGCGATTGAATATTTTAATGAGTCAAACTATTGCTACATCTTCGAGACATTTCCACACCTCAATGGGAACATCATCGGGGTCGAAGGACTTTCCTCCTTTTATCCTTTTTAAGGCTTCTCTAACCTCAGACTCTTGTACCCCCCATGAATCATCTGTTGGTGTCATCAAATGAGTCATCCGACTCGAACCTAATGCTCTCATTTCCGTCATTGAATAATCCATTGAAGTAGTCCCGCCATCTGTTCCTAATATCTTCATCTTTCAATATAATTCGATCTGTCTCATCCTTAATACATTTGACTTGGTTGAGGTCCCTCACCTTCCCCTCGCGAAGTTTCGCTATCTTGTATATATCCTTTTTGTCTTTCTTTGTCCCTAGTCTCTTATATAGCGCATCATAGACCTACTCCCTTGCTTTACTCACAACATGTCTTGCATTTTTCTTAGCCTCTTTATACTTTGCCATGTTACTTGCGCTTCTCTCATGGTGCCAACTCTTATAAGATTCCTTCTTTTCCTTAATGGCTTTTTGTATATCCTCATTCTACCATCAAGTGTATTTATCTACAAGTTTTTTACATTTTGTCTATCCAAACACCTTCCTAGCTACCTTCCTAATGTAAGTTGTCATCTTCACTCACATACTATCCACATCTTCCTCTTCGCTGTAAGGTCCTTCCGTGATCATCCTTCTTTTGAATGATTGTTGCGCTTCATTCTTCAACTTCCACCACTTTGTTCTTGCGGTTTTAACACCTTTGTCTCGTGACGCACGCACGTAAAAACGGAAGTCGGCTACCACAAGTTTATGTTGTAGAACAACACATTCCCCAGAAATCATCTTACAATTTAAACATACCCCCTCTCTCTTCCCTTGGTGAGGATGTAGTCGATTTTACTACAATGTTGGACACTGGTAAATGTCACTAAGTGAGATAGACTCTTATTAAAGAGGGTGTTAGCTACCAATAGGTCATAGGCTACGGCAAAGTCTAGAATATCCTTACCTTTCTGGTTTCTATCGCCACACCCATAACCTCCATGTACCCCCTCAAAATCTATGTTAGTTGTTACCTACATGGCCATTGAGATCTCATATGAAAAGCTTCTCGACAATCGGTACACTACTAACTATATTCTCCAAGTCCTTCCAAAATTGTCTCTTAGTGCTCATGTCGAGCCCAATTTGTGGAGCATAAGCACTAATGACATTCAAGATAAGATCCCCACAACTACCTTGACTAGTATGATCATATCCTCTCGTCTACGGACATCTACTACTACATCCTTGAGGCTCTTATCTCATTCCTAATCCGAGTCGAGCCAAAATACCAAAGCTTGAAACCAGTATTCTCAACCTCTCTCGCCTTTTGATCTGCCCATCTAGTCTCTTGTACACAAAGAATATTAACACGTCTTCTAATCGCAATATCCACTAACTCTTATAGCTTTCCCGTCAAAGATCCTACATTCCAACTACCTATCTCAAATTCTAGTTTCCTCGACTAGCTTCCTTACCTTTCGCATCCGTCGAGTAAGATGCAAAGACCTCTGCTCACTTAACACTACATCTAAACGATGATGTAACGCACCACTAAGATGGTTGCGATCCAGCCTTTGCCCATTTAACACCACATCCGGGTTCCGATATAGCGTGCCATTAAAGCGGTGGCGACCCAACTCTTGCCCACTTATCACCATAACCGGATTCTAGTATAGCGCGTCGATAAGAGGGTTACACCCCAATGAATATCTAATGAGTTTTATTCCATAAGAGTGACTAAGTATAATTGTTGGCTTGTCAAACCTATCACAACCCCTCCTCCTTTATTCGAGCTTGGGACCGCCTATCTTTCACACCTATTTCCTATCTTTGATCTACAATATAGGAGGTCTAAAACCTCAAATACAGAAAGTACGGATTTCAAACGTCCATCCAATCCCTCTAGATACATTAAACCGTCCATTCTAGCCCTCTAGATACATTAAACCGTTGCATCGATTAAATGCAACATCCAAGTATTTTTCTGGTGGTCTATGTCTGGTGGCGTGGACCGGTGCCCGCGCAATCTTGCTTGCGACGTCGCCATTCCTCACCATCCTCGCCTCTAAGCTGTCCGCGGTAGCGTACAGTAAAACATACTGTAAATAATGTATAAAATAAATATAAATACTGTAAACATATATATATAAATTTAAAATAAATACTGTAAAAGTAGAAGAATAATAATGTATAAAATATATTTTTGCCTCTAAGTTGTCCGCAGTGACGTAATATGTATAAATTTAGAGTAAATACAGTAAAAATAGAAGAATAATAATATATAAAATATGTTGAGAAAATGAGTACGGATAGCCTAAACAAAGCCCCACAAGTGGACGACAGAACATGGACCGAATAGTGACGAGTCGAAAACGGAAGCTGACGGCTGCCGTGGTGTAGGCCAGGTTCCAACCGGCGAGCCCGTAGCAAATGGGAAGCAGTGGATGACACCCATGTGGCCAACGAAGAGCGAGAAACAGCAAATCACAGGACATACAGTTCATTCAACAGACCACAGCAGTTGCTTTCAGCCGGAATGGCATCCCGGAGCCAAATACAGCGGCGGGCCGGGACAGATCGAAGCAGGATCGCGGGGTATCCTTGTCGTGCTATACGGCAACGCTCAGCACCGACGCCCCACGAAGCAACGCTTTTCCAGGAATGTACATGGAATATTTACATATATCCTCCAGCACTGGACACAACAAAAACCTAATGGGACACGCGGGAGCCATCGACAAGCCTAGAGCTTCTCAAGATCCTTACCTCTTTGTTGGTTGTCAGATACTATCTTGCAACTAGTCACTGCCTCCAGGATACACCTACACGGGCTTGAAGCCTATATCAGCGAAACGCCCGTCATGTTTTCACGGAAACTTGGTCCTTGCCGTCAGCTACAGACTCCAGTGCATCTACTGCATTGCTGCTCGATACTGGGGCAACTTCCACGGCATCAATTTTTGTCGCAGACAGGTCATCTTCCCCAACATTTTGGCATTCTTCTTTGCTCTTGTCAGAGCCCTTTCTGCTGAACACGGACTTCAGGCCCTGGGCGGTCTTCCCTGCGTGTTTCACAATATGCACTGCCTTCTTCCTCAAATGCCGTTTGGTCGGACTGTCCAGCTCCTCTCTCTCAGGGCTCGAGTAGTTATCATCTGCTCCCTTCTGCGTTTTGTTGTTCTGAGGGTCTTGATCGACCACATATGTTACTGAAACCCTGCTTTCTCCAACTGACTGAATGTTCGGGTGAGGTGTAACACATGTAGGAGCTTCATCGTCACTTTGTTTCTTTGAGCTCCGGTTTAGCACAGCTCCAGCTAGTTTGCCCATACCCTTTTTGACCTTATGGAGATGACGATGGCGCGTTTTACCATTGCCAGGTTCCTCGGTACTGGAGTCACTTCTCTGAGACAATGATGCTGGTGACCTTGGGCTATCACCGCAACCATCGTTTACGCGGTGGATTTTGGAATCCTGGCACCGAGGACGTCCTTTTCGAGGCTCCCATGTACTGGTGACATCGCTGCCCGGTCGATGCACCCAAACTTCAGCCTTCTCCAATCCTTCGATATCAACCGGCTCATATTCATCAGCCATGTCCCGAAATTCTTCAGATGATTCACTTCCGTTGTTGGGCCTGGATGAAGAACTGGACCTAGGTGTGCTAGCTTTGCCCATCTCAGGTGTTCCACATTGTTCCTCTTCGTCATCAGGAACCTGCAAGCACGATGAACATCACACCACTAGTTCACACTCAATCTGAATTACTATTTCATTTTTGGCCATCAGCTGGCCAACAATTGTAATTCAGGTTGCCGTGCAACCAATAACAAAAGAGAACCTAGATGTCAATCAGACACTGGAAACTTCCCGACTAACAGAACCGAGTAAAAATAAACTCATATCTTACCTTTTCATTTTCATCTTCGAGTACAGTTACAGCAATGTGAATCCTCCCTGTGTTTATATTCTTTAGTGCCATCCATATATCATGCCTTTGTCCACCTCTCAGTTTATTGATGCTTATGGAACAATTACTACAAAGCGAACAAGAAATAAGTTTTCAGCTGTATTTCAAATAGCTGAAATGATTGAAATGGTCGTTGCTTGCCAAATGTGTTACTCAAGGATTATTGATATTTACAATTAGCATGAAGTGAAGGCATCGATATTCGAGAGACAAAAAGGATAAAATACCAAGTAAAAGAACACAGAGTAAAGAGACTAACCCGAGAGCATCATCAAAGATGGGATCCTTGTCTCGGACTTGAAGAGAAAGAAGATTGATTGCTTCCCATGAAGTTATCGGTATTTTAAACTCCTCAAGCCATTTCGGGTTAAGAGTTTTCTTGTGGATCTTTGTCTGAAATCGGTAGGGTCCAAGATGGCCTTTCACATATGGATCAGCTAGCCCTGCACATGGATACAACAATAAGCAATTGGCTGAGCAGACTTCCACAAAGATTCAATAGTTATTCAGTTCCCTTAAAAGTTGTCTGAATATAAAGAGCATACCATTTGGATCAGATGGCTTCATCTCCACACCTTCCAATATCTCTACCTTAGCATGTGCAATAGGCTGCTTCTCATCGACAGTAAACCAGTTCTCTGGTACATATATTTGGACAAAAAGCAGGTTCTGTTGTAAGTGCCAATATTGAAGACTGCTAATATTTGCAGCAGCGCGCAGAATTTAAAGGAATCACTGTGCTGGAAGCAAAGTCTGTTTTGAGAAACCTTGCAACTACATTCCAGTTGAATCAAATTACAACACCAGAGCATGGAAACTACAGCTGAAGAAGCTGCCCCTACTGGTTTTGGGAGTAACTAATAGACATAGGTTTTAAAATGTGTAGTGGAAACAAAATCCACAGGTAAAGATAAAAATAAATTGATGCACACATATGGAAATTACCTGCTGGCTTGGCGGCAAACTTTTCCAGATCAATAACTAGCATGTTAGGCTGCAAAAACAATTTTTTGAGAAATTACTGAGTATTCAGCTATAAGAATAATTTCCAGAAAAGCAAAAGATGTTTGCCCAATTCCCTAATGGAATGCCCCAGCATGCAAGACACAAACCTATGGGCCAGGGCAGGCGTACCATACAAAGATACAGTGAGATTGTAAATTCTAAGTACACAAGCCCATAAAATATTCTTTTTCCTGTCACTATTTGACAATCAACTGACAAATGCAGATATAAGTATATCCGATTTAAAACCAACGACTACCCTCAATACAACTTAGAAATTTCATAATTGAGAACATGCTTATTTTCAGGAAGCGTGACTTTCAAAATCTAACCTCGACAAGGGTCTGTCCAAAGGCAACATCTAACATTCTGTCCTGCAAAATTTGAGAAAAATAAAAAATGAGGGGCTAAAAGTAATGTAATGGCAATTATTGCATGTAACAGCAAGTATACAAAGACAGGCAGACTTACAAGCCATCCCGAAATTCCTGGAAGTTCAGTTACATCAAGCCCGTGATTGAATAAAGGTTTCACTGTCATTTGGAAGTAGGGAGGCTCAACAAAGCAAACTCTTACACGCCCAATGAATGGCCACTGTTGGAGAAACCTCACACCTACCAGGACCTGCACATACGCACTGGACATATTTAGTACATACGACAGACTGAAACACATATGCTATCTCATTATCAGAAATGTAAAATAAAAGTTCCCTAAAAGTATCATGCTTTGTTGTGGCCCACTGGCCTTTCAATTTCTTCAAATATGATATCGCATTATCAGAAAAGCGAATATAAGTCCCTATGAATATCATGGTTTGTTGTCGCACACTAGCCTTTCAGTTTCTTCTAGTAGGATGAGACCCAAACTCCCTTGTCTGTGCATCATATTCTTTTATAACAATCTGCAGCTACGATCCATTCCAGTGCTTAGTGGCAATGCAAGTTCGTTGCTAAACATTAAGTACTAGTGGAGTGTGTAAAGGAAGATTACTTGCTCTTAAAATACTAAGATTAGAGTAATGCAAGAGGGTAATGCATCCCAGGAAGCTTTACCTTTCCTTCAATATGCATCCCAGTTATATGCATGATTGTAGTAATGCCAAATCCTAGTCTCTTCCTTAGTTGCACAGCCATTCTCGCGTCCATATCATCTGCTGAAAGAAAGTTCATCCCTAACTCCAAAACCTGGTACACATTTATTGATGTTTCTTCATAGAGTGAGAAATTAGCCAGGAAAAGGCATCTCCGAAAATGTCATGAACATTACTCACCAAATGGTCATCATCAGAAGATTGGTTTACGACCCTAATATCTGTAAACATCGGTGGGTTCCTACCCAAGTAAAGGCTTTCTATAGCTGCTTTCTTCTGCAAATGCAATGTATGTCGAAATTTGAATCATGTACATATATATCACCGGAAAGAATATGAAACAAGCCAGGAAACTGGCAGCAGATTATTATTTTTCTTCTGAGGAACACTATAGAAATCTGGTCTCATGTGAGACTTGAATAGAAATGGTAGGAAATCTGTAATAGTAGCTCTTAAGAAGTGCATACTTACTGCTGTCCATGGCTTGAACTTCTCCAGGAACCACGGGAATATGGGCAAAAGAAACTGCTGGGATGCAACCCTCTCCATGCAAACTGGCCAGATCTTTTCCACAGCATAATTTAGCCACCTGACTGTCTCTGCATCAGAGAGAAGCTGGTCCGGAAAGAAAATTAACTATCAGAAGTGGACAAAGGATTTTTATCAACATAAAAGCTGAACTACCGACTACACGAAGAAAGTGTAGGTTACCTTTCTCTGATTTGCACCTTTCCTTTCCTCATACTGTAGCCGCCTCCTTAATCTCATCGTATACCGTTCATTCACCTAAAAACACAATGATGCCACTTATGATCCAATCAGAAGACTCAAAAAGTTTTGGTGATTGGAACATTGAATACAGTGTGTGCTTTGCATATTGAATCCATTGGAAATTTGCAATTGATGAGTATTTTTCCCAAGTTTTGTTGTTTGCTCTGCAATACTATGGAGGTTATAGTGTTTACTCAATTTTTTTTATGGAAAAAAATCTAAAACATTTGTTCCACAAAACCATAAAAGCAAAATAATACTCCTATATAATTTTATTATTTGTTTACTTCAGCTGAAGTAAGGAAAAGCACAGACCCAGATATTAGCTGAGCAAACATAGTTTGCTTTGCTACCAAATACAAGTACTGAAATGCATATATTTTGATCATTATTAATTTTCCTAATTTCTGGCAGAAATTTTAAAAGATGTGGTAAAACAGAACTTTAATGCTTAGCCTAGTATTAATACGGTCTCCACATGTATCCATTCCCAGGCATAGCATAGCACATGCTGTTCCAACGTTTTGAATTTTGTTCAGAGATACATAGATGATGCAAAACAGTACGGTGTGCGTGGGGCACCTTCACATTGACGAGACTGATGGAAAGAGGAGTACATATCCAAATTAAATACGATAGCGGTCTGTTGTCATCAGTAGGCGTCACGGAAGCATTTTGGTCAAACATGACGTTTCGAGGCGACCGCGATAGAGACGGAGCAGAGACACCAAATTCACTAAACGTTTTTTTTTTCAATTCGGAGAACGAAACGGAAGGCTAGGAATCAACAACTGCGGTAGAGAAGAGAAGCGATTCCAAGCTGGCTGGATCGAGCTCCCAGCGCCGGAATTTTGTGCGCGCGCGAGATTGGATTCGCTGCGGCGCGGCGGGGGCGCCAGGGGACGGAGGTGGTGCGGGGGAAGAGTTGACTAGCTAGTCCCCGAAGGTTTCGGCAAGCAGAGTCGAGGGGAGGAGGCAGGCACGGTCGAGAGAGAGAGAGAGAGAGAGAGAGAGAGAGAGAAAGAGAGAGAGAGAGAGAGCACTCACCGCGAAGATGTAGAGGAGCGCGAGGAGGTAGAGCGCCGGGCTCGCCCATCCGGCGGCGGCGGCAGCCCAGAGCGCGGCCAGCACGAGCGCGGCGTGGTGCACCACCGTCACCTCCGTGATGTCCATTTCTGCTTCACGGGCGCGCGCGGGAGGCGTCCCTGTATCTTCCCCCCTTTCTCCGGAGCGGAGCCTAGCCGAGGCGGGCGCGGGGGACGAGCGAGAGGGGAAACGGGCAGCGAAGCGAGTAGGAGGATGTCGGCGAACGGAACGGGGATGCTATAAACTAGTACTAGTAGTAGCAGTAGGCGGCGCGGCGGCCTATGCGGATGAGCAGCAGCGGTAGTCAGGAGCTGCGGCCTGCGAGAATTATTATACGACTAGTAGTAACGCTCGCGCTGGCGCCCGGGGGAACGACGAACGTGGCCGCCGGCCGCTCGCCGCTGTGGTGGTGGTGGGCACATGGGGGCGGCAACCGGGCGACGCCGTGCGGCGGGTTGCTTCGTTGTGCTGCAAGGGGCGGCGGGGTTTTTGGTACGGGGAATGGGATTGGATAGGGGGATGGGGGACGTCTCGTCCTCGTCACCCGACGACGCGGCCGGTCCCCGTTTCATTTCCTCCCCGGCTAAGACCATTTGCAGCGGTCTACTGGGAAAGTTACGCAACGGTACCGGAAGCGGTAGGCCCCACAGCGACTCCCGCAGCGGTTTACGCTACTACCCACGCGAAAGCGTCCCCGAGCGATATTTTCCTGGCTGTCACGGGTGTATTCCTCGCCCGTCTCCCACACTACACCCTCGCCCGTCTCCCACACTCGTCTGGGTATCGAGGAGACTTGGGGGCGAAATCTCTGGCGGCGGCGACACAACGTCATCACGACGGCGGGTCGCGGGAGCAAGGGGGGAGGGGAAGAGGGAGGGTTGCGACAAATCTTGGTCCGCGAAAGCAGGGTTTCGGCTCCCCAACGAAGAAGCTAGGGGCGACGGTTGCGACCAGAGGAAGGAAGCGCCGCCGGGGAGTGAAGAAGCCGAGGTCGGCGGCCGTTGAATCGACGGCAGAGTCGACCACCAGGTACGGCTTACTGTCCATCTCCTTGGATGTGGTTGTACTGTCGTTGAATCTAGGGTTAGGTTTTAACTATTCGGTTGGTGGTCTGATGAATGTTCTAGTTTTGGATTCATAGAGGTAGAACTAGCATTTGATTTGAATCTTTGATATGGCTCGGTAGGTTTGTAGTCCATTCGGTTGGAGGAGTACTTGGTGGTCAGAATATTTGACTAGGGTTCCAATTAATATTGTGTACATCTTGGATGTACAACTTTGTGCATTGGATCTATACATTTCATAGGATTAGTTTTGGATTCATAGTGGTAGAACTAGCATTTGATATGAATCTTTGATAGTGCTCCGTAGGTTTGTAGTCCATTCGGTTGGAGGAGTACTTGGTGGTCAGAAAATTTGACTAGGGTTCCAATAATATTGTGTACATCTTGGATGTACAACTTTGTGCATTGGATATATACATTTCATAGGATTAGTTTTGGATTCATAGTGGTAGAACTAGCATTTGATATGAATCTTTGATAGTGCTCGGTAGGTTTGTAGTCCATTCGGTTGGAGGAGTACTTGGTGGTCAGAATATTTGACTAGGGTTCCAATAATATTGTGTACATCTTGGATGTACAACTTTGTGCATTGGATCTATACATTTCATAGGATTAGTTTTGGATTCATAGTGGTAGAACTAGCATTTGATATGAATCTTTGATAGTGCTCCGTAGGTTTGTAGTCCATTCGGTTGGAGGAGTACTTGGTGGTCAGAATATTTGACTAGGGTTCCAATAATATTGTGTACATCTTGGATGTACAACTTTGTGCATTGGATCTATACATTTCATATGATTCATAGTTCTGTACATCTTTGTGGATGTACAATTGCCTTGTGTAATGATGATTTATTAAAAAACCCAGATATCTACACTTCATGTTGGCATGAAACTATACCTTATTTCAGATTGGTCCATTCATGTGTAGATCCACTTCATAATGTCCTGTTAAATTAGGATCTTCATGTTTAGATTAATGTAACAGCATACCTTGTTCCATCATTTCTCAAGGGTCAATCTGCTAAGGATCTGTTAGGTTGTTCCATAACCTAGATCTAATATAAGTTCAATTTTCTCATATAGGATATCCAGTTAAGTAGAGAACATAAAATGTCTGGTGAAGCTGAGATGCTTCGCAAAGCATTGGTGTCCATGACTGATGCTGTGGACACATCGTACCACAAACTTAAAGGTCCTATTGAGGACATTCTACGGAACCGGCCTGGTGGACTCCCAACCGATGTGGGAGAGTTCCTGAGCTGTGTAGAACGAATGCTGGATGACTTGCATATCGTCGCCATTGAGTACCAACAAGTTGCCAACGAAGTACCGACACCCTCTTTCTCTGATGACACGAAGGTGTCGCCGGACAGCATAGTTCCTTTTGATTGGTCTCCCCCGCGGCCTCCACCCCGAACTATGTCAGAATCCTCAGTTGAGTCCAATGCATCTTCAGAACAGTCTGGTCTATGGTAGAAGTGCCTTCTAGGTACTCCAAGTTTGTGGGTAGTCCAAGTTTGTGATGCAAATTTATGTAGGGGGTTTGATCTATGTGTGTGATGTACTGTCGTCAATGTTATGTTAAGTGTCTATGTGTCTCTGAATGTAAAACTTTTTCAATGTCACGTTTGAATGCTAAGTAATGTGTCTTAAAGTTAGTGCTGCAACTTTTTATGTGTTGTTGTTATTATTATTGTGGTTGAACTGCTCTTTGTGTAGGATGGATCCTACTGACCCATACTCAAACCCAGCTGTGAATGAGTACATGAATTTGTTTTACCATACCCACCCAACTGAGCAGCAAACCCCCCAGTTTTACCCATTTGCCCAAGATGTCGATGAAGATAGTGGCCCTGCAGATCCTCCTCCTGCTGTTGTGAGGAAGGGCAAAGGAAAGATGAAGGCTGGGCCGGTGAGGCCTAAATGTGCAAATTTCAGCCCCACAGAAGATGTCTTGCTTGTGAACTCTCATTTGCAGGTAAGCTGCGACCCGGTGGTGAACACGGGTCAACGGTTAAACTGTTTTTGGAATCGTGTCGAAAAACAGTACGCGCTGGGGCGAGGTGGGTACCCCGTACGAACTCTTCGTTCACTCCAAAGCCGTTGGGACCATATCAAGGCGGAAGTTAACAAGTTCTGTTGCTACTATTCTGACCAAGTGCGCAAGAATGCCAGTGGTACCAACGATGCAGATTGGGTTAGTACTTATAGTTTTAATATATTAGTATGTGCTGCAGGTTGCCAGTGGTACCAACAGTTTGTACTTGTTCATTATGCGTAGGTTGCACGTGCTGCAGCTGAGTTTGCTGCAAACGAGCCACAACCGTTCCAACTCCTGCATTGCTGGTACATCATGAAGAATGAGCCGAAATGGTCCGATACAAGACACGTGAGGGACCGGCGTCCAAGTGAAGTTGATCCGTACGATCCTTTGATTGAATCACAGCAGGTAATTCTTTTTAGCATTGTCATAATTTTTTTTTGCCATAGTCATAATTTGTTTTTGTCATTGTCAGAAAACTGCATTAATTGTCTGCAATTGTTGTATTATTTGCAGGTTCAAAATGACTCTGAATCTGTAGGGGGGGGGGGACCAGACCAGCCCCCCCTCGGCTGGAAAAAGACCCCTTGGTAGGGATTCTACCAAGGCATCCCGGAAGAAGAGCTGCTCCACTTCTTCTTCAAACTCAGATTTTGCAGGTATGATGGAATGTATACTTTTAATAAGCTCAACTTTTAATAAGCATGTCATCTTTATGTCACCTTTATATCAATGTTATTATATGTCACCTTTACGTCATGGTTATTTTACAACATCTCAACTTTATGTCCCTTTCATGGCATGTCAACAAATCTTTATGTCACTGTCATTGTCATTAATTTGTTACAATTTTGGACAGTTAATTTTCGTGAGATGTCACTTAAGAAGATTGATCAGTGGAAGGATGATGTTACAGCAAGGAAGGAGTTGCAAGACCAAGCTTGTGAGAGTGATGACAAAGTGATGACTGCTTATAGGGAAGTGCAGAAGATAAAACTGGACCTGAAGATGAAAGAGATGAAAGTGAAGGAACAAGAGTCAGTTGTTGTTCGTGAAAAGAATGATGACGAACTCATGAAAATGGACCTGACTCCATATGACGAAGAGCAGCAGGCCTACTTCATCGATCGGAGGAAGGATATTCTCAGAAGGCGTTGCTTACTCAGGAATGCAGACAGTTCTGGGCAGTGACTATGTGCACCATTGTATCTTTATAATTTCGTGGTGTGTGAACCATTTCAGTCGCATTTGAGAACATTTGTTTACGGTTCCTTGTGAGATTTGTGTCTCATCAGAACTTGGTATTGTAATAATGGATTGCAAGTAGTTTTAATCACTCTTTGAACTCTGTTATGATTAATTGATAAATGTTCCTTATGATTAATGGATTGCAAGTAGTTCCTTTTTTGATTTGTGTCTGTGATGCTGACCCAAAGGTGAAGTAAAGTAAAGCATTTCTTTACTTTGAGTCTCATCAAAGGTAAAGTAAAGTAAAGCATTTCTTTAATGTTGCTTTTGCTGAGCCTATGTCTATATGAAGCACCACTACTCAGCAACACACACACACACCCGCAGCACAAACACCAGCAGCCACAATGAGTGAGAAGAAATACTTCGGGTCATCTTCTTTCTTTGGTGGATTTTTGCATAAGAGAAAGAAGCGGCAACAACTACTAGAACAACAACAACAGGCATCTATTGACCATATCCGGTCCATGGATGAAGATGATGATGTTGCCGCACAATGGTATATGTCCAACACTGACGCCGAGAGCTCCCGTCGACGGAGTTGTTCTTCTGCAATAGGTAAAACAATTTGCAAGAGAGATCATGCGGAGTACGATGCAAAAATTCGTAGAGACTATTTTGGGGAGCACCCTGTTTACAAAGCCAAAATGTTTCGTCGCAGGTACGTACAAATAATAATTTCATGTTTATTTGTAACTTCGTATTTGACACCCAAATTACTTCATATCATTGCTAGGTTTCGCATGCGTCGTCACGTATTTGAACGTATCCTTACGGAAGTGGAAGCTTATGATCCATATTTTCAGCAACGATATGATGCATCAGGAAAACCTGGACTATCTGCTTTACAAAAGGTTGTTGCTGCTATCAAAATGCTAGCAGCAGGTGTCCCAGGAGACTTCCTCGATGACAGTGTCGGTATAGCGGAGTCCACGGCCCGTGAATCACTCATTCATTTTTGCAAAGCTATCATTAATATGTACAGTGGCTGGTACCTTCGTGAGCCAAGTATGGAGGATGTTTCTAGACTCCTCAATACTAATGCAAGACGTGGGTTTCCAGGTATGTTAGGAAGTATTGACTGTATGCATTGGACGTGGAAGAACTGTCCTACTGCTTGGAAGGGCATGTTCAGTGGTCGTAGTAAGCAAGCGTCCATGATCCTAGAGGCCGTAGCGTCTCAAGACCTTTGGATATGGCACGCTTATTTCGGTTTGCCAGGTAGCTGTAATGACATCAACGTGTTACATCGATCTCCTGTGTTCACATCGCACTTGGATGGCGACAGACCCGAGATAACTTTTACCGTCAACGGGAACACATACAACATGGGCTACTTTCTTGCTGATGGCATATATCCAGACTGGCCAGCATTTGTAAAGTCCATTACTCATCCCTATGACGAAAAGTCCACGCATTTTGCAAAAGTGCAAGAAGGCGCCAGGAAGGATATTGAAAGGGCGTTCGGCGTGTTACAAGCTAGGTGGGGGGCCATTCGAGGACCGGCGTATGGATGGAACCGCGACCACCTCAATGATATTATGATAACATGTATAATATTGCACAATATAATCATTGAGGATGAGCGCGAGGTGAGAGGACTTTCCACAGACACCAACTTTATATCTGTAACGGGCCAACCGGAAGAGCTTGTGGATCCTTCTCTTGGAAGTGTAACAGAGAGGCTAGGATTTGTGAAATCTAAACATGACCTTCGAGACAAACAGATGTCTCAAAGACTGAAACATGATCTCATGGAGCACATTTGGAATATGCGTACGCGGCAGTGAGATACAATAGGGCATTAGTTGCAATTTAATATGTAATTCTTACCTTGTGTTGTAAAATATTTGAATGTTATTTAATATATTGTAATGTATCAAATTTTATTTTTTTTCACCTTTTTAATGTTCAACAGTACAAATTATGTTTTATGGTATCATACTAATGCATATTCTTTTAAACGGTATTATAAGAACTATATTAAATTGTAAAAATGATGTGTAATAATTAGCACCGAACTATTATGTAAACATATACTAATTAATGAGATGATAGTTGATGTAGTGGTAATAGTTGGTATAGAGGATGTTATAGAGGAAACCAGTGCGGAAGATTATGCTGTAAATTTGGAGTATGCTGGAAAGGATGCTGGAAATCTGTGGGACCCATGCTTTTAGAGGAACCTTTAGAGGGAGCCACTGCGAATGGTCTAAGCAAGCATTCGCCGGGTTCGGGTCAGGTGGGTTCGGGTCGGGTCGGACAGACACAGCGGCGCGGCGGCGGGTGGAATGGATTTTCCACGGACACGGCTGGTTTGGGTGGGTGGGTTGTCAAACGCACGGAGACTTTTGACCTGTCGCCTCGCCACCCACGGCGACGACGTTCCAAACGCGTGTTCTGGATCACGGGCACAACCGCACAATCTATAGGATCCGTTTCATTTTCTTTCGAATTCACTACCAGTTTCGTCGCGTTATCCTCCTCGACCCCCTGCTTCCCGTCAACGAAAGTGGATGCCTCCTTCTGGATTCTGACCAGCCTTGTTGACATTCAAATAAAAATCTATCCTGCACCTGGAGACCAGACGATTGCTTGCTTAGATCATCCCTAAAGCATACTGGATATACTGTTTCGCAGTATAATTTAGAGTACGTACTGTAAAAGTTGAAGAAGAGTAGTGTATAAAGTACTCCCTCCATCCCTAAAAGGATGTCGTTTTTAACACTAAATTTAGTGTTAAAAACGACATCCTTTTAAGGATGGAGGGAGTATGCTTTAGAGTACGCTGATGCGGATAGTTTTAAGCAGGGGCAGGGCGCGTCGTTCGCCAGTCCCCACTAGAAGAATGTTAGAGAAGCTCGGTGGCACGCAGGCACGTCGCCACCCCCAGTCACCGCCTCACCGGTGACCTGGCGCGCAAGCAATGCAAGCAACCCCGTCTCCATCCGCCTGTGAGGTTCGTCTCCATCCGTCCCCAAACTCATCAATGAAGTCCAAGATTTGACCTCGGAATGATCCTTGCTCGTGGAGCCTCACCTACTGCATGCTGCTAATAATTCAGTTTGGGGACGATGCATATGCCTGGGGTCAAACCTCTCCGTCATACTGTGATTTGTGGATGCTTCGTTGTCAGATCCTCGTGTTAAGATGGGTAAACTGCTGTTGTGGTCTTGCTCAACAAGCTACGTGTTGATTTTTTAAAAAGAGGGTACACGGCACATGATGATCTCTGGTTGCTACAATCGGCTCTAGCCAATCAATCATGATCTAAACAGAAAAGAAACTAGAAAATAATATCTATACAAAAGATAGGATTACATGAGTTGATCCTATCTTTATCTCTACGAGTCTTTAATTCTTCTGGACTCTTCTGGACCCTGCACCGGACACGATCATAATCAGCATGGCAGGCACGGTTACCTTCAGTCTTCTCTGTCTTGGAGTCTTCTTCTAACACCTCATAATGAAAGCACAATAATATGATGGAGGTTAGTAATAGTTATGAAACAGATGATAACAACGAGTCGTGCACTAGTACAGGCGTAGATTCGGAGGCAGGGATTGAGCTCCGTGGGGAGCAGCAAAGCAATTGAGTGGCTAATACACAAGTTTGGAAAAGGAAAGAGGAACTTTTCACTGAAAACAAACCTTGTGCTAGCTCATGGCTCACTAAACTTCACCATCTCTCCACCAGTCCGGAGTTGGAACTTGGAAGGTGGGAGGCCAAATCATCGTCACCGGATCGAGTTTAACCACAAGTTGATGGGACAGATGGGACAGATACAGGTCTCTGATCCTCGTCGGAAGCTCAAACACCTCTTCACTTGCTTGCTCTCGGAACGTACAAGTAGAAAAGCTCAAGCGTGAACTGCAAGAACACAAAACTGTTGAAACGGCCATGTGGTGGGCGAGCTCTGCCGACAGCTGTAGCATCTCTTTCGAAGCAACTGATTAACTTTTTTTTTGCGTGATTATACACACACATTCTACACTGAGATCATAAGTGTGCGCACGCGTGTAACTTACATAAGCCCCCCTCCCCCCGCGTCGTCCTCACCAGGGCGACTTGAGCGGCCGCTAGAAAAAAAAAAACAGTCCACGGGCGTCGAATCCACCACCCCCCAGCTACGCCGCCACTGGAGCAAGTCGTCGGAGCTGCGCGGCTCGCTAGGAAGGCGGCGGCGAGGCATTTTAACAGCCATTGGAGCTCGAACCAAAGACGTAGCAGCATACTGGGAGGGCGTTGTCGAGGCGGCGGTAGCGTCCCGATCCAAAGGATAGACGACCGGATCTGGCGGCCTGACGACTGGATTCGGCGGCATGGAGTTCCGACCGGGTTAGGGCGTCGCCGGCGAGAACGCTGCAGCACGGGTGGGGAAGGAGATGGCGCAAGAAGCGATCGTAACAGCGTGGTGGACACGAGGGAGTGGTGGCCGCGATGGACACGATGAGAAGCGTGGCGAGGTGGAGTTGTACTGCCTCGCCGGCTTCGGTTCAGTTGGATTATTTGGGATCTGGCCCAATTAATTTCTAGTGAATTCCAAAAGGTATAAAGAAAGCATTAATCTCATATGGAAAATTTAAGAGGAGTAACACCCATATAAATGGGAAGACTTTTTCTATGTGAGGAATATGTGAGAGAAGAATGAGCTACAGTCAAACACAAATATCAACGCATGCGTGCGCGTATTCACGTATTTTCACGTGATTTGCCATGTGACTTGTGACTTGCGACGTGACGACTGACGCACAATTCTACTCTCTTATTCTTTTAAGAGTCTGACACTAATACGACTTGATTGCTCATGAATTAATGTATTTTATTTTGCGACTAAGTCTCTGAAGACTCATTATGTCTCACTATTGCAATGCTAATTACTTTGTAAAACTGAAATTTTATTGTTTTCAGTTTCAATAGAGTAATTGGCCTGCTTTAGTGACACTATTTGTCTTCAGTTACTAGTATTCTGCTTATAAAATGGAGAGGAATTCTGCACATAGTGTGTGAGAAAAAAGATCTACTCTATTGAGAGAGCAAATACATTCGTCTACGTGTTGTACATTGTTTTGGATTTTTTTTTCATCCCTCTCGCCAGCGTGTCACAGACGTGTGTGAGAGCAGTGTCTCCGAAACCACGTCCTATTGAAGAACCTGCACGGGTTGGGACAAATCAGGTTTTTGGGAAGCGTAGCGCGACTGCTCGTTGAACGTTCTGCTTCCTTCTAATATCTTCTTCACTATTTCAAGCTGGAGACATCCTTGCTGTAAGTGAAGATGAATTTCTTACGCATGAATATAATTGACATAATCTGTTTTACATGCATGTTGTTGCTTATGTCTTGTGAATTATCCATCATGCGTATGGTTATGTTTTCAGGAATTTATTTTGTCTTTAAAGTGCATTGTTTGCTAAAAGGTTCCTCCCCTGTCGTTGCTTGGTGTGGGCATTGCCGAAGTTTGAGCGCCTGACCATGAGCTGGGTGCTCTTGCCCCGCAAGAAGGGACCTCCGCCGATGGTTCATCGTTGCAAATGTTGGGACTGGTCTACGTCATCGAGGACGCTACTACTTGGAGCGTATGCGGACATGGCACGGCGAAGGTAACATCGCATGTCGTTGCCAGTGGGGTCGTCGAGCTGCTAAAGGACGTTTCACACGAACAGAAGCATAAGCAGGGCTCGTTGCAGAAGAGCAGAGGTTAGCTTGCGCTTGCGCCAAGGTGAGCTTTGATCTGTCACTTGGGCAGCTTGATCGGAGGTTAGGTCGACTGATGGTGTCGGATACCCCTTAGAACTGCAAAGAGTGCAAAGGAACTCCACCTATCTGAGTTGAAGACCTCTGAAGGCCCCACGTGTTACTCGTAGCCGGACCTGCCTCCCTCATATGGTTAGTATCAGTGCTGCCACGTGTATCATAAAATCAGAGCTACAATCCATATATGGGAATGCTCCGGACTGGATACCTGTGTGGCACCCCTGGAACTAACCCCTGACAGAGGGAAACTCTGGTACCGACACGTGTACAACGGCACCGGATCTACTCGTCCAAGATGGTAAGCTCCGAAGTTGCCACGCGTCCAACCGCCGGACCTTCGACCTCAACAGGCAGATTGGTGGACCTCCAACGGCTCGGACCTTCAAGGGACATTTAAGGCTTCAAGATATGATTATGTGTCATTAATGCTATCTTAATGACACACGATCAGAGGACTCTTAATACTAGTAACACCACCATTAAGGTGTGTTACCACGCTATTAAGGGGAATTAAGTACATTAAATTGTGTATTAGGCATCAGTAACCGTCAGAGCCACATGTCGGGTCAGGCTAACGATGTAACGACCAACCCTTGTACTATAAAAGGACTGGCCGAGCGATATATGGGGGAGACTCTCTAGCTGATCCGATCTAGGCACACACACGCTCATACACTCAATACAACAACAACAACACACCCGTGGAGTAGGGTATTACGCTCAGGCGGTCCGAACCACGTAAATCCTTGTGTCAAGTCACTATCAAGTTTTGAATCTCCGCGCGCCCTAACCGAACTAAGAAACTATGCGGGCTACTAACACTAGTACCAGGGGAATTGCCGGAACCAGCATCCGACATTTGGTGCGCCAGGTAGGGGGTGCCTGAGATTCCAAGATGGTGAATTTTGCTGCTGGATCATCCAATGGTAACCACGCTGAACAACTTGATGGAAGCAATCCCTCCAACATGCAGCAGCCAGCAGGTGTTGTAGCCCCAGCAAGAGTCATGCCACCGCCGCCACCGTCCGCTCCGGTAAATTAACCCGGACATCAAGATGGGGCGTCTGCGTCGATCACTGCATCGACGAACAACAACCCCGAACACACGCTTATTGTTGCGCGTGCTCTTCTCCAACGTCCACAGCCTCCAGGAGCACTCCAGGGTGCGATGGAGCAGTGGAGAGTTGATGTAGATCATATGATTGCAGCAGCAGCCGATAGCATCAGCAATCAAGATCCTCCCCCCTCAGGGCGGGCCCCATCACTGTATCGTACCTTGTTAAGTAGACTCGGTCCGCAAGCTTCGCAGCACAGGAGACGTGCTGCATCTCAACAGGTGACGTCGCTGCCTTCCGGGGTGCTATGTACTCACACGGTAACAAGGCTTTCGACTCACGACCTCCGGGCGGAGCTCGATCGTCGTTACCGGCAACAGGACGGTCGCGCCCACATCGAGCGTGCTCGCGAGAGGCGAGAGGCTCGGGACAATCCTGCTCCTGAGGGAGTAGGAGGAGGCTGTTCTGCCCTGGCCATGCACCTACGCATGGTCAGATGACTGCAGAGGTTCCGACCTCACTTGCCGGAAAAATTTGACGGGACTGTCAACCCCGCCGAATTTCTTCAAATCTACTCCACCGCTATCCTTGCGGCTGGGGGCAATGAGGCCGTGATGGCCAATTATTTCCCTGTGGCTTTGACTGGGACCGCTAGGTCTTGGTTGATGAGCCTTCCGCCAGACTCCATCAATAGTTGGGCGGAGTTGTACCAACAATTCACCACTGTCGGTACTCTGGGTACCATATACCCCTTGGGATCGCAAAGATCTCAAAGGAATGTCATCTACTTGATTTGAAGACCTTCAGAGGCCCACATATCAGACATAACCGGACCCGCTTCTCCAACATGGTTAGTCCCAGGGTCGCCACGTGTACTATCAAACCGGAGCTACCGCCCACAAGGGGGAAGTTCCGGGCTATGTACCGAAATGGCACCCCCGGACCTAACCCCAGACCGAGGGAAGCTCCAGAAATGGCACGTGTCAGGTGTCACCGGACCTATCTGTTCCCCACAGTGTGCTCTGGTGCTGCCACGTGTCCAACCGTCGGATCTTCAGCCTCTAACCTCTGGAAGACTCCACAACAGATTCGGATCTTCAAAGGGGAATGAAGGACTTCAAGACCCGATTAAGTGTCATTAATACTATATTAATGACACACGATCGGACGACCTTAATTACCAGTAACGGTGCTGTCAAAGCCCATAACTCGGTCATTAAGGGCAATTAAATGTGTTGAATGTGTATCCATATCAGTAACCGCCAGGGCCACATGTTGGGCCAGGCTAACTTGTAATGGTTTGCCCTTGTACTATAAAAGGACAGACCGACGATACATAGAGGGGACACTAGAAACTCACGGGAGACACACTCACTCTACATTCTCAACTAACGTTGAGCTCATACATCCAATACAACACCAACACACCCTGTGGAGTAGGGTATTATGCCCAGGGGGCCCGAACCACGTAAATCTTCGTGTATCTTGTGTCACTTAACACTTCACCTTCTTGAATCTCCGCGTGCCCATACCGAACCTCAAACTCCTCTAACACTTTAGTAGTATCGAGAGATCTGCCGGATCAAAACCACCGACAGCTGATGCGCCAGGTAGGGGAGAAGGTCAAATACATGGTACACCTTGACTTCAAGGCGACCAATAACATGGCGGAGTACGTAGCACTCATCTACGGACTAAAGGTAGCACTGTCATACGGTGTTAAGCAGTTGCTGGTCAAGGGAGATTCACAGCTCATCATTAAGCAAGTGAAGGGTGAATGCTCCTGCAACAATCTCCAGCTAGCTGCTTACCTCCTTGAAGTCCAGAGGCTTGAGAAGGACTTCGAAGTCTTAGATCTCCACCATGTCCATCATGCCCACAATGCTGAACTCTCGACGAAAGCGTCAACCGGAGCTCCGGCTCTTGACGGAACTTTTGTTCGGAGGTTGTCAAAACCCACAGCTCAGCCTGCCGAACTGAGCGAAGGGGGCGAGATCAGCATCCCAAAGCTGACGGTCCCGATGGCCCTGTTACCATGACAACCATAAAGGGTCGTAGGTGCCGTCGGAAGCTTCGAGCAACCCAACACGCAAGACTTAAATGCTCAAGTTAGCTCTGATGCATGGATCTCGAAGATCTGGAGCTACTTGAAAGACAACATCCTTCCTGATGATGATGTATCCGCTCACCGGATAGTCAGATTGGCTAAAAGATACACGTTGGTAGAAGGGGATCTCTACCGGCACAGTGCCAACGGCATCCTAATGCGGTGCATCACAAGGGAAGAAGGTTGTGAGCTCCTCGCAGAAATCCATAGAGGCGAGTGTGGGAACCACGCGTCTTCCCGCACGTTGGTTGGTAAACCCTTTCGGCATGACTTCTACTGGCCTAGAGCACTCCAGGATGCAACTGAGCTGGTGAAGAAATGCCAAGCATGCCAATTTCATGCAAAGCAAATTCACACACCGGCTCAGCCTCTACAAATGATACCTCCTACATGGCCCTTCGCTGTGTGGGGGATGGACATCTTGGGACCTTTCCCAAGAGCCGTCGGAGGTTACAAGTTCCTATACGTCGCCATTGACAAGTTCACTAAGTGGCCGGAAGCAACTCCAGTTGTGATAATCAACAAGCAGTCTGCTATCAATTCCTTGCAGTCCATTGTATGCAGATTTGGAGTCCCAAACAAAATCATCACTGATAATGGGACCCAATTCACAAGCTCTGCATTTCAAGGATATTGCGAAGACCTCCGCATTCAAGTTTTTTACGCCTCCGTAGCTCATCCGGCAATCAATGGCCAAGCCGAGAGAGCAAATGCTGAAATCCTTAAAGGACTCAAAACGCGCACCTATGAGCGCTTGAAAAAACATGGAGCCAACTGGATTGAAGAGCTTCCGCCCACTCTATGGGCCAACAGGACAACTCTAAACCGGTCAACTGGAGAGACACCCTTCTTCCTGGTGTACGGAGCTGAAGCAATCCTTCCTCCGGAAATCACCTTGGGGTCACTCCGGGTCCGGACCTTCGATGAAGCCACGCAGGACCAGCTCCGGCGTGAAGACCTAGACCTCCTTGAGGAGGGACGATGCCAAGTAGCTGTTCGGAATGCCCGATACCGCCAAGCCCTTCAGCGCTATCATCAGCGGCATGTACACAACCGACAGCTCGAAGAAGGCGATCTGGTGCTACGGAGAATACAATCCAGAGAAGGGTTAAACAAACTATCCCCCAGTTGGGAGGGACCTTTCCGAGTGATTAAAGTATCCCGTCCCGGAAGCGTTCGCTTGGCTACCGAGGATGGGACACCTCTCCCAAATCCTTGGACCATTGAGCACCTCCGTAAGTTCTACACTTAATATCACGGAGGTGAGTCTGTAGTAACTTGAGGTGTATGTTATAGAGTCATTGTACAGAGTCTGGTAGTTCCTCCGGGAGAACAGCCGGACCTTTCCCGGAAGGTCCGCAAAGTTCATGCAACACTTGTCACAGTCTCAGGACTAAAAGTGTAGCTAGCTACCCTGGGTCAAACGAGAAATATAACACGCTTAGCCTAGTTCCGTACCCTAAGAGTGTACTTGTTTCCCCTGTACCCCGAACCTATAATGAAAGACATCTTCATGTAAAACAGACTCCACGTGCATTTATTTTGTACAGGCTCAACATTTTTTATTTTTCTCTTTCTTGTCTATAATAAAGACGTGCAATTCTTGAGAAATTTTAGTTCAATTGGTTCATATACGATTCGAGCTGTATTGTCGATTCTTCTCGATTCAAATATTGTTCATGGCCCACTCGCCTGAATGCCGCCAAGCCAACCTAGGGCCGGAGTGTGCTATCGAGTTAGCCTGGTCAAGCACCCTAAGTATGCCACTCTACCTACACCCCGGCAGGCCGAAGTAAGGCGGGTCCAAGTACAATTGGATCTGGAAGAAAAGACAACGCATTCGGTTGTATTCAGAATCGCGTTTGACCTAAAACTCTCTTGGGAATCGTAAGCCGCGATGAAGTTATAGGCAGGAAACAAATTTTAGTATTTTTCTTGGATTTAGTGTGCAGGAAAAATAAAAAATCCTTGTTGATGGAGAAAAGCCGGAGTTAACAAAGCTCTGACTCCCCTAGGTGGCTTGTAATCGATGTTAAGCATTGAAAACGAGCATCACCGGAGCAACCAAGCTCCGGTAAAAGCTAGGGGGGGCCAGTCGTCGACGCCAAATAAAAGATGGTGAGAAGACCCCACAAACAGAGTCTGCTGCCGACAAACTACGAGTTGGCAAAGGTCACTACCGGAGCTACTAGCTCCGACACCCCAGAGGGCTAACTATCGATGCTCTACGCGTTGATAGGGAATATTGCTGGAGCTACTAAGCTCCGACGATAGACAATGCCGAAGCTTCTAAGCTCCGACAACCTCAGGGGGCCTTCACTATCGAAGACTTCGGATATACACTCTACAAGTTCAAAGCAAATGAGTCTTCAACAAAACACAATATCCTCTTGGTACATGTTCACAATCAAATTGTGTACATCTACCAGGGTGCCAAGTGAAGACAAAATTGTTGAAGACAAAAAGTGAAATTCACAAAAATTTGGGGATTTCATTCATCATTCATCTAGAGACCAAAATTGAGGAAGAAAAAGAGAAAATACAAGTGGGAGTTACGGAGATGGTCCTAGACCCTATGGAAGAACTGGGCGACCTTCTGAGCAACTTCTGACACGTTGGCTCGGGCGGCTTCACCTTCTCCTTCGATGGGACCTTCAAGCACCGGGTCCAGAGGGAATTGAGGATTCCGGCTTTAGCACGTCAGTACATACTCTGCGACGTTCTTCGCCAGGGATTGCCCCTCAACCTCCAACTGGTCTGCGATGACGTCGCCCAACTTGGAGAGTTTGCTACCCACCGAGCTCAGCGCTTGCAACGCCAGGTCCAGCTCTGGCTCCAGATCATCTGGACGCACGGGATTGAAGCCCATTGGTGTCAGCGTGTCGTTGGCCTTGCCCAGGAACTCCCAAACTTGTATGGAGTCCGCAGCCCTCAAGCCCTTCATTTCTTCCAAAGATCTTTTGGCCGCCACCAGATCAGAATTCTCGCGAGCGAGGCGCTCAACTTCTTTGGCGTTTTGCTAAATCTTTTCAGCAACCCACTTCTCGAGTTGTCCGAGCTCCTCCTCCCGGAGGTAGATCTTGTTCCGGCGGTCAACCAGGTCCTTCTCCCTGCCCCTTACTTTATTCTCCCTGGAAGCGATGGCACACTCTTGCTCGTAGAGTTCCTGCCCTCGCACCCAGGCCTTCTCCTCCTCCTCCTCAGCGCAGCGCTCTTCCAATTTCTTGGTGCGCTCCTCGAGGCCCTTGTCAGCCAGAGCCACCTTTTCGGTGAGATCCTCCTCCCTCCTCAAGACGTCATCCCGCAGCTCTAGGAGTTTCTGCTCTTCATCTTCGAGCCTTTTCTCCCTCTCCTCAAGTGCCTCCCGGCGCTTGATGAGAGTAGTGTTAATGGCCTCAAGCCTTTCTTGGCGTTCATCGGCCGCACTATTAGCTGCTTTGGTCTGCTCATAAATGGCCCGGGATTGAGCGTCAAGGGCGCGAGTCAAGCTCTCTCTGTCATCCAATAACTTGCCCCAGTACTCCAGGCGGACCTTCTCCTGCTTGATTCATTCTTTGTCATCTGCCAGCCTCGACTGCGCCAGCTTGGTCTCGAAGTAGAGCCAATTACGCCACCTCCTAAGGGTTTGGCGCTCCTCTTCAATAGCCTTGCTGTTGTGGAAGGATGCCAGCTGAACTTGACGCAGACTGGAGCAGGCATTGTCAATAGACAATGACAACGGGATAGGATCCGGACCTGTTGGGGTCTCCTTCGCTGGTCCCAGCGGGTTTTCAGTTACAAAAATTGGGTCCCACTCCACAAGAATGGTCCCCTGAGCCTCCACGGCACTAGGGTCGTCCTCTCCGATGACCTCAGTCGCCATCGAGGAAGGTCCCACTGATGAAGTTCCGACCTCCAGAAGTGGTTCCGAAGGACCAGCCGCCAGATCTTCGTTCGCCCCCTCGGTCAGGGGGCCAGCGACTTCATTAGGGCACTCCGGCTCAGCCGCGGGTACCTCCGGTGTCGTCACTCCCGGAGCAGGGGCTGCTTTTGGCTCCGACCTGGGCACCTCCTCTACTGGGGGCTCGAGCGCTGACGCCTCCGCAACGACCAGCTCGGGCGCCGGATGATCTTCAACAACAGCCGTCCCTGTGGTCGGAGCTTCAATGGCAATCGGCTCGGGAGCTAGAAGGTCTTCAGCATCAATCGGCCCTACGGCCGGAGCTCCAACAACGACCGGCTCTGCGATCGGTGCTTCAAAGGTAGCCGACCCAACTGCCGGGACTTCCTCAACATCCGGCGTGCACGCCGGGACTTCAACTACCTCCGGCTCAACCGCTGGGGCTTTGACGATTTCCGGCTCTAGGGTCGGAATTATTACTTCCTCCGGCTCAACGGCCGCAGCTTCCATCATCTTCGCACCAGGACCCGGAGCTTCGACCTCCGGGGCAGGTGCCGCTGGCGCATCTTCTCTCCCGTGGTCCGGCGCTACCACGGGAGTCTCGGGGGATGAGTCAAGGTCCATGACCACGACAGCTAGCGCCGGAGCTGCTGCAACTTCAGCCACCACTGGGGGCGGCACCGGGACAGGAACAGAGGCTTGCCCTCACAGCTTCAGCTGCTGTGGCTGAGGGTGGAGCCTCACTCCTCTTCTTGGAAACGCTGCAGATAAAGGATGAAGAAACTTAAAAAATAGTTACTACAATAAAATCACTGTCTGAGGTAAAGATTAAAAATTACCTCGGGAGGCTTCTGCACCAGCTTGCGCGGAACCTCTTTCCCGGGCGTTCTGGGCTAACCATAGCCGCCGTCGGCGTGGACGCTCCGGAAGGCCCCCCGGAACTCGTTGCAGCCACGGGCATTTCCTTAGTTGAGGTCCTCCTCGACCTGGAAGGACCTCCGGACCTAGAGGCCTCAACTGGCCCTGGTGATGGAGTCGCATGCCCGGATCTAGCACCCTGGGAAGACGCCGCTGCGGGTAAAGTCGCCGCAGTTGAATAAGATCTCCCCCTCCGGGGAGATGGAGCTGATGCAGAGGTTGCAGGATTGACGGACCTTCAGTCGGCATGCTGTAGTTTCCTCTTTCGGCTCAAGAGTTCATCAGCCGGCTCCTTGCCCTTGCCGACGACCTCGACCCTTGGCTTCGGGGAAGGGTCGGAGACACCTTCAGAAGCCCCAGGGATCACCACCCTGGATGTCGATTTTCTCTCGACGACACCAAGATCGTCAAGCACCAGCATCGTCCGTCGGAGCTCCCTGCTGAACTCTACTTCCACGTCTAGAGGGAGAAAGGCTGATGGCGGGGTCAAGTCATCTCCTGCAATGTCGATGCCGTGATGGAACTTCTTGAGATGTAACTCCAAGGTTGCCCCCGCCATGTTGGACTTTAGCCCGGTCTCGACCCGGTCGTCGTCCATCACGCTGTTGAGGGCCCAAGCAAGTTTTTCTCTCCTCTTCAGCGGTGCCCACCTGTTGACCAGGAAATTGCAAAATACCGCCTGAGGAGTTAATCCTCCCTCCACGCAATGGCGGATCCTGGTCAGAGCAGGGTTGAAGGCATCCGACAGCACCGGAGCTTCACTCGAGACTGCAGTGTCAATGTTGGGGAGGCCTTCAGGCAGCTCCAGCTTCTCGTGCTCCTCCACCCGGATGACTATCCAGTACTTCTTCCAGTCATCCCACTTTGCAGAGGGAAACGACCGGAGGTACTTGAATGGGCACTTCTTGCGCTTCACGAAGTAGTAGAAGCCAAGGTACTCATTACTCCTACCGGTGGTATGGACGGTGAAGAAGGTCCGGAAAAGTTCAATGCAAGGGGGGATGCCCACCCACATTTCACAGAAGTGGACAAATATAGACACAAGAAGAATGGAGTGGGGGCCAGGGTGGTACAGCTGCAGGCCATAAAAGTCTAGCAGCATCAAGAAAAAGGAGGAAAAAGGTGGGATCAACCCCACCATGGCGTACGAAGAGAAGTACACCATTTCGCCGGCGTGCTCCTTCTCGAACGGGAGCTCTCCCTCGGCGCGGACTAGGCGGTTGAAGAAGTCCGAGGACCATCCCATGAGGGCCTGGACCTTCTTCAGATCACCTTTGGTCTTCAAACGGCTCTCGCGGAGACCCAACTCCACCGCGGCACAGCAAGGAAAGAGAGGAAAAGCAAGCACAAGTTGGGAGTTTGAGCGCAAGATCAGATGAGAGGCGTAAAGAACCCCAGACGGTGCGCGCTTTCCTTCTTAAGTAAGCCCTCGCAAAGCTTGGATGGAAACCGCAAGGAAGTCGAAGATATTACTCAAAAATCCTACACCGCCGATGACAAGAGGGCCCGAGACCACCCTGACGATCAAGTCGAGGTTCTTACCCAGGCGAACGGTTGTCATCACGAGGCGAGAAGCCCGAAGGAGGCGACCTGACAAGGCGCACGGAACCGATACAATTTTTGTATCGGGAACCGGCGACCTTCAATTGCGTGAGATCCGCATACCAAAGATCTCATTTGCCGCACACGGGATATGCTACGCGGCGAGGATTTAACTCCAAACTATCTGACAACCACACACCCGAAGACCTTTGAAGACTCAGTTCAAAAGTCGAGGGATGGACCCACCTCCTGCGGAATGACTTCACCCAAGGGGTCTTCCCCAGAGGTGGGCCCAGGGGGCCACTGTCGGTACCCTGGGTACCATATACCCCTTGGGATCGCAAAGATCTCAAGGTAATGTCATCTACTTGATTTGAAGACCTTCGGAGGCCCACATGTCACACATAAGGACCCGCTTCTCCAACATGGTTAGTCCCAAGGTCGCCACGTGTACTATCAAACCGGAGCTACCGCCCACAAGGGGGAAGCTCCGGGCTATGTACCGAAATGGGACTCCTGGACCTAACCCCAGACCGAGGGAAGCTCCGGAACTGACACGTGTCAGGTGTCACCGGACCTATCTGTTCCCCATAGTGTGCTCCGGTGCTGCCACGTGTCCAACCGTCAGATCTCCAGCCTCTAACCTCTGGAAGACTCCACAACGAATCCGGATCTTCAAAGGGGAATCAAGGACTTCAAGACCCGATTAAGTGTCATTAATACTATATTAATGACACACGATCGGATGACCTTAATTACCACTAACGGTGCTGTCAAAGCCCATAACTCGGTCATTAAGAGCAATTAAACGTGTTGAATGTGTATCAATATCAATAACCGCCAGGGCCACATGTCGAGCCAGGCTAACTTGTAACGGCCTGCCCTTGTACTATAAAAGGACAAACCGACGATACATAGAGGGGACACTAGACACTCACAGGAGACACACTCACTCTACATTCTCAACTAACGTTGAGCTCATACATCCAATAAAACACCAACACACCCTTTGGAGTAGGATATTACGCTCAGGCGGCCGGAACCACGTAAATCTTCGTGTCTCTTGTGTCACTTAACACTTCACCTTCTTGAATCTCCGCGTTCCCACACCGAACCTCAAACTCTTCTAACACTTTAGTAGTGTCGGGAGATCTGCCGGATCAAAACCACCGACAACCACCAATTTCGGGAGCTCATACACCCGACCGGGCACAAAACTGGATCTTTTTGCTGTCAAGCAAAAAGGGGGAGAGTCCTTGCAATCTTTCATCCAGAAGTTCCCCCAGGTACGAAATATCATTCCTTCTATCTCAAGTGTTTCTGTTATTGTAGCATTCCGACAGGGCGTTCGAGATAAGAAAATGCTGGAGAAGCTGGCGACCAAGGAAGTCACTAGCGTCACAGAACTCTTCAGCTTGGCAGACAAGTGTGCCAAGGTTGCGGAGGGCCGTGAAATGCACTCCAAACCACCTCCGGGGGCCAACAAAAAGTCCTCCAAGGGTGAAGCCACTACCTTCGGGAGTGGTAAGAAGAAGAAAAAGTCCAACGGCAAGAAAAAGTTATCGGCCGGCACACCTACTGCTGCAGCTGCCGCAGCTCCGGATGACCGGGGTCACGCCCTGAGAAATGACCTCGGTCGTCGTATGAATACGGTGGCAGCTCCAAGATGTGGTGTCCCATACACAAGACGGATAGGCACAATCTGTAAGACTGCCAAGAGGTCCAGAACCTTGTCGAGCGCTACAACAAGCGTCAGGAAGAAGCTCCTTTCCGTCAAAGGGAAGGAAAGCAAAAAGTAGACGAAGCTCCGGCTGAAGAGGAGTTAGGCTTTCAGGGCCCCAAAAAGGTCTTGAAGGTTGTTTACACCTCTTTTGACGATGACTCTGGCGTCTCTGACAACGAGCGTCGGAAGACCATGAACACCATCTTTGGTGGTTCGTGGGACATCACTTCCCGCCGTGTCCTCAAGACAATGCGGCGAGATATGGCCTCTGTAGCTCCGAACGCTAGGGCGGAGCCTCATCGGAAGTGGATGGATATTGTCATTACCTTCGATGCTTTGGACTCCCTCGGAACATGATCGGAGCTGACCAACTTCCATTGATGATATCTCCGACCATCAATAACATCCAGCTCCACCACATAATGGTGGACGGAGGTTCGGGGTTGAACCTCATAAGCTTTGAAGCCTTCGTCAAGCTTCAGCTCCGACCTTCGGATCTTCGCCCCTCCCGACCTTTCTCAGGATTAGGTCCGAGAACCATAACCCCACTCGGTGCCATTACTCTCTCGATGACTTTCGAAACTCGGGAGAACTATAGGACTGAGAAGTTGGTCTTCGACGTGGCACATATCAACTTGTCATTCAACGCTATCTTGGACAGACCAACTTTATACAAATTCATGGCTGTTACTCATTATGGCTACCTGGTGTTGAAGATGCCAACACCCTCAGGCGTTCTCCGGATTCCCGGAGATCACACCGCCGGAGTTACAGCTCTGGAAGAACTCCACACGCTTGCTACATCGCAGGAGGAAGAATCCAGAAAGGAGCAAACTCCGAAGCCCCCGAGCATTCGTCATCGAGGCTCAAATTCCGCATCCCGTGTGCAACCAAGTCGTCCAAATTGGTTCCGACGCTGCTCAGACCACCCGTATATCGGGAGATCTGAACGACAAATAGGAACTCGCGCTCATCACTTTCCCCCGGGCTAATGTCGACGTGTTTGCCTGACAACCGTTACAAATGTCTGAGATCCCTAAAGAGGTGATTGAGCATAGTCTGAAGATTTATCCAGACACCCGGCCTGTACACCAGAAGCCCCAGAAGCAATCAATCGAGCGACAAAACTTCATCCGACAGGAAATCAAGAAATTGCTTGAAGCTGGATTCATCCGGAAAGTCTTCCATCCAAAATGGCTGGCAAACCCAGTTGTTGTACCTAAAGCCGACGGAAAGTTTTCGGATGTGTATCAACTACCCAACACTGAATAAAGCATGCCCAAAGAATCCATTTCCACTACCTAGAATAGATCAAATAGTAAATTTCACCTTCGAGAGTGAATTAATGTGTTTTCTAGACGCATATTCTGGATATCATCAAATCAGAATGTCTAAAGAAAATGAAAAGCATACTGCCTTCATCACAATAGATGAATTATATTGTTACACTGTCATGCTATTCAGTCTCAAAAAACGTTGCTTCAACGTTTGTGCGAGTTATGTACAAAACTTTTGGAGAGCTCATTAAAAATGTAGTGGAAGTGTACGTCGATGGCATCGTCGTCAAGATCAAGAACAAGAAGTCATTTCTTAAGAAGTCATTTCTTAACACCTTGCAGCTGTCTTTGACAAATTGCAAATCACACGCACAAAGCTGAACCCAGAAAGATATATTTTTGCAAAATTATTCTGCCAAAAATGAACATTACAAGCTCAAAAGTTCAAAATGTCATGAAAAAAAAAAACTAGGTTCCTTTTGTGATTTAGGTTCCTTTTGTGATTCACAGCTGGCACCTGTAAGTACACTGGTGCCACCAATGCATCACCAAAACAAACAGCCAACCTGATGATGCTGCTCTTCAAGAACCTAGTAGCCTCTTGATTTCCGCTTTCTGCTCTGAGGTCAGTCTCGATGGGAACTTGATGATGAACTTGATCCTGAGATTTCCCTTCTTGGAAGGATCCTTTGGTATTGGCATGCCTTCTCGTGGAACAACCTCTTCATAGCCAGGGTTTATAACATTGTTTATCGTTACTGTCAGGTTCCGACCATCCAATGTTGTTATGTGAACAGTACATCCAGTCAAGGCTTCGGCCAAGGAAATCTTCTGAGTCATGACCAGATCATTCCCGTCTCTTGTGAACAGATCATGTGGCTTCTCATCGATTACAAATACAATATCTGCCGGTATTATGTGTGGAGCCTCATTGCCCTTTTCAGGAAATGTTATTTTTGTCCCTTTCTTCCATCCAGGTTTTATGTCGATCGTTAGGATCTCCTCAACAACTACAGTTCTCCTGCAAAATAAAAGATTGCTAGTAAGAAGCCAAATGAAA
Source organism: Tuctoria greenei (assembly GCA_036927565.1). Lineage (NCBI taxonomy): Eukaryota > Viridiplantae > Streptophyta > Magnoliopsida > Poales > Poaceae > Tuctoria > Tuctoria greenei. The sequence goes on from JAYESD010000007.1 coordinate 196,806,156, forward strand.
TCATCAAAATGCATACAAATATCATGAAATCTTCACGAAATGAAGATCTAATTTTCTGTAGAAGTACATTTAACTCATCCAACCTACAGGAATAACCAAACAATGTGGCACAAAGCTGAGCTAAGCAAACTGACCAAACATCTCAATGCCTCAAAACATCAAACCATTTAGTATGTTGATAACTTTTATATTTCCATTTGAATAATAGTAAGACAAATAATCAAATATCACTCATATCTCTTTCTACTGCAAGTTGCTCTCCTTAAAGCCTCCCCTACAGTATTTATGATGTAAGGGTTGTCACCCAATTGTATTTCTTCCCTAACGGAATAATGCATACATGAGACCACGATCAAGGTTTATTTATAGAACTGACACCTAGCAACCACAACATGGAATGGAACTACGATTATCAAAGTAACAATTTTATTTTTAGCATATCATGCTAGTTTGCTCGGTCCGTAGATCTCGCCTGAAGTGGTAATATTACTCTTCCAAATGTTGCATATGTAAACTTAACCTTAACCAAATGCAATTGTCAGAATCAGAATAATAGAATCCTTCTGCCAAATTATAAGCTCCTCTTAGCCTTCTGACGTAAAAAGAACTTACCTAAGGTGCAACATAGGCCCTATAATTTTTTTTTTTGCCTGTCTCAGGTGGTCCCTAGAGTTCAGTATTCTTTGGTAGGTCCTTAAGGTTACATAGGCTTTCCAATATCAGCGGATCTCTTACTAGGAAAAATGGGATGCAACAAGTTACACAATAAAGAAGTTTATGAATGCAAATAGCTATTTGCTGCTGACATCACAGAAACAAGGTGGATTCCTCCTATGATACACACTATGCAGGATCAAGTGGAGTACAGATTCCTAGGATGTGTGATCAGAGACCGCAGGAAGCATGTTGCCTTCTGCTGATCAAGCTGAGTTCGGAATGCTTATCTCTGAATACAGAAAACACAGTGGTATACCTTGTCATTCTGAAATTCGCTTCTAATACAGAGCTATGCTGATTAAGCATAGTGCAAGATTGACAACTGTGAGAAACTGGTGCTAAAATTTTTGATCAGAGGTGGTTACCACAGTTAAAGAAAATCTCTGAGGCTCAAAGATATCCATGGTCATCTATTTTTCCAACTAGTGGTACCAAAAAAAAGGAGACTGAGATTAGTTGGCAAAATCAATATAATTTTCCTTTCAAGTCAAAATATAAGTAAGCTCAGCAACCTGACCACCTCACCCTGATGTGGAACAGCTTTCTCTGCTGCTTAACTAACAATTGAGTTTACAAGCCCAAGTTGGGAAATCCGAAAAATATCCTGGTGCAACTTACAAGATTTTAAAGTGGTAATGGATAATATATTCCAGTTTTCTTAGTTTGTCTCAGCAGTACAGTGAAATATCAGCACACAAGGTTCCAAAAGGCGCTAGGCAGGCAGTGACCCCCCCACCTAGAGCATAGGCATGCATAGGCTTTCCTAGGCACCGACTAGGCGTTGTGCACTGTAGCAATAAGATAATCTTAAAAAAATTTACAGTACAAAAAAAGATATGCATATTTGTGTTATATTGGGCTGATTTTCCCCAGCCCACTTTCACCATCCTCTACCTTAGCCTCTTTTGGGCCGCACACAGCCCAACCCAGCGCCCTCATCCTGCCTCTTTCCCCACCCCCACGACCCCCACGCCCAATTTGCCTTCTTCCAGGGCCCCGCTGCCTCTCCCCTCTAGCGCGGCGTGACGACTCACGCCCCTCATCCTCTACGTGCTCGCTGCCGGTCGGATATACCAATTCAACCCCCCACCCACCCACTGCGGAGCTCGCCGACACTGCCTTATCGAGGATCTGTGGCCCTCATCCTCTGCACGATTTGCCCACCCCTGCGTCGGATCTGGCGATTCGCCACATCCCTCCCATGAAGCTGTTGCACGCTGTCTCTGCCTTCTGCTCATGCTCGATCTCCCCCCCCCCCCCCCCCCCCACGCCCACCCCGTATTTCCCACTAGTGAGCGCCTTACGCCGCCTACTTCCCGAGGCGAGGCGGGGAGGCTGCGCAGAGCACCTTCCTGAATGCTGTCAGCACAGTAGGCGTCTGTGCGCTTATCCACATTCAAACCATGCTGTACAACAATAAAATATGTTTTCTTTCCCTATGCTACCAATTAATAGCTACAACACTAGAAAATAAATAACTAACTATAAGCGCAATAGTCACTCACCCGCCAGCGTCTAGTATCTCCCGTGAAATCTTCATCTTCCTGGTTGTACCCTTGTACAAGTCAGCAAGGTTGCATGGCAGTCGGTTCTCGATGGGTGCAGCCTTCTGCAGCCGTTGTGGAGTGTGCATTGATGCCTCACCAGGGAACTGAGGGTATGATCCAAATATATCATCGCCAAACATCCCAAACCTTGATCCCCTCATGCCCCTGTCAGCACCTCCACCCATGCCGCCCATGCCACCCATGCTTGAGAATGGGCTAGAGAATCCAAAGAACTCGGCAAAAATGTCATCTGCGCTGCGAGGATTGAACCGAAATGTAGATGCATCCCCGCCATAATACGACGACCCACTGGGACCACCTGCTCCAGGAGGTGGTACCTGACCCTTGAGCCCCTCTTCTCCATATTGGTCATAGACTGCCCGCTTTTGGGAATCACTTAACACCTGCAAGCAGAACATGCAAGAATATTGATATTTTCACACAAGCCAATTAAGACACAAGTGTAAATGGGTTGCTGACAGAAGAAAAAAAAAAGGCAGCCCAGTGCACGTAGCTCCCGCTTGCGCAGGGCGGGGAAGGGTCCGACCCACTTTGGGTTTTTTTTACACAGCCTTTCCTGCATTTTGCTAGAGACTGTTTCCAGGATCTAGGTCGCTGACAGAAAACAGAAATTAAATTCTTACTTCAGAGTTTATCATAATCCATGACATGGCAATCAAAATGTTTTCCCATGCACTTGAAACAGGGAAGAGATCACAAGTCAAGAAGAACAAGAAGTACCCAAATGATATACGAATGGCACTTACACCACAAATTGTGGCAATGCCGATGTCAAAAAGACGCCATTTATGTCCCGATTTCATTGTTCTCGTTTCATTCGACATAGAACCCAAAAAAATTATCTTCTATGGTTGTGCCCAACTTTAGTGCTCTTGTTTCATTCCACAAAGAACCAAAAATGTTAATCTTCTACTGGCTACTGTCCAGATCAAACAGCACCAAAATGGTGACGGAATGGGGAAAAATAAATCTTTTGCCACAAATGAACCTTGTTTACACAACGGCGAGCGCACCGCTGAGATCTGCTACCGAATAAGTAACAAGAGGAAACGGAAACGATCCCCCCTACCGTACGTACGCGCACCAATCAATGCCCATTCTTTTTTCGGCGACCCACTACGAGCACCGGCACAGATCAGAGGCGCGATGGCGGCGGAGAAAAGAGAGAGGGCGGTCGCTGAGGTAGGCGCGCGAACCTCGTACGCCTCGGAGATCTGCTTGAACTTGGCCTCGGCCTCCTTCTTGTTGCTGGGGTTCTTGTCTGGGTGCCACTTCATGGCCAGCTTCCGGTACGCTTTCTTCAGCTCATCGTCGGAGGCGCCGCGCTCCACGTGCAGCACCTTGTAGTAGTCCACGCCCATCTCGTTGCACCAGAGTGGCGGCGGCGGCGGCGGTTGCCGTCGGCGTCGGAGATGAGGCGGGGGAGGGAGATGTGGTTGGGCCTGGGATTTTTTTCGTTCGGGGAGTCGCGACCTCGCGTCAGAACAGAGGTGCTGGCGTGCTGCGCCACGTCGGCGTCTGCCTGCCGACTGATGCTGCTCGACGGACATGCCACGGCCTGCTGCTAGGAAAAAGGAATTCTGAAAACTGCAATGTATTTTGGAGGAAAAAACATTATCATCTAATTCAAATGGAAACTTTTTTATTAATTGATTCTCTATGTGTATCGAAAAAAATTACTCCATACTAACCTACAATATATACACCTTCATTTGTTAAGC